>CAOLHI010003685.1:0-160409 GCA_948474755.1 Ctenosaura bakeri | reverse complement strand
GTAAGTGTTCATTTCAATGAAAAAGACAATTAATTAATGTATTAATATCATATCCACTATCATTAGGCCTCTAGATTAGATCTCTGCACTCAAATAACTTAGCAGGGTGGATGGAGAAAAGGAGCGGGGACAGAGTTTTGCCTTTCACAGTAGACTGAGGCAAAAGTCAATTGCTGAAGCCATTCCTGGCTTGTGTGTTCTTCCTGATTAATAACTTTTGTGACTTTTTTTCCCATGAAGAGTAAAGGTATACAGAAATGCATATGAATTTTCACAAATTTTAAAAACTACAGGCTGATTTGGAAAGCCAGTATCTATTATGGGAGAACACAGATAGCACTGGCATGGAATGGATATCAACTGACCCAACCACCTCCATGTGGAACTCTGGCCTTGTCTCAACACCTCAGGCCATCATGACATAAAGTATTATTCATCCTGGGGGTAAAAAACAGCAGAATTAAAAGATCAGAAGCAAAATCTTGTTTGCCTTCTGCTTTCTTGCTGGAGCCAAAGATTCTGGAGAGGAACACAGTTTAATAATATCAAAAGTTGGCTCCCAGAGAAGGTTTAGATTTAAATACTACGAGGCCATAGGTAGGTTTTGGAAGGAACTCATGTTCCATTTCCCACCTGCCGTTATGTTTGATTATAATCTTATCAGCCATGTACTATCAAGGACTGGACATCCTTTGCTTCTCTGAGCGCTCTGTACTTGATCATTGAATGCCAATCCAAGAGTTAGTAAGAAATAAGCCCTACTCTCTGGCTAGGTAGTAGGAAGTATGAAATCTATTTCAAATGCTTCAGTTCTAGTAAAAACAGATTGTGGCACAGAATGTGAATATTATAAGTTATACTGCAGATGACTAATTTGTCATTTTAGGACCCCTGGGTAGTTCCGGAATCTGAAAAAAGGGTTAAATGCCGTAATTCTCCAGAGACATAACTAGGGTTACCAGTTCAGTCCTGAGATTTCAGAGACACAACCAGAGACCCAGGGTGATCCCTCATGATTTTACAGGAGGTGGTCCCTAGCACTGTTAAAATCACAAGGGGCAAACCCTGTTGATGTCATTAAGCCTGGCACATAAAGTATTAACCACAGTTGCACAGAGTAGGCCAAAACACCAACAAAGGAAGAAAATACATACACGTATAGTTTTCAAGACAATGCTCTTACCCTGGGATTCCTCCCCCTCATCCAGAGGACCAAAGAAAGAAACCCACACCCCAAGGCTTGGGGCCAAATCCTAGGACGTGAAAACCCAAAGTAACCTTTTGTTGAATCTAATGGGATAATTAGAAAACTGAAAGTGCATGTCCAGGTTAGGTTCAAGGGCCTAAAGCATTAAGGTTTTAAGACCCCACCCCACCCCAGTCCTTACAGCTATCCCCAAAATAGCTCTTGATGCAGCTCTCTGCAGAAGTTTCTGAGGTGCTAATGAGGTTTCAGCAGGTGAGATAAGAGCATGCACATGCATGCATGTGCACACACACACTGGGGGGGGGTGAGAGAGAGAGAAAGAGGAAGAGCAAATACTCTTCAACTGTTCTGATTTGTCATTGGGGCAATCTCTTCTTCCACTCTGCCTTCTTCCAAATTCTGCCTTGTCAATGATGGCTCTTTCCTAAATTTCATCAAAATTCTTGCAATCTTGACATACCCTCCAAATGCCCCACTTGGCAGGAATAGTCCCAATTAATCCTCTGTCCTCCCGTTGTTTTGGCTGCTTTTAGAATGGCCCAATTTCTTTCCCCTTCTCTCACTTTCCCCTTTGCTCCCAGCTTATTTCAACTACTGCAGATTGAGTTCAAAGGACAAAAGTAGTTTACACTCAATTAACTCAGCAGGGAAAAGAGGACAGGAGGGAGCAGAATCTTGCCCTTCCCTGTAGGCTCAGGCAAAAACTGCAGCAGCTTCTCCTACTTTGTGTTTTCTTCCTCATTAACATTTGCTATCTTGACCCTGCTCTGATGTCACGTGGCCACATGTGTCCCATTTTTCATCTGTGAAATGTTGAAAGGTATGTGAGTGAGAGAGATGGATTCCACTCTTATTTGGGTAGGAGTATAGCATAAGAACTGCAAATTTTGATGAGTGCTATAAATGACCCAACCTTGTCCTTACTCCCAGATCCAAACCAGTGGATTCAGATCCACACCCACAGAAGACCCAATGAAAACAATGGCATTTAAGTAAGAAAAAGCTAATTTGTACTCTTGATTGTACATGGTCTGTTTTAAACCAGTCAGGTGCTATGTAAACCAGCATTTATTTATTCATTTTCTGGTTATGCTCTGTCCAAGATCAGAACAATTTAAGGCCATTTCCGCACTGGACAGTTACAGTGCTATTATTCCACTTTCAACATCCTTTGGAATCCTGGGCTCTGCAGTTTGCAAACTCCAGGATTCCATAGGATTTTGAAAGTGAAATAATAGTGCTATAACAATCAAGTGTGGAAATGGCCTAAGTGGAGTTTCCAAATGATCTCCTATCTGCATTCTATTCATGGGTAGACTTAACTTCAGCAGTTGGATGCATTTATTCATCCACACAACTGGAAGAAGGATTTGTGCATGACAAGATACAGTATTCCTTTTTTAACTGTCAAAAATAAATAATCAAGAAAATGGTTTAGAGTGCAGATCTGAGTATTACCATTTTGTACTGAAATCCAGTACCATTTCGTACTACAAAGTCTTCTGAAAACTGAGTTGAAATGACCTCAGAAGCTTGTTATGTCATCGAAGATGGAGATGTTTTTTAATTGCAAAAGTTATGACTGTCACAGCACATAGTCATCATGGTGAAGGTGCCAAATCCCTGTGTGTAATTGCACGTCTCCTCCTGTGTAGTGCAGCCTTTTGTGATATAAATCATTTTGTCTTCTGTAGTGAGATGTAAAAACAAACAAAGAGTAAAGTCAAATGTCATATGAAAAGTTATAGCACCATTTTCCCCCAAGCAGAGCAAAACTTTTGCATGGCAGACATAAATTCTGTCAAGTCAGATGGTGGCTCATCCATTAGTCACAACAGCAGCTTGGAAAAAGTTGCCATTATGCTAGGGTTATCATAAGTCCTATTCTTCTTGGACATGCCTCTTTTACCAAAGCTAAATTTCCTGTCACCTTATATCGTGGGGGTATTTAAAGTGAGAGTTGTCACAGTGGTTGGTGGTTTGAAGTAATCACTCGGTAAATGTGTCCGTCCCCTTTTCAGCTTTTCAAAATATGGTAACCCTACCTTGCACTCTAAAATTCCCCAGTCAACAAGGTCAAATGGGAATGTTAGCTGGGGGGAGGGGATCCTGGGCATTGTAGTCCAGAAAAGTAACTTTTCCAGGCCCTCAACATGACCTTTCTTTCCCCCTAAGGTTCAGATGGCATGCTCCCCTTTATTTCTTAAAGATTCTTAGCTATGTTCACATAGTAAAGTGTAATATTAAAAAATGATGAAACCATGTTACTAGATTTTTAAATGATTTCATTCTGCAAATGTCCAAGAATACCGTCTAGTGTACATTGATAACAGACAGAAGCCAGAATCCTGTTGTGACATCTATAGATGCAATGTCAAATTTCACCTGCATATACCATTTATGTTTATTGCTGAAGCAAGTATTTAACATTTCCATGTACAATGAACCCCTGCCCACACCATAGACTTGTCCTTCCAATGGCCTTTTAGTGGACAGGGAGAACAGATAGGCAGCAATGAGCTGTATTACTGCAGCCAGAGAAGAGAAGCAGACATAGAGTAGCAGGCATAGACTCATAGAAAAATAGAAGTCTAGAATGGGACAGGACCACAAGGGCCATCTGGCCCAACCCCCTGACAGGCAGATAACTAAAACAGTTCTAGAAGATGTCCATCCAATGTCTATTTAAAAGACCTCCAAAGAAGGTGAGCCCCTACCCACTGACGCAGTCCATTGCCCTGTCAAACAGTATTAAGTTCTGCTTAACATTTAGGTGGGATCTTTTTTCTTCTCATTTGAATCCATTGGTCATGGTCTAGTTTCTGGAGCAGCAGAAAACAAGCTTGCTCCATCTTCTATATGATATCTCTTCAGGTTTTTAAAGATAGCAATCATCTGAGTTCTCAGTCTTCTTTCCTCTAAGCTAAACATACCCAACTTCCTCATAAGGAGCCTCATAAGGTTTGGTTACCAGATCATTTTCCATTTTGGTCTCCCTTCTCTGGACATTTTCCAACTTGTCCATATCCTTCTTGAACAGTGGTGCCCAGAACAGGACATGCAATCCTCTTGGACATCCCAAGGGACATCCCAAGGGGTCCTTTAGAAGTTCAGGAAGAGGTTGTTTTTGTATCTCCAGTTGCAGGATGCTACCTAGCCCACCACCACTCCCCTCTTCTCTTCCAGCCATTAAATGGCCATAGGGGCAGCCAGGAGAAAAAGGGGTAAGGTGTGCATGGAGGAAAAAGTGGGAATAGAGCTTTAAACTCTACCAGATTGATGCAGAATCTCTGCCAGAAAGTCAAAAATAATAAGTAGCTGAGGAAAGTTAAAAATAAGCAAATGGCAAACAGTTGCATGGTTCCAAAGTAAAAGCAAGAATCAGAGATGGGTAATACCTTTTATTAGAGCTGCTGAAGTATTACAAAAGTGACACAAGCTTACAAATTCTCCCAGAGCACTCAATCAGGCACAATGTTACATCCCCTCATTTCTGTAGCATCATGCTTGATGAACAGTTCTGGAAGAATCTCAGAGCTCTTGCCACACAACCATCATTTTTGGAAGACTTTTGCAATCCTAATAAAAGATGCCACCTATCTCCAACAGCTGGGGAAAGATGCTATTAAAAGGTTAAGACAAACCCAAATTTTATAACAGAAAATTTCTAAGAGCATTCCATTTTTTTTTTAATTTTCTTTTCTGCACACTCCTGGGGAAAAAGTTTACTCTGTATAATTTTTCCCAAACATTACTCATTTTTGAGGGAGGGCAGCTGCTTCCATTCTGCACCCATCCACCCTCAACTGAATGGATCCCAGAGGCAAATATTGTGGAGGCTGTAAAATATTGGCCAAGGCACAGTTCCTTTTCCTGTGCTGTGTTTCTTCTACTGGCTCTAGAAACTGTTGGGAGTATTTCTCTTCTTGCTTTGTTTGGAATGTTTCTCCCCATCATCAACCCCACACACATCTCCTGCCCATAGGGAAACATTGGACACAGCTGCTTGAAACGGAGCACGTGTATGTCTTTCACAATAGCAATACCTTTCTTGACAAAGACTTTTTTACATTTCTGTCCAGGTTGGGTTAAGCATATATCCCACCCTTGCACGCAGAAAAAAGCAAAGATTCGGTACTTGCAGACATTGCATCTGAGAACCTGAACTGGAAAAAAAAAAAAAAAAAAAGGAGAAATCAATTACTTGTGGGTAAAATCAAGTCACTGGTGAAGTCCCAAGTATCCATACATGCAAAATGAAAAGGAGAGAATCATACAAAAACTAAGGCCATTTCCGCAGTAGCCTGTTATAGTGCGAAGATTCCACTTTCAACATCCTCTGGAATCCTGGGGCTTGCAGTTTCGGGAGGGGCCTGTCAGACCCTCCTGAAACTGCAAACCCCAGGATTCCAGAAGATGTTGAAAGTGGAATCATCGCATTATAACAGGCTACTGTGGAAATGGCCACAGTGTGAGTAGTGTTCAGTATGGGAGATCATGAAGTATATATTGGATTATAGACAAAGCTCACTAGACCAGTACCCTCACCAATGTTCCAGTGGTTTGATTGTTTTGTTTTGTTATTTTATTATTTGTGTTTTGATCTTCTCCAGTAAGAGACCTAAAGTGACTTACACATTAAAATACATTAAAACAATATAGCTAAAAACAACCCATAATATAAACATTTAAAAAGCATTAAATAACGATTCACTCACAAACATTAATTTAGAACATTTGCACTCAGATCTCTACATTATACTGAGGGGATCTTGCATTGAAGCAATGGTCTTTCAGACGGCCTAAACCTAAGCCAATGGAATAAAGAAGCGAGGAGGCAAACTGTCCCCACATGTTTTCTGCCTTCCTTTACAGAATCCTCTCCTTGTCCTTGTCTGTAGCTTCTGCCTTCCTGAATAAAAGCTTAAAGCAGCTTTTTCTCAATCTTTTTACTCTGGAAGAACCTTTGAAATAATTTTCATGTCTCAGTAAATCACTGCATAATAATTATAGATCATAGGGAACCAGAGCAAGAGAGAGAGAAAAAAAATACTTAAAATGTGTGTGTGTGTATGAGTGTGTGTGTGTGTGTGTGTGTGTGTTTTAAAAAAAGAAAAGAAATCAAGCTCTTTTGTAGAACCCTTAGTAACCTCTCACAGATTGCAAGGAGCTCTGGTTGAGAAATCTTGATCCATATTCCTCCTTCCAAATCCTTTTCTTGGTGGTTGGAAGGAGGTGGCTACCTAAGGGAAGTGACTGTTCACCAAAAAGGAGAACCTAGGTAGGCAACATGTTACAGCTGGTATCCAAGTCATCAGGGAAAGGCCAGACCAGTCTGACCTGATAAATCAATTAGGGCTATCACTAAAGCCCTAGGACCTGTCCTGCTGCAAGGGGAAAAGCTCCTTGACCTAAAGCCGCTCATCTCCCCTGAGGGCATGTATTGGGGTGGGGTGAGGAAGGGAGAATAAACAAAGAACAGGATCACAGGAGCATCAGGCTGGCTTCAGGGTCCCCAAGGGCACCTCTCAGCTTTGTTATGTCTGTTTGCAGGCGTATGAGACTCACCAACTTCCCCGAATTTATTCGATGGCTTCTTTGCTCCCTTAAGAGATGCTACCATGGTTGCCATTGATACAGTTTTTGCTGATTCCACAGGACGGAGTGGTGGAATAGTCTCTGTTTTTTTCAACACCTTTGTGTTTGTCCTTTCTTTCTCTAAAGCAGAAAGACAGTTAAAGATGTTGTCTGTAATCCTCAGCTGAAGCATCTCTGATAGAATCATCTGTGAATTCAATTTGGCTTCCTTTGAACCAAAGAAATTGTAGCAAGGTGCTGCTGCACAGCATCACAAGCCCAAAGACAGGGGGAGACACCAGCCTAAGAGAGCTCCAAACTAGATTTTAAATACACTCTGTTTAGGCACAATTGTGGTTTTTGCCATTGTTGTGGTTGTGCACTTTTAAGTAAACTCCAACTTATGGTGACAATATCCTAGGGCTGCTTGGCAAGATTTATTCAGAGGAAACTTGTCTTTGCCTTCTTCTAAGGCTGAGAAAGTGTGACTTGTCCAGCTGAGTAAGGATTCAGACCCAGGACACACAGGCCTAAATGTTCCCCTCTGAGGCAACCATGTGGAGGGAGGGCCAAATTCCAAGGTTAAAGCCTTGCTAATCCCACATAACAAGATGAAAGCTCAATATTTGGGTCTTGTAGGCTTTGTTTGTATTTGTATCTGCTAGGTCCTACTTTAGCTTCCACTCATATTGGGCTTAGTTCAGCTGAGCTCTCTGGTTCTCAAGGCCTAAACTCAGCTGTACCACACCCAGTATGCAACCCTGATATAGGATCTTGGACACTGTTTTGGACCAGTCACTTCCTTCCATTGGGATTAGGGTTAAGTTAGGGTTAGGGTGTAAATTGGAGAAACCCCAAACCAGTTTGTGATCCCAAGATCATATTGTTGTCTTGCATGTAGCTACTCACCTCACCTCAGCTTTCTGTCCTCTGCTACAGGATAGTTGTACATTGACTTTCTTGACACTAAGGCCATTTCCGCACTACAGTGTTAAAGTGCTGCTATTCCACTTTCAACGCCCTGTGGAATTCTAGGGTTTGTAGTTTACTGAGACCAAAGAGCTCTTTGGTTGAGCATTCGAAGTGCCCTTCCCTAAACTACAAACCCCAGAATTCCATAGGAGGTTGATAGTGGAACAGCAGCACTTTAACACTGTAGTGCGGAAATAGTGCAAATGACCTCTTCTGCAGAAGATGGAAAGCATTCCATTCAAAGATACACAATGTACATTTTAAAGTGTATATATGTATATGTGTGTGTGTGTGTATACACACATATGACCAAATGGAGACTTAGGCTGGAATTATATTGTTTAGTCATAACTGGAGTAAACCCATTAAACCAATTGGTAAATGGTAAGTCAACACATAAGTAAATCCAATATATTCAATGAGTGTGGTCAAGTTGGGAGAAACCAACTTCCAAATTTGTTCCTTACACCCAGTTTAGAAACTTACCCATTGCAAAGGACAGCAACAACCACAATTCAAGGATCACCAGATTGTTCATGCTGTATAATTTTCTACTGTCACAACACATTAGCTCTAGGTATTTAATATGTATGCCCAGGTGTAGACCAGAAACAGTGTAGGAGAATATATTAAACATTAACATAGACTAATCCACTTTTGAGGATTAGAGAGCAGGGGAAGCTTCCAGGCTTTTCAGAGTTTCCAGCTGTTTCAGCAATTGCTTCAGCTGTGCCATTAAAAACAGCAATAGGCATGGATTAGCCGGAACAAGAGTAAACCACAGTTGTAGCACTGCTCCACTTTATCTGTCCAGTTTCAGTAAAGAAGATCAAACTGCCACTCTGTTATGGCATATACCAGTACAAGCTAACTCTATGGCCATTTCTGCACTAGACTGTTATAGTGCTATTATTCTGCTTTCAATATCCTGTGGAATCCTGAGGTTTGCAGATTAGGGAGGGACCTTTGAGGACAGTCTTATTTGCCAGTCTTTGAGACCCCTCCCTAAACTGCAAATCCCAGGATTCCATAGGATGTTGAGAGCAGAATAATAGCACTATAACAGTCTAGTGCAGAAATGGTCTATGACTGCATGTGTCTATTTCTGGTCACTGCACGAGTTGTTACTCCCTTCCTCCCTCTACCATGACCACAGACACCCCACTGACCTACTGTAGAGCCACTGAAGGTCATTCATTCCTGGAGAGGGATGGGGGATTACAGAAGTTCCTGGCTGTGTCTTCGTAACCAGATGAGAAATTATTACATCAGTTGTTGAAACCTCCGGAGGATACAAAAAAACCCAACAGATTATGTAATCATTTTGTGTAATCACATAGTCAGACACTTGTGTGATCCCTCCCACTTTGCTCTAAGCTGAATGGTCATGGAAAAGGCCATAGCAGTTCTGTGATGGGTCTGGAGAGTGATAAATGGCTCAGCATAGTGTAGTTTCACATTCAGAACTACTATACCATGCTGAGCAACACAAGATTACAGCTGCAATGTGAATGATACTGAGCACTATCCATTTCTTTCTTCATCAGCCTTCTATATGCAATGCTCCATGGGATACTGAAAATACTGTATTTCACTCCCATGTCTTTTCTATTGTTTGGCTGCAACAATTATAAGTAAATAAATTCCTTATGTGGTATTTGTTTTTCTCTGATCATTGAAGATTGACAATAATACTGTTTAGGGGTTCATAGATACTGTAGCCCAGTGGTTTTAAGCTAGAGTCCATAGAGGCCTCACAGAGAGTCCACAAAGCCCTGCTGCTGGACAGCAACAGGAGTGGCAGCAAGAAGGATGTAGAAGAGAGGGCAAGTGCCAAAACTACTCCCTTGTTCACAAATGAGGGAGCAGTTTGGAAGCATGCACATACATGCCTCCATGTCCCTTTCATCAGGGATGTGGCAACAAGAGGTTTTGGGCACATCCAAGCCACTCCCTCATTTGCAAACCAGGGAGCAGTTTTAGCACCCACAAACTCCTTGCTACAATGTCCCAGACAAAAGGGACACAGAAGCAGGCATGTACATGTGCCCAAACTGCTCCTTCTTTTGCAAATGAGGGAGCAGTTTCAGCAACCACACACACACACACACACACGTTACCCTGTTTTCTGGGGGTCCTGGGAGGGACACCTAAATGCTCTCTCAATTATTAAAAGATGGGGAAATTAGCCAAGAGCACATGTTAGCAATGCGAGAGGCAGGGTAACAGGGCGAGATCTTTCACCCAATGTCTACAGGGTCAGGCCAAGTCAAGGAGCAAACAGAATTGAAATAATAATGGTGATCTTTATTAAAATACAATCAAACAGTGTATGCAACACACTCACGCAAATAACTAAAGAAATAAAGGTTGGAGTGGGATAGAGGGATTTTTAAGAGGAGTTGTTGGTTTGGGTAATACTACACCTGTCCTGGAGCCTGGGTAGTCTGCAGATTGAGTTCATGGGTATGAAGTCACAGTACATGGGACTGAGGGGAAGGCTCGCCAAGCAAAGTGGCAGCAAGGCTAGATGGAAGTCGGGAGCAATCCAAGGAAGCTCACAAAGTCAGGGTTTTTTATAGAGGAAAATGTAGCCACAGGCTAGTCCGTGCTTGGGGAAAACAATGAGCTGGAGACAAAGCCTCCGAAAGGTCAGAATTTAGCATGATTGAATTAAATCCGAATTGACAATAGAGTAGACAGTATGCAAACGCAGAGTGCTCGACAGATGAGGATTCTTCTAATCAAGCTGCCTGCTCGGGGCAGGGAGTTCTTTGTAAGTAGTGTGCATACATAATAGAGTACTTGTCTTTGAGGTCTCCTGAAGCAGCGGGATGGCTATTTCTGGCCTACCTGTATTGTGTTGGAATATTACAGCAATTAGTGGCCGTGCCTGTCTGCAAGCTTGTCCGGGGGACCTTGCAGACACATGGAGAGGGATGGTAGAAGAAAGCCAAATTATTGATATCAAAGTGATATCTAACATCCCACAAATCCGGGCTAGCAACTGCAGTAACACACACACACTGCCACACCCCTGATGAAAGGGATATGGTAGCAGGCATACGTACACACTCAAACTATGGGTCTTTCTGCACTACACTGTTATAGTGCTTTTATTTATTCTACTTTTTTTAAAAAAATATATTAAGGTTTAAGATGAAAATTTTAAAAAAAACCTTCCCCACTTCCAAGCTTTTTTCTTATTTTCAGTTGAGTCTGCCTGTTTACATTCCATTCATAGATAGTTTCTGTTTAAAAAATAATCTTACATTGTTGCATCTTACATGTTACATTGCTGCTTTGTTACATTGCCTTATTACATTGTTGCCTTGCATTACATACAATCTTGCTTTATTCTTTTTTTCTTTTCTTATACTATATCTTTATCCAATTCAAGACTTCTCTCCATTCCCTTTCAAAGTTCTGGATAGGCTCATTTTCCAGTGAAAATGTTAGCTTTTCTATCTCTATCATATCCAGAACTTCTAATTTCCATTCTTTTATATCAACATAGTTCCTTTCTTTCCAATATTGTACATATGTCAATCTTGCAACAGTTATCAAATATAACAGTGTCTTCTGATAACATCTTATCTCTCTTTGTTGCCCTAACATATTTAACAAATAAAACTCTGGCTTCATTTCAAAATTTAAACTGTACATTCTTTGAATTTCATCATGTATTTCCTTCCAAAATTTCCTTGCACAGGAAAAAAATCTTGTCAAGAAAAAACCCATGAGAGGTTTGCCTTAGGGTCACTATAAGTCAGTTTTCAAAAGAAGAGAGACATGATGGCTAGAAAGAACCTCACCCTCTCAGTGGCACTTTGCTGTTGTGTGCCTTCAAGTCACTTCTGACTTATGGCAGCCCTAAAGTGAACCTCTCGCAAAGGTATTATTTCTTTCTTTTTTCCTTTTTTGCTAGATTTGTTATGGGGGGCTCGCCTTTGCCTTCTTCTGAGGATGAGAAAATATGACTTGCCCAAGATTACCCAGTGTCTCAGCTGGGATTCGAATCCTAGTTTCCAGAAGCCTGTGATTGATAAACAATTTTTTTAAATTGAATATTTAAATCTAAATTTAAATATTTAAATCTTGAGCTAAGTCTTGGGATCTCTGGCAACAAATTATGTTTATAGGAGGGCACTGGTAAAGAAAAGGTTAAGAACCTCTTCTGTAGCTGATTAGCTTACTACACGCATTATAGACCTTTTACTGCAATTCTGATAACTTTAATTGATTTTAGCTTTTTTATTACTTAGGAAGAAGAAGCTGATGTCTTAAAATGCAGATCTTGAATGGACAGGTGGAGGAAGGGAGGGTGTTTTAAAGTGTCAAAAACAGTCATTGGAATTTGGATGGGAGCTGAGAACTTCACAGATCAGACTTTATTTAACTATGATATTTTTATACCACCAAAAAAGTTCTCTGGATGTTCTATCATCCAAATTACCATATTATTTACATTTTGTAAAGCTCTACTTCTGGTTCTTTTCCAGAAGAAATATCTGAAAATCTCTAAATACCTTGGGATCAGAATGTTTGAAGGATAATCATCTCCCACATGAACCCACTTGTCAATTATAATTATTCATAGAGAATCTGTTCTAGATCTTATTGGCAAGAAAAGTATTCTGATTGGGTGGTTGTGATAAGAGAAGGACTTATCTCCTACTCTAAACAGTGGCAATAAGACTAACAGTAGTAAAGACATTTTCATCCTCTTAGGCTCTTCATGTCTTTTAGTCCTGCTATCATGTTTCTTTTGACTGTTTTATTTTGTCATTTCATGATCTTGGTATTGGAGTACTATTATACCATTGTGCACTCCCCACAACTGGCATTGTTCCTCTCCAGAGCCCAGAAAAGCTCTATAGGTCTGGAAAGGAGAAAGCCATGCTGAGGGGAGAAAATGATGGGCCAATGCTCCCAATACTACACTGTAGACTACAACTGGGCATTGCAAGTGAGTTTGAGCCCTTGCTTCTAGTGGCAGCAAGAGATCGTTCCTGCTTTAGTCTGCAAGATTATATTTCACCAACAAATTTCATTCTCAGAATGAAAAGGAAGCTTCCTGTTGGGAACCAGCAAAGGAAGGAGTTGAATACATCACTAGAATAAGAACATCCAGAGAAAGAAAGGACATAAATCCAATCAAATGAATAGTTAGGCAGACAGTCCTACAAAGTCTCAGTGTTCCTCCCTTTCTATTAAAAGAACAGGCAATCTAAAAGTCTTTTGTGTTATTTTCTGAATGATTTTGTTCTTCTTATTTGCAACCTGGCAGACATCTCCAGACTTAGGGTAGGAATACATACACACAGACATATTGCCTTCATATTATAATTTAAAAGAATCCTATGTTATCATTCCCATGAATTCAGAAATGTGAACGGACACCAGAGTTTGAAATAATAATCTTCCAAAGTTATTTATAAAAACATTCCTTAAGACTCACAAAACTCACACCAGACTGCAGCACATTTGGACAATTGTCCTGATTCCAGGACAATTCCACTTCTTAGCATAGTCCAATAGAGGGAGCTGGAGAGATTCAACATCTGGTGTGAACGAGCAATGTACATTTCCAAGATGCCACCTCTGCCAAAATAACATGAACACACCTCTACATCGCCCTGGTGGCGCAGTGGTTAAATGCCAGTACTGCAAGCCAGAAGGTTGTAAGTTCGATCCTACCCGGCTCCAAGGTTGACTCAGCCTTCCATCCTTTCGCAGGTCAGTAAAATGAATGCCCAGTTTGTTGGGGCATGTATAGAAATGTTTCAAAATACATGCTTATCTGTAAGTTGTTCGCCGCCTCAATCCATATGGAGAGGCGGGATACAAATAAATAATAATAATAAAAATGAAATGTGTGAGAAGGCACCAGGTCACATTACTCCCAAAGTCCTGTTTGATGTTTTCGGTCATACTGAGAGATGGGTACTTGGTGAAAGAACACCAGAGACAGGAACAAGACCATCATGATGTACTTAAAAGTCTTTTCATCTACACGCTACTTAACGGGTTTTCTGGTGTTAGAAGTCACAGGCACATCCCACACTTGGTCCTGAAAGCTTGGTATAAATTCAGAACAGAGGTGTAGCACTACACATCTAGGCACAGAACAACATGATCAAGCTTCTATTTCTTGGAATCTGGATGCTCTTCTGCATTGGTCTGGGTAAGTCTCTGAAGGGAGGCAAACAGCAACAATTTCAAGTCTAGGGCCATTTCCTTAGCATGTATATGTGTCAAGGGAGAAGGTCAATATTATGCATTTGAAGATACAGTTCTGCTCTTTTTAACTAATGGTGTGTTTTGGCTTACTTGTCCTGTACTTAAAAATGAAAAACTCAAGTCGCTATAAAAAGAAGAGAAGAATTGCATCAAATCCTATGAAGATCAGCTCTGTCTTTCAGTGCCAACCACTCTCCTTTTCTCCATGTTTCTCATGCCAAAAAGCAGGGGGAACCTGCTTGCCCTTTTAAGTGTTTTTATTTCCTTGTGCCTTGATTTTTTCTGCTCAGTCTTTAAGAATTCCCAAACCAAAAGAGAAAGGTATACGAATTCACATTTGAGTTGTGTGGATTCTTCATACTTTTTATAATACCTTCAGCTGCATGTGTATCCATTCACTAATTTCAGTTCTATAGAAAGTTTGGACATTTTATTTTAGAACTTTAGCTCCATGAAGCCTTATGGATATATAATCATGTGAGGCAGCTTTAATTTGTGACTGGTTATTTATAGCTAAGAGAGACGGTGTTGTGTAGTTTGAGTGTGGGGCTAGGATTCGAGGAGACCAGGGTTCTGGAAACCCTTGGGCAAATCATGCTCTCTCAGACCCAAAAGAAGACAATGACAAACACTTTTTGAACAAATTTTGCTGAGACAACCCCATGATAGGTACACCTTAGGGTCGCTATAAATTGGAAACTGCTTGAAATCACTGAACAACAATAACAAGTCTGTAGCCAAGACATATCCTTCAACATTTCACAGATGAAAATTGGGGCACATAAGGGCAAGCAAGATGAAAGGGCAGTCAAGATTAAAAAAGTTAGTAATCAGGAAGAGCAAGAAAACAATGTGGCAATTTGCTTTCACTCAAGTCTATAGGGAATGGCATGCTTTCATCTCCTCCCATCCCTTCCCCAGCTTGAATTTACTGGATGCAAACTCAATGCACTTTGAACTCAATCTACAGCAACTGAAGTAAGCGGACGACAAAGGAAGAAAGTGGGAGGAGAAAAGAGAAACTGGGGTATTTTAAAAGCTGCAAAAAATTGGACCAAAGTGGGACAGTTGGAAGGTATGCCAAGATTGCAAGCATTTTGGGAAAATGTAGGAAGAAGCCAACATTTTAAAAGCACGCTTTGAAAAGGTGCAGAGTGAGAGATGAAATGGCCCCAATGGGAGGAGAAATTCTCATCTGGATGGTGTTCAGTCCTCTTCCTTCTCTTTGTACCTTCAGTCAGTTGTACTAAATTATCAATTTCTACCTTGGCGTTCCTCCCTCCAGTGATAGACTGTTAACTGCAGTTGTTACTGCAGTTATGATATGTCCGGTGAGAGCACTAGATATCCTTTTGATATCAAATAATTTGGCCTTTACTTGGCCTTTCTCTGCCACCCTACTCCATGTGTTTGCAGAGGTCCACCGGACAAGCACGTATTGGGCGCGGCCGTTAATGGTTGTACATTCCAAAACCTCATTCAGGCAGGCAACTTAAGCCTCTCCGTTGCTTTAGGGAAAAACCTCCCTGCAAACCGGCTTTGCTCGGTGTGTATTTACACAAAGCCGCACAGTCAAGAGCCGAGCCATTCCTTTATGTTGGGCCATCAGCATCCTGGCCATACTATTGTCATCCAGCGCTAAGCCCATCATGCAAAATCTGACCTTTTCCAACTCCTTTGTCCAGCTCCAAATTTCCTTTGTTCTCACCGAGCATGGCATAGCCTGTAGAACTCCACCCTATAAAAAGTCCCCACTTTTGGAACACTTTGGATCACCCTGGACTTCCATCCTGCCTTGCTGCCGCTCTGTCCAGTGAAGTTTTCCCCTCAGTTCCCAATAACTGAGTCTGCCTCCCTTCTTGGAACCCCATCTTCTCTCCAGGACTACGAGACCAGGTGTCTTATTACCCATTCCCCAAAGCTCTCTATTTCTATTTCCAAGTTAGCTAGTGTGTTTGTTGTCTTATTTGCTGTTTAGCTCTCAATAAAACTGTTATTTTTGTTACTTTTAAAACTTGTCTGACTACGCTTTCTGACCTGAAACCATAGACATAGGGTACAAGATCCTAGCTAAAGTTACCCTACGTCTCGTTAGCTTAAGAGAGCTCTCGAGCTCAATTTTCCCAACTTGTGCTTTTATTTGGTTATTTGGGGCGCCTCTCCCGGGACCCCCAACATACAGGGTAATACAGTGATGCCATGAAACAATCTACATATTATCAACGTCTTTTTCAGAACATGAGCTGTAGCATGAAGAAGGGTTCTTCTCTAAGAGTGAGTATGAGGTGACTAAAACCCCAGGATTTTTGCATTTCTGGCCACAGAACCCCCACAAACAAAAAATATCACAGCCCTCATCCCAAAATTACTGCCTCAGGTTACACCTGCCATAAATGAACATCAGCTGTCTTGAAAAAGCCCTGTTCACACAACCTATCTTCATGCAGACACAGAGATGAGAGGCAGGGCAGGTGTAAGCAGTTCTGAGCTCATTTATCTATGTATTCACTCTCTGTGGACTGAAGAATCATGACATCAACTAACTGGTACCTTTGACTCATAACAGCAACAATCTGAAATTAACAGAAAGGTTAAATGGGAACATTTTCCACTTGGTGCTTACTTAGAGTCTTATTGCACCATGGTATTATACAGTCATAGCGATGCATTACTTCTGCTTTTGCCTTAGGGGCCATTTCCACATGAGACTGTTATAGTGCTATTATTCCACTTTTAACTTCCTATGGGATCCTGGAGTTTGCAGTTTAGGGAGGGGCCTCAAGGCCCCTCCCTAAACCCCAGGATTCTATAGGATGTTGAAAGTGGAATAATAGCACTATAACAGTCTAGTGTGGAAATGACCAGGCTTATTGCATGATGTCATTGCTCTCCAAGCACTAATGTGTTGCAGAGTAGTCAAAAATGTGTTTATTTTTCAGTAGTTGAAATAACCAATTAATTACCCCCTTTCACACAACAATTCAGTAAGCAGTTCAGGTACAGATGTCTCCCAGCACTTTCTTCTGCCCATGAACCATTACTGGGAGTGGTATGAGTGTGTCATAGCATTGTGACATTGTAACCATGATGCTAATACAGCTGCAGGAACCAATCACCCCTAAAGCCTAGTATAGAAGTCAGTAAGGACACCTTAATACAGAGGAAAATAACATGTTAATGAAGCTATTAAATTGTTAATGGAGCAAAGGTGTGATAGAAAGTGTCAGCAATCAGCTCCCCTCCCAAAACTGGTCAGAGTGGACTTCAAACAGAATAATGTGGCATAAGGAGAGGTGTGATAAGGCCTGTGGTAAACTTCCTTTAGGACTGAATGATTGCTTTTTAATTATTGGTAATATATATCTTATATCCCCCTATGATTTGCAATATGTTGCTGCATGCCATTGCTGGGAGGTCTTTCCAAAACTGCTTAAATGGTAAAAGCATATTTTTGAGCCAGTATAGTGTAGTGGCTTGAGCTTGACTAGGACTCCAGGAGACCAGGGTACAGATCACTGCTCAGCCATGGAAATCTATTGGGTGACACCCTCTCTTGGTTGCAGAAGAAGGCAAAGGCAACAAATTCTGCAAAGAAACTCCTGTGATAGATTCACCTCATATAAAGTGATATCAGAAGTGGTATGTTTACCTTGGTGTTTGGATACTCAGCTGGAAAGCTGGCATCTGGACAACCATGTCACTAAATAAACTATTATCTTCATTTAACTAATGCCTCCTTTCTTGAAGCCCAAGGGGGGCAGGTTTCCCTTACAAAATCAAACATCAGCTCCAGCTGTATCATCCCGTCCTTCCACTCTGTTCTCACTCAGTGCAACTTCTACCTCCTTCACCTCGTCAGGCATTAAGAAAAAATTAACAAAGAGCTCCAAAGCTGACAATATGAGGATGAGTTCACAGGTAGGCACTTAGAAAGATGATGTGTTGTGTTGTCTTCATGCACCATAACAAACTGGGGACACATTATATCTAAATTTTCATATTTTTGCCCCAGTTAATTTCATATTTGCACACTCTTTCTTTTTCTTTTTCTTTTAGCTGATGGCATCTTATGCTCCCACTGTGATTTTCAGCCTGCAGATGGAGATTGTAAGAAGCCACGGTGGTCTTGTAGAGTCCGCAGAGGGATTTCATGCTATAAGGAGACACTCTATTACGGTGAGTGATTGAAGTGGTCCCTCAGGATGATGGAACCCCTATCCAGTTTGGTCTCATATTTCCAGCCCTTGGGCTCCATTGCTCACCTTGACTTTTATCCTTAAGCTAAAATCTTCATCTGCTCCTGGGGCCTCAAGATGACTGCTATACTGGACTAGTGGCTGTGTTGATCGGTGGATTTACTGTGGTAATGCATGACCAGTTTTCCTTAGTAGTTATTAAATTAAATCAACCAGAGTTGGAGAAAATAAAAAGACATGAAGATTTAATGTAATAGAAGAAATAGAATTTTTTTCTGATTCCACACACAGATGGTAAACTCCAGTTTCAAACAAAACAACACTTTTCCCTGAAATCCTTCAGTGGTTGTAGAAAAGGGAATTTCAACAGGTCATACAACCAGGTAGCAAGGTGCAACTGCTAAATTTCCCTATTCTGTGCAGCCATTAAAGATACAGGAGCTATTTCATTTTCACTCTGGTGACTCTACTTCCTAACTGTCCCTAACTCTGTTTCTAAATTGCATTGACTCTGTTTCTGACTGGCTGCATCTAGCTGTTTAACAGACAAATCTCTGGGTTTGCCCTTTCCTCCATTGTCCCGCCTCCCCAAGCTTTCCATGAGCTGTGATTGACTGCTCTTTCTCAGACTTGCTCCTTGCTTCATACTCAGTGTCACAGTTTCATGATTCCTATTTGGAACATTTGAAACAATAGAGTTGCCAACTTCTGAACGTAAGCAGTGAGGCCTTTTCATCTCATGGGACAACTTTCATCAGCAAAGCTTCTTCGTTTAAGGCCATTTCTGCACTAGATTGTTATAGCACTATGATTCCACTTTCAACATCCTATGGAATCCTGGGGTTTGCAATTTGGGGGGGGGGGCGCAATTCCCGACACTGCAAATCCCAGGATTCCATAGAATGTTGAAAGTGGAATCACAGTGTTATAAGAGTCTACTGAGGAAATGGCCCAAGTCTATTTCTCCAAAAGATGAGGCCAGAGCTTGGAAAATTTATTTATTGGACTACAAGTTCCCAGAATCTTCTAGCCAACTTGGGTGGCTCTGCTATCTGGGAGATGCTGGGAGCTGTAACCCAAAAGAGAAACATTCCAAGGCTCTGGTTTTATATCTGCCCCTCTTCCCACCACCCTGTTTTCAGAAATTATAATATTTGGCTACAGAAACTCCTCCATATCTCTTGTGCATTTGAATGTAAGCACTTGGGTTTTCTTTCATGAAGGGCTGTTTAGGCAAATGAAGCAATGTTGGCACTTAAGGCAGAAAATCCCAGCATTGGTGGTCCATGTCTTCTATTTTGAATGGGAAAGTACTTCACCCAAAAAACTGAAGGACTGGCCCCTCCAAGTCCAGCTGAAGCAAAAAGATCCATAGCAGAAAAAAAAGCAGGGGTCCCAGAATTACCTATTAGCATGTTACCCAGGTCACAATTTTCTTCACTAAGATGATACGCATGTTGGTTTAAATGACAACAACTATTGATACTTCTACATCCAGAATTGAATTGTTACAGATCTCTACATCTAAATTCACCTCTGTGGACTTAATGCAAATGTATCTCTCCTTTGATGATGATGACGATGTGTCTCCTTTCTTTTCCTCCCAACTTCTTTTTCAGTGCAGAAGAGGCCACCCTATCTCATAAGCATTTTCCCTGCATTTTGAGAATAAAAATATTTTCATATTGTATATTAATAGTTAGCATTACAATAATCTTAAATAGTAAACAGTTGGCTCCCATGGAAATCTAGATATTCTCTAGATAGGGTGGGTTAGAATGAAGGATACAGAGGAGGCGTTTCCCTGAATTTGCAGCCTCTTGAGTTCGATTCTCTTTCTCTACAGGAACAACACCTATTTCTTTCAAAAAAGGTTGTCGCAAGAATTGCAAGTCTTTCCCAGCGTCAATGGCATCTACATATATTACTCAAGAAACTATTTGCTGTGCTAACCGAAACTATTGCAATCGCTAACCTGTAGTGGGGCTGAACTGATGCTGGTTGACCACTGAATCTGCTGGTTGACCACTGGTTGCTGGTTGACCACTGGTTGATGCTGGTTGACCACTGAATCTGCTCTCAGACTGACTTTCCAAGCAGAGCTGGAGAAAGTTTTTTTTTCCTTTTTTTAACATAAGTTACTGGTGGCTATGCAGACTGAGAAATCTTGAGTGCTGAGATCTTAAAAAGTAACTTTTTCCAAATCCCAAAAGCTACTTTCCTTTCATCTTATATCCTTATTTCAAGGCCAAACTAGGTAAAACAACAGTAATCCTTGTTCACCTCATCAATCTTTATTTTGATCAATAACAATCATATCATTTGAAGGAGATGGGAGAGGTGAGTTGAGACTTTGCACTTGGAACCTAAGAAGTACCTTAATTTGCTTCTTTTTTTTTATTTATCCTCAAGTCAGCCTTGACTTATGCTGACCCTATGAATGGGAAACATTAGGGATGTGGCTTTAATGTCCAAAGTATGACAGCTTCAGTTCAGTCATTTTCACTTCTAGTGAGAGTTCAGGGTTGATCTGCTATAATCCCATTCATCTGCCTTTTTAACAAAATTCCTCTCAGTCCTAGTCTTAATCTTCTTCTGATTTCCTACCTTCTGATTTCTGATTTCCTAATTTTGGTTAATGGCTGTACTAAGATATAGGAAATCTTTAACTATTTCAATGTCTTTCTTACTGATATTAAAGTTATATAAATCATCTGCAGTCATTATTTTTGTTTTCTTAATATTTTGTTTTTTTTCCCTTAACTTTCCTTAGTAGTCATTGCTATTTTGCTATTTTCTTCGAATAATACAGTGTCATCCACATTATCTTAAATTGTTGAGCCTTGGTGGACTTGACCAAAAGCATATGTAACTTAGCTCTCTGTTTAAACAGTGGTCAGCCTAATGCCACTGGAAGCTCACATGGAGGACATGAATTAACACCACCTTTTTGTCTGGTTGGCCAAGCAGTCAATCTTAAGCAGTCATGCTATCTGGTGATAATAGATAACGTCATTTATACATAGATTTTATATGAAACATACAGCCATTGATGAATATTACTTGCTAAATGACTTCTGTCATAAAATTGTGGGCTCAAATATTAACACTTACAAAACACAGGAGAACAGATTCATATAGACAGAAAAATTATTGAGTGTAAAACCTCAAGTACACTACCATGCAATGCCATCGTTCTGAAAACCAGGAAGTCAACATCGACATTTAAAAGAAAGATCAAAGCAGACAAGAATAGAAAAGATCATGGAAAAGCAACCAGTACAGGGAGTCCAATCAATGCTGTACTACAAGAAGAATGTAAAAACTGTGCTGCATTGAAATAAACTGTGCTGCATCAAAATAGATCCAGTGTGGTATAATGGTTTGGGTGCTGAACTAGGACCCTAGAGCCACCCCAGCACCAAAAAATGTCCTTGATATTGGAGTTAATATATAATAATCCAGATTAATAGCTTCTGATACCCTTGCTTTCCATGAAATTTGTCCAGACATCTTTTAAATCTGTACAGGTTGGTAGCTGTCACTACATACAGTAGTTAAATCAACCATTTGAGTTTGTATTGTGTGAAGAAGTGCTTCCTTTTACGAATCCTAAATCTCCCATCATCCAGATTCAATGGATAACCTAGGTTTTCATATGACAAGATTAACATCTCTCATCCACTAAATTGCAAACCCCAGGATTCCATAAGATGTTGAAAGTTGATTAATAGCACTATAACAGTCCAGTATGAAAATGGCCTAAGCTTAAATACTGAGAGACAGAAGACCTGTATTTGAGATTAAAACCATCAGACCAAAGCTGTGGTTTGCCTCATTTGGTAAAATGCACATATACACTACCCTCATAAGTTTATGAGCAGTAGACTGGATTCAAGGAATTTTCACCTTGGAAATGACAAAGGAGAAAAATAAGCAATCCCATTCTCCTTGCCAGGATCCCAATCTAGGTGTCTCTCCCCATCTTTACAGAGGAGGAGATCTAGTCCTTGCTCTACCTTTTTTTTTTTTTTAAACTACTTGGCCTTCAGCTATATGGAAATTGTGTAGCTTCCAGTCAGCAGAGCTGGAAAAGTTCCTTTCAAGGACAACTCCTCCCAAATTCAACCCATCCAGTACACAGAATGGTAGATTCAACAACCATAAAGAGTGGAGAGATTCCTGGACTTTATTTCTCCCAAGCTCTGCAAAACAGGAGCCTGTGTTTGTTGTAAAAACCGTTGGAAGTTAGAGTTTCCCAGGGTGTTTGCTCTTTGGGGAAATCCTATGGAAGCTATAACTATTAGGAATCAGCCTTCTTTTAGCAGAGTAGCAGGAAAAGCATGTCCCGATTTTTGTGGGGCTTCCCTGAACTGAGACTGACTTAGAAAGCAAAACAAAGCAGGCAGTTTCAGATTACAAACTTATAAAAGTTTACTAATGAATTTTACGGTTTTACAATTACATATGCATTGGAGAGCCTTGATTCTAACCAGCTAACAAAAAAAATTAGGTAAGATAGTAGCTTCATTCTTAACTTACCATCTTCTCGGTGGAGAGGCAAAGCATGGTCAGAGAGAATGAAGTGGAAGCAAAAATGGCAAAGAAAGAGAGGTCTGAGAAGCGTGGTCTTTTATGTAAGGCCAATGATCTTAGGGTCTACCCTGGGTCACATGGTCTTGACACCTGGATACCATAGCTATGCGTTTGAATAACACAAAGAGGAAGAGTGAGGATTTAGATGAGAAGGCAGAAGGCTTTGACATGCAACGGAAAAAGAAACTCTATGCTAACTAAGCCCCACTTGCCCTAGAACAAGACAGAAGGGAGAGAGAATGCCAGAATTTTGCAACAGTAACAATGAGAATTGTCCTTGGGCCTTTAAGAATGGGGTTGGGCAACAAGTGCTCCTCTAGGTGTTGTTGCACCACAATTTCCCTGTATGGAACTATCAAAATCAATACTGAAATGAACATGTTAAAAGATTTTTTTTTCAAGCCTAATGCAGAAACTTAACCAAATGGAATTATGGGTTTAAATAGAGAACACATTAAAGGGACACATTACAGAAAGAGATCAGCTCATATATTTGTAATTCATCCTCAGAAGAATGATAGAATGATGTCATCTGTTGGCAAGAATTTCACATACAATGCGTATATAAACACACACATACATACATACATAAAGAAATTACTTTGTATGAGGACAGTCTGTTTATCTATGTGAAATGGGAATCCTTGGAATTTTTCTAGTCTTGGGGACAAAGTGATGTGATGATGATAATGATGATGATGGTAGGAATGCTTGAGCAATTTGCTTGCTTTTTTTAACAATTAATGATCATGATTATTTATAATGAATTTATGTTTTCCTCTTCATAGCTCAGGGCAGCTAGCACTCCAAATAAAAACACATAATCACAACAGCATATTACAAACGTCTTAAATCTTAAATTGCAATTATCCAGGATAACAGATTGTAAAAGTCTGTTAAAATGCAAAGTAATACAAATAATATAAATAGGAACAGAAGTTTATTGTCTGTTAGCAATTTCCCATTAAATACAGTTAAACTCTAGACCAGAGCTTTCCAAACTGTGTGTCGCAACACATTAGTGTGTCAGCTGCAGTGTGTAGGTGTGTCGCATGAACGTAACAGGTGAGGCTTCTCCCACCGCTGTAGCTGGCCAGGCCTAGGTGAAGGGGCTGCCTCTCCCACTGCTGCCCCGGCCAAGGAAGACCCCACTGAAGGTGGCAGCAGTGGCGCTAGGCCAGGCTCGAGTGGAGGGGCTGCCTCTCCTGCCACCACCGGCCTGGGCCAAGCAAGACCCCAGTGAGGGCGGTGGCAGCAGCCCAAGCTTGAGGAGAGGGGCTGCCTCCACTTACTGAATTACTTACCAAATTACTGTATCGCAAAATGATACATGTCTAAAAAGTGTGTCACCAACATGAAATGTTTTGAAAGCTCTGCTCTAGACATTAATTGTGGCATTACAGAATTAAAAACTCTAAAACTCTTCCTATGGAAAAGAATTTGGGTAATTTTCTACACAAAAAGCAAAGAGGTCTGTTAAAACCTAATAGAAGCACTGCAGCAAAGAGATGCAGGGTGTCAAAAAAGATAATGTTATTCTTGCAACTACTCAATGTGTTTCAGCCTAGTAATATTTAATGGCCTTCTGCAACTTATCCATTAGTAATATTTAATGGCCTTCTGCAACTTTAAAACAACCTGCAGGGTTTCCAAAAAGTGTGTCTGCTAAGGCATTATAAAGACACTTCATAAAGGCTCTCACTTATACAGAATTCTGTCCCTTGTATATTCATAATCATCTCAAACACAGAACCTAGCTTAATAGTCTATATAGTCCATAATCTTTGCATTGGTTCTAAGCTATTAGGATTACTGGTGATTTAAAGTAAGGATAGAAAGAATATATTAAAATATGAAGAAAATGATAAAAAACAACAACAACCCACCGTGTTCTTTGAGCATTCAGAAACTCTGGCAAGAAGGATCCTCGACTGACTGACAAGAACCCCTGCAATTCAAGACTTATTCTGCTCAAAATTCACACGTGGTTATTTTACATGCAAAACAGTGTTTTATGCTCAGGAAACAGCAATTTCTGAGTGGAAAATAATATTTTAATATAGAAATACTAAACCGCAGAAAGAAAATCTGTTTTCTGCACAGAATATACCGTAAATGGGGATTTATTCTGTGTAAAATTCAGTCATGGATGATTTGCATAGAAAACAGCATTTTCTACATAGGAAAGAGCATTTTCTGTGCAGGCATTAATATTTTTGTATTGAAATATTATTTTGCAAAACAACCATATGCAAATTTTATGCAAAATAAGTCCTAAATTGCAAGTAGCCTTCAAAAACTATGTGGTTTTCTAAAACTTTCCCACAAAGGCAAGAAAATTGCAGAAATAACTCATCCCTACATTTGAGAATTACGTCCTTACCTCAAAGAAAGAACAACGGCAAATGAATTTGAATGAATGAGACAAATACTTTTTTAAAAAAATTAACAGTGTACCAGACATAATATTTATTAAAGAATAATATTCCCCCCAAAATGAATTAACACTGAACCAAACGAAATCTTCATGGATAAAAATCAATGGTTTTTTGAAACAAATTAATGCCTGTGCGTAGCTGACAAAATACCTACTTCTGAAAGAAGCAGAGAGTCCTTACTGCATGCAAAAGCAACTTCTACTTACAAATTTTATTTGTTCAATTGTTTTAAAAAATCCTTCCATTCTTCCATTTTCAATAGGACAATTCATCTTACAGACAAGAAATCAGTCAAAATATCAAATAGTCTCTCATTGATTTTAGTTTATTGAAGAGCTAACTGAAGAATGAAGCAAAGGTGAAGCTCAATGGTTGACAGGACTATTTCATTGCAACCATGATTCAATGCTTTAAACTGCTGCAGTAGGTTACTGTAACAATGGAACTGGAACCAAGACAAATTTAACATCTAGAATCAAGTACACGGACAATTACACGCAGGGTTGCCGAGTGAAATAAAGGACAGGGATCCTGTTTCTTTAATGGTTGTACAAAAGAGGGAATTTCAGTAGGTGCTGTTTGCATGACAAGCAATACCTGCTGAAATTCCCTCTTCTACATAAACATTAATGGCACTGTCCTCTCTTTCATCAGGCAACTCTAATTAAAAGTCAGGAAGAAAAAGGGGAAGTCTTATGGCACTGGTTTATCTTAGCATGAACTTTTGGAGATTACAATCTGTTTCTGGGGTTGGACTGGATGGCCCCTGTGGTCTCTTCCAATTCTATGATTCTATGATTCTTCAGCCACCTTTGAGGTATGTCACAGCAGATGTTGTTGTAGAAATGGCATTCTAAACTGGTCCATGGGGAGAAGGAAGTCTTCATCTAATGTGCTGTCTCTGATTTGTATAAGAATTTCTACGACTGCAATTTACTCACTTACTGAGAGATTCCCTTTTAGTCAGTCAAATGAGATACTGATAATTTAATCATTGATAATAAAATATGCAACCCTAAATAAATTTAATTTTAAGTTAGGAGAATGTTATTGGTGAATCTTTGCCTCTGTCTTAATTCATTGTGGCTCTACAGAGATCATATTTATCTTTCAATTATTTCTCTTTAATTGGCCTAAATATCCTAAAGACTCCAAATCCCCTCTGATCTTGGATGCTAAGCAAGGTCAGTCCTGATCAGTACTTGGATGAGAGACTGCCAATGAATACCAGGCACTGTCGGCTATATTTCAGGGGAAGAAACTAGCAAAACTGCGTCTGAGTATTCCTTGCCTAAGAAAACTCCATGAAATTCATGGGGTCACATATTTTATCTTTATGCAAGAGACACAGAGGGAGAGACATTTCCATGGGGAGAGGGAAGCAAAAATTCAGAGGAGATAGACTCAGTGGAGCTTCCAAGCATTAGGTGACAAGATGCATTGAGCCCTTCCTCATCCTAGGACTCCAGGAGAGCCTGGTGGAGCATTGCATAAATCTTGTCTGCAACACATGTTGATATGGTGGATGCGCTGTCCTGCACTCACTGACTTGCAGTTCAAGGCACAACCTGCTGAAGTATAAAGGGGAACCCCTTCTGGAAAGGAAGAGAAATTAGTAAGCCTCCAGTTCCTACATATTAGTGGATTGATTTTCCTTCCCCAACCCATTAACCACATATACATTCCATTAGATATCTGGAAGTCAGTGGAATTACACCTTGCCTTTGCTGAAACTCCTGCAATGGCTTCTGGCCCATTTCCAAGTTCAGTCAGAAGTGGTGGTTCTGGCCTTTAAAACTGCAGTTGTCGGGCTGTCTTCCACTACATTAGTGTCTAAACCAACCCTCAGATCAATGGTTGTGGGTCATTTTCGCTTTCCTCACATTCAGAATAACAGAATAATAGGAGAGACAGGCTTTTGAACTGTAGAGTCTTATCTTTAGAATGGCTTTTCTAGGATTTTTCCCCCTATGGCACTTTTCTTTTCTTTTTTTTGGTACAAGGTCACATCCATTTATTCTTCTCCAAGCCATTTTAGCCCTTTAATTCTTAGGTTTCTTTCACACTACCCAATTATACTACTTACTACCTAGATTGATCCCATTTTAATAGCTATGGATGCTTCCTACAGAATGCTAGGATTTGTAGTTTGCTGAGGCACTGGACTTCATGAAACTAAAGATCCCATGATTGTAAAGGATGGAACCATGGCAGATGAAGTGGTGCAAAAGTTCTACAGTTGTGACATTTTAAGAATGATATTGACAAGTCTGAGCAGGTTCAAAGGAGGGTAACAAAAATGATAATAAATATGGAGAATAAAACATATGAGGGAACATTGAGAGACCTGTGCAGGTTCAGAGAAGAAAAAACTGAGAGTTGACATGACTGCATTTTTTAAATATCTAATGGATGTCAAAGAATGAAGGTACAGGTTTGTTCATTGCTCCTTAGAGGGTAGGACCAGGAGGGTAGATATCAGTTGAATGTTAGAAGGAATTTCTTGACTGGAAGAGTGATTTGGCAGTGGAATCAATGACCTCAGGAGTTACTGGGCTCTCTTTCTCCAGACCTTTTCAAAAGGTCAGCTACCTGAAGGGATGTTCTTGCTGGAATTCCTGCATTGGCCAAGAGTTTGGACTTGATAGCCTATAAGACCTCTTCCATCTCTATGATTCTATGAATCTGTTCGATGATTCTATGACTTTAGAGAGCTAGAGTCATTTTAACTGCTTAGGTCACCTGATGATTCATTGAGTGTGTTTTAAGTTCTGTTGCATACTACACACTCACGCACACATAAAGGTAATCAAGCTAGTTTATTTAAACAAAATATATTGAGCATGAGCTGCATTTTAGGGTTTGACTGGTACACTAAACTGCAGTTAACTGCAAATACTGGGGATCAAGCAGGGGAAGAGATGGAAGGGGAGCATGTGAGGCTTGTTTTCCTGGCTTGCTATTTTTTTATATATTTATTTATATATATATATATTTATTTATTTATTTATTTATTTATTTATTTACAGATCAGCGTAACATGCAGACATGGCCTCTGTCTTGACTGGAATGTTCTGCGTACATCTATCTTTTATAATATATAATAACAATATTTATTTATTTGTATCCCGCCTCTCCACATGGATCGAGGCGGCGAACAACTTACAAATAGCATGTATTTCTATATGGTTTACAATGTGTGTTTTTAGCTAATTGCCCCCAAACAAGCTGAGTACTCATTTTACCGACCTGCGGAAGGATGGAAGGCTGAGTCAGCCTGGAGCCCAGCAGGATCAAACTCACAACCTTGTGGCTTGCAGTACTGGCATTTAACCACTGCGCCACCAGGGCTTTCAATAGATTTGGCAAAGTTTTTAAAATTTCAAAAGTATTCCTGTGATTTCTATTGCATGACAGAAAGTAATTCACCAAACTGTATATGGAGAGGAATGGGAAGCGGGAGTTTTCCCATCATGGCATCTACAGCACATCAAGACTAAATATCTGCTTGTAACAGGTATTGTGAGGACTGGAAGTCTGCAAGAATTTTAATAAAATGACCATCTCTGAAGGAAAAAGAAGAAGGGGGTTATTTTAAGAGCCAAATGGACACACTGGTGCTGCATGAACAAGCACCGGTAAAAACAGCTGAAGAAGTGGGACAACAAATGATTAATCCTGACTGTCCCAAGCAAATCAGGATGGCTGAATGGTACTGTCAGCCCTCCCCATTTGCTATGTTTAAGGGCACAGGACCCCTGTAAAAATGGAAAAATCACAAATATTAAAATATGGGGGTGGGTGGGGAGGGGACCGTGGCATGGTGAGGACAGCAGGCACCCAGGGTCCAAACAGGTCAGGGAAAGAGAAGAGAAGGGGCAGGTCAGCACAGTGGCATGATGCTTCCTCTCCCTTGCCATCTCCTTCCTTGGGTGTGGGGGGAATTAGGAAAGGGGTTTGTGGTGTTGAGCCATCCTTAGCTGGTGAGGCAGCAGCTGGTGGAGGAGGAGGACAATGACCAGGGTGGGTTTTAAAGGACTCTGCAGCCTGATTGGAGCTGCCAAGATGGAAGGTTCCCCTGGAAAAGAAGCATCTAGGTGTGTGTGGGGGGGAGCAGAGGTTGAAGAAATTCTCAAATAATCAAATCCATGAAAGTTAAACCTGGAAATGTGGAGGGATGACTGTATGCAGTTTGTCTGAGGTGATGGTTTCATCCAACTTCATGGGAAGTTCAATCAGCTCTGCTAATTGAAACACTGCAGACCTAACATGTCAAAAATAAACAGGGTTTCGTAATAAACATCTATTAAGATTGGTCTTTTTCACACTACACAATTATAACACATTGATACCGAAAAACTGCCACAGCTTCATTGTACAGAATTCTGGGATTTGTAGTTTTGTAAGATATTTATCATTCTCTACCAGACAGTTTTAGTGTCTTATTGAAATGCAAATCCTGGGATTCCATAGGATGAAACCATGGCCCATAACAAGTAAAATGGTACCAAGGTACTATAATTGTATCACATGAAAGAAATTGTATGGCCTGACCAGTTATGCTTACCCGTAAGGATCTTCTGCCGGAAGCAGGATTGCCCAGGGCTTGCTATGCAAGGATTTTCAGTTTTACGGCACTTGCCATTTCTATGCTCACGGAAACATTTGTAGCATTTTAGGCTTCCAGCTGGCAAAAAGGGGAGAAGGAGGTGGGGGAAGGAGACAAGATCAGAAACATACAGGCCCTTTCCACACGAGGCATGTGAAGCGGTTAATGCTGTTTCTTACCACGTCTTATTGGATCCAGATAACGCGGGCTTTCCCTCACTTGCCTCCACACAGCTCCCCTGTATGTTTCCTTTCGACTCGGAGGAGTGCAAGTTCATGCATCCTGACTACTTCAGCAGTGACCACTCCCACCACTTCCCTCACCCCGCCCCGATGGCTGTGATTGGCTTTTTTTCTCTTTTGGGTTGGTATATTTGTATGTACCTATGTACCTATGTAGGTACGTATTTGCCACTGTACTCCCCCCACCAAATGCCTTCTGAAAATGGGGTGCAAATATGGTAACTCCTCCCACCCAGGCAGATCACCTCACAGGGCAAAGTTGGGAGAGCAATCTCGTGCTCCCTGCTCATCTCTGCCCTGCCGCTGGCACGATCCTGCCCCAGAGAGGAACAGGTGGAAGAAGCTTCTTACACACACACACACACACAGCCTCTTCTTTCTGCCTGGGCAGGGAGGCCCCCCCACCCAAGCAGCTAGGACAGGAAACGGGAACAGAGTACTAAAATATTTTTTCCTAAATAATATAGTCCAAAAATAGGGTGCTCTTATAGGGCAGTGTGTCTAATGCTGGTAAATACGGTAAAACATTTGCAAAATAGAAAACAACTCTCTCCTTTTAATATGCCTGTGCTGTGTTTTGTCCAGTTACTCCATTTTCTAAAGTTTGCTGAACAAAACAAAAAATGGTGCCTGCCTATCCTTTGGTGGGCGGGAACAGCTGGGGAAGGTGAGTATGCCCACAGCCCACCATCCGCTGCTCACCAATTTGCATCAGTGCAAATGTACGTATCTGCACCACTGCGAAAATCCGAATCTGCTCAATCTTAGAAATTGTTTTGGATTTTTCTGGTTTTCAAATAGCTTGCTTTCCCACTACATGGGGGTGCATTAACTTGGGATTATGTGTGGAATGATGGTAAATAAAACAAACCTAATTCGCTCTCACATGCAGAACAGCTCTGTGCCAAAACACATTGACTCACGTTAATAACCACATGTGGAAAGGGCCACAGAGACGGTTATAGTGAAAGAAAGCAGAGTACATGCCCTCTAACATTTCATCTGTAGCCAAGCAGATTGTTAAAGAGGAGGAAATGCAAGCTGAGAGATGCTGCAGCAGTTTGTTTTTATCTGAGCGTAGGGCAAGATTTTGCCTCTTTCTCTCCTCACCTTCCTACTTTTTTTTATTTATTTTTTATTTTATTTATTTATTTGTATCCCGCCTCTCCATATGGATCGAGGCGGCGAACATCTTACAAATAGCATGTATTTCGATACATTTCTGTACATGCCGCCAACAAGCTGGGTACTCATTTTACCGACCTGCGAAAGGATGGAAGGCTGAGTCAACCTTGGAGCCGAGCAGGATCGAACTTACAACCTTGTGGCTTGCAGTACTGGCATTTAACCACTGCTCCACCACGGCTACTGAGCTAATGGAGCGCAAACTGCTTTTATACTTTGAACTCAGTCTGCAACAATTGAGGTAAACTAAGGGCAAAGGGGGAAAGTGGGAGAAGGAGAGACAGATATGGATATCTTAAAAATAGTTGAAAAGGTGGGACAACAGAGAGTTAATCAGGATGGTCTCTTCCAGGCTGGGACAGTTGGCAGATAGGAGAGCATGAGAAATACTTTTCAGATGGCTACTGTGGCAATCTTTTCAATCTCTGCTAACAAGCAGATTGATGCACAGAGTTACTAGTCAGTGAGAATGCAGATTTCTGGGCTCAGAAATGTTTCTCTTGCTGGGTTGACTTTAGTTGTGACTGACAATCTGATTTAGCCTAGAAGACTTCCTGTGAGAGTCTATGATTCAGAACACTTGAGGTAAAAAAGTATCTGTTTGTTTTTTGAAAGTTATTAAAAATAAATAGTTTCATTTTTGGGGATTGAAATTCAAATGAGAGTCTCAATTATTAGGTTTAGAAGTTAAACCCCAGAACAGATTATGCCCCCTTGGATCAAGTTTATGTCTTGCAAAAATTACAGCTACTCACCCCATTTTTCTCTTCTCTGGCAAACTTGAGTTGCTTTTTGAACCACTGACACAAAACAACCTTATCAAGTGAGAGAAAATGTACCTTCTCATCAAAGATACACAGTTTATGTAAGGAAGATGGATATGTAATAGTGCAGAGATGAATTTTCTGGCCACACCCAGTTAGAAACTTACCTATTGCAAAGAAAAGCCACAGCCATAAGCCAAGGAACAGGAGCTTGTTCATACCTTCTACCGTCACAACACACTAGCTCCAGATATTTAATAAATATGTCTGGGAGTCAATCAGAAAGAGTGTAGGAGAATATATTAAATATTAACAATAGGGAGAATCCAACTTCTGAGCATTAGTGCAGAGGCAAAGGAGTGGTCACTTTCAAATTTTGTATCATTTGCCAAAAGCTTGATCACTACAGGTGTTCCTTTAACAAGAGCAACATAGATGGATTGTATCTGGTGCGCCTTCAAGCTGCCTGTCAACTTATGGTGATCCCATTAATTTTATATGGTTTTCTTAGGCAAGAAATACCTAGAGGCAGTTATGCCAGTTCCTTCTTCTGAAATGCAGCCTACAGCACCTGTTGTTCCATTCTCTCCTCTAAATAGAAATCAGGATTGACTGTAAACTTCTGAGATCAAATGGGATCTGGTGCCTTTAGGGTATTTAGGCAGATACTACAGGAGACTATCACTGCTTGTTTATTTCTCCATTAACACATGTTTTAGTCCAAGACAGTGCAAACTTGTTTGGCATTTTTGTGACCAGATAACATCTACTAATTTGCCCCACGGAAACATAGTTAAGAAGAAGGAAGAAAATGTTTTAGATCAATGGGGTGTTTTTCAAATTCATGAAATTTATAACAGATTTAAAAACCTAAATAAAGCAAGTACATCATCATCTTTATTTATATCCTACTTTTTTCCCAACTTGGGAAAGGCAGCTTACAACAATTAGAACAATCATAGCTAAAAATTATCAACATGCAAAAGTTGAGAAAGCTATTAAACTATCAAAAAAAAAATTAAAATCTACAAACAATGAAAAAGAGAAGAATAAAAGAGACACCCAGCACATTATGTAAGACTCTTCCTCCTTGAGCAGTCAGTCTTCGAAGGCCTATTGAAATAATACAATCTTTATCTGCCTGGGGAAAGAGAGCAAGGAAGGTGCCATTTCTGGGAAGGGAGTTCTTGAGCGCAGCCACTAAGGCCCTTTTCGCACGGGCCTTTGCTCGCGCGACAGCCCCATGAGCCTCGCGGGAGTGGGAGCGTCACTCCGCACGACGCACTCCCACTTCCGCCCAGCTCACGGGGCTGAAGCGGCGCGAGCGCGGGTTTTTTGATTTTCGCGTCCAAGCGAAAATCACCCCGCGCTTGCGCAACGCTCCCGGCGCCCACCCGCACTTACCTTTCGCGCGGAGCCTCCGGGAGCCGGCCGGGTCGCGCTTCCTTCCCTCCGCCCCTGCGGAAGGAAGGAGTGGGGTGGGGAGGTAGCGCGACGGACGCGACGCCCGCTTCGCGCGCGCGTGGGGGAGGAATCCGGTGTGCGTGGGGGGAATCCGGCGTGCACGGGGGGAATCCGGCGTGCGCGGGGGGGAATCTGGCGCGAGGTCTCCCGCTTCGCACGGGGGGAGGGCGGCTTGCGCGGCAAGCCTCCTTCGGTGCCGCTTCCCTGCTGGTTCCTTCACCTGCGGAAGGAAGGAGGGGGAAGCGGCAGCCTCCCGGAGGAGCCTTCTTGCACTTGCCGGCCTCCCTCACTTGCGCTAGAAGCCTCAGTGCGAAAAGGGCCTAAGAAAGAACTCTCCTGAGTTCTTATCAGATGTCCCTTTAAGGGTGGTAATATGGAGTCAAGAGTCTCCTCAAAAGATCTCAAAACATGGGCAAGTTCATATGGGAGAATATGGTCCTTAAAATAACCTGGACCTGACATTATCATAACATGGTTCATTTCAAGAACATCTAATGTATAAAAGTTTCTAGGTGTTCATACATGCAGATGGTTTTCTATTCTTATCCCAATAAGTCAACAGGAGTCAAAACATTGTTGTGCATTTTATTTCCATAGATAATAAAAACAGGATCACATTTCTGGAGTTTGGACTCAATGGACCTTGTGGTCTTTTCCAACTCTATGATTCTATGAGTCAATAATCTCATTATGATCTGTGTTGTCTCTTGACAGTTTGATTTGCTTAGTTAGCTTTTCTGGTAATTCTATAGTCCATATATTATTTTGTCAAGTGTTTAATGAAGACTGGGAGAGTTCTGGGAGGTGTAGTTCAAAAAAGTAACTTTTTTCAAAAATATGAGACAGAGGAGAGGCATTTGCTTTTATTCTTCTTGGATACCTTCCCAATACCTTGAGAGACAAGAGATGGGAACAGTATTGTTCTATGGTATCTACAGTTGGCCCTCCATATCTGCAGATTATGTATCCATGGATTCAACCAATTAAGGTTTGAAAATATTCCTCCTCCCCCCAAAAAAAAAATCCTAAAAGCAAACTTAGATTTTGCCATTTTATATAAAGGACACCATTTTACTACCCTGTTGTATGTAATGGAATTTAAGCATCCACAAATTTTGGTATCCATGAGGGTTCCTGGAACCAAACTCTAGTGGATACTGAGGGCCCACTGTGTTGGGACTATTAACTGGGAATAGACCAGAAAGAAAATAGAAAAAAGTGGGTGTTGCCCATTTCTCTTAATTGACTTTTTTCTCAGAGTTGGAGGACCACTAACCACCATCCCTCTACCCAAAGGGATAACCTATAATACAAATTTCCTTAGTGTTCCCAACAACCACCACTTACGTTAGTGCCATTAATATTGGGTTTACTGAGAGCAATGCTGAGCATAGCTGTAAGACTAAGGGACCGGGTTTTATTCACTCTATTCTGTTCCTTCATCTGTTAAGAAGATGTCAATTCTCTCAAAGGCTGGAGCTGAAAGAATGTGTGTGAACTTTTGTGTGACCTTTACCTTTATAGTTCCGTGGAGGAGTTAAAAGACCAGACCTGGAAGGATAGGAGCTTATCTTCCAATACATACAAGTACAAGATGTGACTAAGTAAAAAAAAATATCCAAGAGCAAAACATTCTCTTCCTCACACTCACTAGGTGTGAGGCCACTATTGTATGAATCACACACCAAATCTGATATAGACCCACAAGGAAGGTAGTCAAAGGTAGAAAACCAGAAGAGACCTACTATGTAATCCACTGTCTTAAGTGGAGGCTGTGAAAAACAATTGAAATATAGGAAACTGCTGGAGGCAGCAGGATTCCAGAGACTTGGCAGTAATGAGGAAATTCTATCCAAGAGAGGAACTGGAAGTACAATTCCTCATCTCAATTCACTAGAAGAAAAGGGATAATTCAGAAAGGAAAAAAATTTGGAAAGACTTTATTGAACTGGAAAAATGGGAATTGCTTTAAGAGTGATATATACACGCACATATTAAATAGTTTACACACACACACACACATATATATATATATAGAGAGAGAGAGAGACAGAGAGAGAGAGACAGAGAGAGATTGAATTTATAATTCTATATATTCTATATATTTTAAATACATTATTCTATTTATACTATTTGCATGTATTATATTTACAATCCCTCTCATTTTTAGTTTTTGACACCTCTAGTGCTATTTTGATTGTACTATTTCTCACAAATAACTGCCTTTTTTGGTGTTTCTAAGGGCTTTGTCACATGACGCAGGTAAATCAGACTTGCAGCAGAATAGCAGAGTCTTTCGTTGGGACTTATCACATGATATTTGTTCCTTTTTTTGGAAAGCATTATAAAAAAATTGTTTTCCAAATGATGTCTCACCAGGAAAGCAATAGAAAAGGAATGCCATTATGTGGTAAGTCCCAGCTAAAAATTCTATTATCCTGCTGTAAGTCCAGTTTACCTGCTTCATGTGATAAAGTCTTAGGATAAAAGGGTACAGACCATATGGAGATAGACTACACATATATCACTTGCATGCTCATGAACCTTTGTATAGACAACTGGGGAAAGGTACAAAGTTTAGGAGCAGGAAAAACGTGCCTTTAACAGTTCCAAAAAAAAAAAAAAATGAGAGCGATTAAGTCATTTGTGGAGGCTGAACACAATGACATACTTGAGTCTTTTCATGCAGCCACAAGTGATATGGCTCTCCTGTAATAACCAGTCTCAGACTTACCCCAAGGACTGCTATAAATTCAAAGAGGAACTACTTTGCTACACACTGTGGGCACAAAGGCAGGAAACGCAACATGAATACAGTTCTCTGTCTTGCGCTATGGATGTTGTTCTCTGTTGGTCTGGGTAAGTCTCTGAATCCAGGCAAGAAGCAATAATATCAGAGTTTGTGACCAGGTCACAGTATTTCATTGAAAGATACATCCCTCCTCTTCAGCTGATGAGATATTATGACCTTCTTTTCCTGTATTAGAGAATGAAAACCATAGCTGGCTATAATATGTGTGGTGGAGTGGAATTAGATCCTTCAGGAATTAGATCCTCCGTTGTTCATTGTCCTTCTATCTACTCCCTGGTCCAGCTCCAAAGAAAGAAATTGCTTGTTCCTTTAACCATTTTTACTTCCTTGTGGCCTTTTCTGTACAATGTTTAAGAATTCCCAAAGAGAGAATAGTGTGCACCTCTAGAACTGGACCTGTGGATTGCTGAGACATTACATAACACCGTGAGATGCGTAAGGCCTAGAAACGTATGTTCAATAACATCATTTCTATCAAGAGCTTGGAAAAGTTACTCTTTGGAATGACCACTAACTAGGGGAACCTAGGTGTTATAATCCAAAAACTAGCTTTTCCAAACTCTGCTTCTATAGCATTATGTTAGTTCCAAGTTGTGTCTGCCATTATGCCCTCTCTACTTAGCTGGGATGGGGAATGCAAACAAGGAGTGTTATCTTCTGCTAATGCAATCTTTTTGTGTATGATGTGTATATCATCTTCTACTAATTCAATCTTTTTGTGTATATCAGCACTTCCCACAACCGTGAGTTGGTATAGTCAAATTGGTATTACATGAACTCATCATTACAGAGGAATACATTGCATTTTCAAGCTACACAGATGCAGCTTCTCTTGGAGTTGTGTGCTCATGAAAAGGCAATGTTAATCTGGAAGAGGAAGAGGAGAGTCTGCCCTAGTGGAAGGAGAAATTCTGATCTGACTAGTGTGTTCCCCAATCCCTTCCCAATCCTATGCACCGTCATTACTAAAATTATGGTTTCTGCATCAGTATCCTTTGCTCCAACGAGTAATAGCTGATTACTGGGATAATACTGGGGACATATCATTATAGTCAATCACTTCATACAGCCCCATCATCTCTCCCAGGTTCTTCAGGAGTTTGTAAGTCATTTGTGAGGATTGGGACCCAGGGATTTTTCCTCTCCTAGCCACCTAAATGCAGCAAACATCTTCATACTTCCATAAGTGCACTGTTATTGTCCTGCACCTGTCTTAAATAAGCATGAAGTGAGGTTGAAGAAAGCTCTTTCTAACAATGTCTCCACATACAAATAGATGAATTCATGGAATGGAGGGCAAGGCAAGTGTATGTAGTCCTCCTGAACTTCAATATTCTGCTGTCTAGGAAAGGGACCTGGGGCTATTTCACATGACATTATTAATGGCCATTGTTCAAACCTATGGAATCCTGTGGTTTGTAGTTTGGCGAGGTCTTAGAGCTCTCTGGCTATACCTCATCTCGAGCCGTGGGGAGGGGGGTAAGAAATTATTATTATCATTATAAAAATCTCTCCCTAAACTTCTCTACCAGGAGTCCCTAGGATGCAGCCTTGGCAGTTAAAATGGAATAACAACACTACCATTCTGCAGTGTGGACTGGCCCTTGTTTTCTCTTGCTCTTAGCTACAGTTGCAGTAGGGGCTGGCTACTTCTTGAATCACTTTCTCCTCTAGTTTTCCCCTGCAGACAGCAAATGGCCACTGCAGTGGCCCAGGGGTTTAACAGTAGCATGGGGTAGAGTTTGCAATGCTGTTCAAGATCTAGTGAATGGATCTTTGCTCAGCATTCAAAAGAAGACACACATACACATAACTCCAAGTTATACCACTTGTATAACAGGATAATAGGATTCTAAGCCTCATTTGCTAAGTAGGATATAAGCTCCAGAGGGGGGAACCAATTCCTGCTGTACCAAACTACTCATATTAACTGTTCATATTGCACCAAATAGGTCCTTTATCTTATAATGGAGATCGCTACAGCTCTTCAGTCCTGACTTGAGGGTGCCTTTATAAGCAAACCAAAGACCAGCTCCAGCTGTCTGTTCATTCCTGACTCACTGCCACTCACTGCCACCTGTACCTCCATCAGCTCTGCTGATATTAAATTAGCAAAGACTTCTGAAGCTGTAAAGTCAAAGGCTTTCATGGCTGGAAACCATATCCTTGCCAGCCACAAATGCAGGCGAAACATCAGGAGAAAATACTAATAGAACACTGTCTCAAAACCTGGAAAACCCACAACAACTTCTGAAGCTGACAGTATAAAAGGAGATCTCACAAGTAGGCACTTGCCATCTTTTGGTCATGGTTCATCTTCTATCTTCTCCCCTCCCCTCCCCACTAGTTTCTGGCATCCAATGCAGCGTCTGCGTAATGCACCCTTCAGGTGGTGTATGTCGGTTTCAGAAATGGCCTTGCACACTTCATCCAGGGATGTCTTGCTACAAGAAACAAGTCTTTTATGGTAAGTGTCTGTGGTGGGCCTTTGGCATCGACATTCTGTGATTCCCTTCTGAAATACTTGAAGCAGTAAATGGAACTGCCAACCTCTAAACATAAGCAGTGGGCTTTTTCCTCTCACAAGGAAACCATTATCAGCATCTACTGAAATGAATGGGCAAAGCTTCTTCAGAGTCTCCTACTCCCAGGGGAAAAGGCAAAGCTTGGAAAAGTTATTTTGTTGAACTATAGTTCTCAGAATCCTCTAAACCTGCTTGGGCACTGGCTATGATGTTACAATTTAAAAAAAAAATGTTTCCAAGCTCTAGTTTTTTCCCTGCCACCTGTGTTTTAAGAAATTATAACATTGGGATGCAGAAGCACTCTTTCATATTTCTTGTGCATTTGAACATACTTGCTAAGGTGTTTTAAATGGAGGGCCACTAATTATCCTAGAACAAGGCTTGCATATAACATTTTGCTGCCTAAGACACTGACAGCCAATAAGGCCTTCCCCCAGGTCAAGATGTATCATTACATAAGGAAGTGAGGGTCTGGTTGCCATATGGATGCTGTTGAACTGCAACTCTCAGTATCCCTAGCCAATTAATTATTAATACTCAGTATTCTGTATCAGCTACTTAGTTAAGTATACGTAACTAAAGATTATAGAACAATTGCCATCAGTATACTTTGCTAAGTAGCTGATACAGAATACTGGCCATGGTGGTGATGGTGATGGTAATGTTGTCACCACCTTTTTCTTGAGAGTTGGACTCAAGGTGGCTTACACAATAAAAACACAGAAAAAGTCAACATTAACACTGAAATTAATCTTTCAACCATATTGAAAAATAACACTCTAAAAAGGATTTCTAAAAACCAATGGTGAAGAATGCTAGACCTGCATTCCAACAACATTTGGCAGGATACATGATTCCCACCCCTGCCCTAGGCTGCTAAAGCAATTTTAGCACATGAGCGAAAAAATCTGTATGCCAAGTATCATATTTGAGAGGAAGCAGTGCTTCTTCTGAAGAGCCGTCAGAGGATGGTCTTCTGTTTATGTCCTCTCTTCAAAGGGCTGTTGCGTCTCAGCATAAACATAAAGAATCATAAGAGGACAGGTGGAGCAAACATACAGAACACTTGGTCACAATTCTCCCCACACTGCTTGAGGACATTTGTTTCTATTTAAATGACAGTAATATATTTTTAAATTTGAAAATGTTCTATTACTCAACAAGTGCAGGTATATGTTCTCTTTTTGGATATTAAATATCTTTTTTGACTCCCCCCCTTTTTTTTTTGGTGGGGAAGGATCAACATGGAAGCATCTACCCCATTCCATAACACCTCTCTCCCTCCTTGGCAATGAAAATTATTATTATTATTATTATTATTATTATTATTATTATTATTATTATTTTATTTTATTTTTGCCTGCCTCTCCCGACGGATCGAGGCGTTACTTCAACAATACATCAATACATTAAAAACAATATCTTAGTATTCAAGTTTATCTTAGTATTCAAGTTTAAGATAACATTATACTTAAATAACCAGCAATTTGCCGCTATAGAGATTCTTGGGTGGTCTCTAAATATTGTAGGTGCATGGTCACAAAGCAGCCAATATAGGGTTGAGATTTTTGGAAACAAACTAATCTCTCTTCCTCTACAGGACAGACTCTCTTATACACCAAAAAAGGATGCATGTCAAATTGCAAGAACATCAAAGCGGCAAAGGAGAAATATGTTGTTAACGAAGAGATTATGTGCTGCTCTCACCGAGATTTTTGCAATCGCTAACTTCTAGCCTTAATGTTTCAATGGTGGTTGGTCACCATCACATCTGCTCTCTGACCAACAATCCAATGAGAGCTTGGAATTTTTTCTATTTTGAACAAAAGCTCTTAAAACCTTTCAGCAGCTGAGGAATTCTGGACATTGTTGTTCAGAAAAGTAACTTTTCCAAGCCCTGGGAAAAAAAATTCTACCTTTCTGTCAAGGCTAAGCTAAAGAAAACTGAGTTGATCACATTGTGATCACATTAGGAAGAGGCTCCTCAACTTACTTCAATGGTTGTCAGCTGAGTTCAAAAGACAGAAGCAGTTTGCACTCAGCTCAGCAGGAAGAGAATGAGGGGCAGAACCTTCCTTTCCCAGCAGATTCAGGCAAAAGCAAACCGCTGGGTCTCTCCTAGCTCATGTATTTTTCCTTACTAATAATTTTTGCCTCTTATTGTTTGGTCACACCCTTTTGAACACAAACTCCTATGTGTGTCCTAGTTTTCATCTGTGAAATGTTTGAGGGTAGGAACCTAGATTCAAAAACCTCAGGAGAACTGACAAAGAACAGTAGAGCCAGGAGGAAGTCCACCTAAATTTATTTACTCCATTTAAGCAGGTCAAGAAATTTAGGCTGTAGGTATGAGTTGCCTTTGTGTGTAGGCCCAGAAACTTTATCCTAAGAATATCTCCAACGGTGGATCCATTTACTATCACAAGAGACACAAGACATGGGACAAGCTCATACCATCTATCCTTCTTTGCTAGCAAGCTTGTGGATTTATTTTTCTAGAGAGTGTGATTAAGATCATAAATTTAATAATAATTTGGAATAAAAGAATGTTTTACATTATTTTTAAATTCAGATTGTCTTTCTCTATTCACTTTGTACTAAAGTACAAAAAGTACTCCATTGCCACGCATTTCAAGAGTACCTGTGATCCTGATTTTCTCTCTGTATCTGACTTCTGCGTGTTCACTGGTTATCTTCACAAAACAGGGATAGACAACTTCAGTGGATTGGGAGGGGAGTTTCAACACCAAGGATCTTTCCATCAGACCACATTACCCTCAACAAGGAGGTGACAAGCTGAACTGTTAATTTCCCAGTGTCAGTTCCATGGCAATAGTGTTTCAAAGGCTATTCTCCTCTAAAAGCAAGCTACACAGCCCCTGTATACAATGTTTCCTTTCAAAACTTTGGGCCTTTCTGCACTACACTGTTATAGTGCTATTATTCCACTTTCAGCATCCTATGTAATCCTGGGGTTTGCAGTTTAGGGAGGGGTATTCAGAATTCTTAGCCAGTGAGCTCTTGGGCCTCAGTAAACTACAAAACCCTAAATTCCACAGGATGGTGAAAGTGGAACAATAGCACTATAACAGTGTAATGCAGAAAGGTTCTGTGTTTTTAAAAACTACCAAATTGAATTTAATGGCAGGTGTTCTGGAAGTAAAAAAAAAAAAAATAGGAGACTAGTTAAAAGCTGAATTCTTGTTTAAATAAGAATGTCTTTGCCTGCTATCAAAAAGAGAGGTCTCCATAGCCTGGGACCTGCCCCTGAGAAGACTCTCTTCCTTGTCCTGATCAGATGTACCAGTGATGGTAGTGGGACGAAGAAAAACACCTCCTCCAAAAATCTTCAAACTTAGGTAGCTATTGCTCCCAGGAATGAACCCAGAACGTGAAAAAAATTATTTTGTAGGACTATAGATCCCAGAACCCAGCTAACCTGAATGTTGGTTGTGTTACCTGGGGATGATGGGAGTTGTAGGTGATTATTTTTTATTTCCCCCACCCATCCAAGCTTTGCCTTTCTACCTGTGACTTGTGGTTTCTTAGAGTTCAACTTTCAGCTGAAGAGACACACTTTCATAGTTCGAAGCCTTGACTTTATGTGCTAAATTGGTCATCAAGGGTCTTCAGATTGGGAAAGAGGGGAGAAATATGTAAATACACACTTCCCTGGGAGGTACTGGACTGGGCGGAAGACTTTTCTCCTGGTTCTTTTCCCAGTTTAAGGTTAGAGTGGACTGAACAGCAACATACAGAACCAGGCAGCCAGCCAGCATTTGCTCTTCTCTGTCTCCTTCCTTCCCCTCTTTTCCAACCATTTAGTCCTTCAGAAATGCTTAACCCACACACTCACCATTTTTTTTCTTTTTTGCCACCTTCATCAGGAGGAGAGGAGACTAAAATGGGCAAAAGATGGAGGGGGAAAAGGCACAAAAGGGGATGCCAAAGGTAAAAAAAAAGGGGGGGTGAATAAAAGACCTCAAGTGTGCCTCGTCATTTTCATTCATAAGCATACATGCTTTTATCTGAATCAAGTGGCAGCTTATTTTGCCAACAATGATCCATCACTCCTACTTCCAGTGTCCTGCCAGGCAGTGGCACCTGCTGCAGCAGTGTTCCCTCTACTCATTTGACCCCACTCAAAGTGAGATCCTTGAGGAAGGATGGCAGCCAACTCTGAAAAAAGATAGCAGGGAGGAGGAGTGGATAGCAAAGCACAGGTGAATTGTTGGGGAAAGTAAAGGAAAGTTTATCTGACAAGAAAGTAATTAGTAGTCAGAATAAGAAGGTAAGCAACAACCAGTCCCACACACTACCTCACACACAGAGTGTAGCAGAGAAATAAAGCAAACTTAGTCTTCTTGGTAAAAACATACAAAGTTGGTTTGCTGTTACAAATACTAAAGGGTTTCATAACCTGGTGAGAAGCTCTGTAGCAAGTGCTCTTCATAGAATCTTAAAGGTGGAAGGGATCACAAGGGCCATCTAATCCAAACCCTGCCATTCAAGAATACTGAACTAAGGCACTCCCAAAATATGCCATCGAATCTCTGTTTAATAACATGCAAAGATGGAGACTCCACCATTCTGCAAGGCAATTTATTCCACTGCTGAATAGGCTTTACAATACAATAGTCTTTCCTAACATTTAAGTGATTCTGTTCTTCAAATATGGATGAGAGAGGGAGAGAGCTCCTACAAAATGGAGGACAAACAGATTTATACTAATGATTGAAAAGAGAGGGTGTGGTTGAGATCAGCAAACAGGAAATGACATGAATACATGCTATGCCTAGAGAAAAAAAATCCAAACTAGCAATCATTAAGTATAAGCATCCTAGGATGGCTACCCCCAACAATATATGAGGAGAAAAATTCTAAGATCACTGGTGCACCAGTATTCAGTACCAAGAAGTCAACATTTTCCTTTACTAGACAATTAATACTGAAAATATACAGAAGGAAAGCAACCCGTGCACAAAACCCAATCCATGTTGCTACTGTCAAGAGGACCATGCTGGATGAGACCAACTTTCTGTCCCCACAGTGGCCATCTTGGTGATCTTATGGGAAGTTAACAAAGAGAATAACACCCTTCCTCTTATGTTCCTCCACTGCTGTCCTGATACAAGAAAAAACATGTCCATAACTGGTCAAAATGTATCTTACTTCACCAATGCATCTCAACCACAAATTTGAGTTCAAAAGCTATTTATCATGACCTTCCCAAATTGGAAAAAAAAATCAATTCATATAGAATTTTCCACTGTGCCTACTTTTTTATCATCTTTATTATCACCTCCATGGTGGAGGAATATCCCAATACAGTATTTTCTCTACCTTCCCAAGAGCTAACATACCTATGTTGCCAGGCTACTGAAGCTATGGAGCATGTGTTCATTTTGTTTTCTTCCCAAAGGTTCAATACCAACAGGTTGAACCTGAAGCATTTGAACATTACTAATGGTTCCCATTGCTGTAGTTCTGTGGGAGGTAATGAGAGAACAAGGTTTATGTCCCAAGGGCTAAAGGCCAGAGATGAAAGGATCTTGGCTTTTATTTATTCTGAACAGAAATGCAGCCTGTAACTAATTAAAATCTAATCAAACTCCCATCTAAGAGCAAGCCATTATCTCCCTCAGACTCACCAGGTGAAAGCCTACAGCCTTATGACTCAACTTCATGCAGACCAAAGGGACGAGTGGAATTGGAAATCAGAAAACCAGAAAAGCCAAACACTTGTGGATGTGGTGGCCCAACACAACGGGCAATGTGGACAGTTGGTTAGCACTTTTGCTTTTTATCCTTGGATAGATTTTCTGAGACTTTTTTCTCCTTCACCTTGCTAAAGCATCAAGAGTAACTATACCTGTCTATTCTGTAAGTTCAAAATGTGTTAGCCTATTACACTTGTCTAACCAACATAAATATCAAATATTGTTATTATGCCATGAGCCATTCTCAACTTTGAATATGAGAAATGTTCCTAGCATTGCTCAAGTTTGTACCAAATATCCTATAAATGAGTCCATGGAGCTTGCTGTTTTTCTTAATAAAAACCTCTCCTTTTTTCCCACTTTTTCTCAGCCTCACAATTTTTAACAGCAGTGCCTTAGCCCTTTCCTGTTTTCTAGCCTTTTGGGAAACATTTTCTAATGAGTTATGCAGTCCCTCTTTTTTGCTTCTAGGAAGCGCTCATTCAGAATTTCAGCTTTAAGCAGCCCTGTAACTTGCATGGCAAGCAAACACACACTCTCAAATTTAGAGGCAACTAGCGCAAAGCACAGAGTTACTCGGCTTTTGTATTGTAAGAAATAGATAGAGAGTGTCCACTCAAGGCTCTTGAGGTCCATCTGTGTGAGTTTGATCCAGTGTATCTGTAGGGAAATATTTCATCAAGTTGTATAGATCCTTCTGGTGGTCATTAGGGGGTTTCTGGACAGGAACCTTGAAATATGATGCTGCACAATTGTCTCTCAGCTTCCTGTACATAGTCAACCTTGTTCATGACAACAGACCTTTCTTTTTCTTCCTCTTTAGTGACAGTATTAGAGTTTTTCAGGTGTCACTTCACCCTAACTTCTCGCTATCCAATTTTCCCTCCCTTTTCCTTTAGTTAGCCTTGTGTGATTTTGGGGCTGCTTGGATTGTGGGTATGTGTGATTGTTAATTCCCCCAATAAAACAAAACTTTCTTTGAATCTCCAGCAGGTGTTCTGGTATTAGTATTGCTATCCACAGGTATATATAAAAGATCCTGCTAGGTTACCTCCCTCTCACAGGCCTCCTGTATGAGCTCATAAATCCTCACTGTTTCATGGGGCACTGCCATTGCGGGTGGATCTCTGAGTCACCCATCTTTTGGGATAACACCACTCAGCCATGGAAACACACTGGTTCACCTTGGGTGAGTCACACTCTCTCAGCAACAGAGGAAGGCAACTGAGCTCTGATGGGGCAATGGTTAAATGCCAGTACTGCAGCCACAACATTATGAGTTCAATCCTGCAGGGCTCCAGATTGACTCAACCTTCCCTCCTTCGATAGGTTAGTAAAATGAGCATCCAGCTTGTTGGGGACAATTAGCTAAACACATTGTAAACTGCTTAGGGAGTGTTTAGTACCAATAGATGGTATAGAAATGTAACTGCTATTGCTATAAGGCAAAGTTAACCTCTTTCTGAACAAATCTTGCCAAGAAAAACCCATAATAGGGTCCCCACAAATTGGAAGCAACTTGAAGGCACGTGACAACAACATTCCAATAATTTCTCCATTTTCTTTGTCCATTGGTAGAAACATATGGGAAAAAGTCAGATGGTGGGAAAAATCACAATCATGGCCATTGCCTCTTTGCCTTGCTTCCATCATCTGCCTAGCTACCTGATTGTCCTTGTTGAGATTACATGAGCAAATATGTGAACTCGTGCCAGAACCTAATAGTTAAAAAGCACTGCATGGAGAGAACTCTTAGACATGAACCATTTGTATGTACACAAGTCCTGTAAAGGCAATCACATGAACAGACCAAGTGTGGGACTCTGTTTATTTCATTGGCATCTAGAACTCAAAGGTATTGGCTTGGAAGTCACCAAAATTAAAACAGTTGCTGCATATTGCCCAACATAGATTCTTTGTCTGTACACAGTGTCTTTCCAAATATTCTTTAAAAATGAGTTTAGATCCTACAGAGAAAATCTACACATTAATCACCACTGATATGCACATGCATTCTACACAGACAATCAGAGTAATGCAACAAGACTGGGAACAGGCAAAGGAGGAACAAAACCAATCTCAATTTTCCCACCCCCCACATGCATGGTCTGAAAGAACAACTCACAAGAACATTGTGGAGGCTGATAAGAATGTGCTTGTGTCTTTCAATCCTAATAAAGCTGACAAGGGCATTCTTTAGAAACCAATCACAGGCTAATCCCATGCCTCATCCTTGGAGGCTGGTATAAATTCAAAATGGAGCCGCCCAACCACACACTGTGAACATGAACAGAGAACAGGCTACATGAACAAACTACTGCATCTTGGGGTGTGGATGCTGCTGTCTGTTGAACCAAGTAAGTCTCTTGAGTCTGGGCAAGTAGCAAAAAGGTCTAAACATGGAGTCAAGTGAAGAGAGAGGCCATTTCTTCACCAGACTGTTATAGCACTATTATTCCAGTTTCAACATCCTATGGAATCCTAGGGTTTGCAGCTTAGGGAGGGGCTTTTGAGACCCTAAGATTCCATAGGATGTTGAAAGTAGAATAATAGTGCTATAACAGTCTGGTGAAGAAATGGCCAGAGAAAAGAGAGCGACTTGAGAAGGAGGGGAAATTCAAAGACATTTGATTAGAAAATACAATGGCTCTGTTAAAGAAATAAAGCTGTTGTGTATCGACCAGTTAAATGTATAACTACCTTGTATGACAGAATAAAAACTGAAGCCAGGAATTACAATAGAGCAAGAAAATGGATTCAGATTAAGAGTCCACAAGTCAGCTCTTTTCTTTCTTGCCTTTCTGTCTCCTACAGCTCCAAAGAAAGAAAGTGCTCATTTAGACACTTTTACAAAAATTTTATGTCCTGTTTTTGCTGACGAAAAGAACACTAACTGTCATTATAACATGCGGCGTGAAAAGATAATCCATGCATATCCACACACAGTTTTCTTGCTATTACTACACCATGGCTTCCATAATGTTAGTGTGATAATGTTGGTAACATTTCAAGAGCTAAGTGTAAAGCTTCAGTTTCTCCAGGGGTGTAGCTAGGAGCAGTGAGAGGTCATTGACACACCTCCTCCCAAAAATAAGAATCCCCTCCTCATAGAAATTTCCCTTTATTCCCCAAATTTGTAGAATCAAAGAGAGGGAGATATTCACACCTAGCAGTTTTCTATTTGCTGTGTTCACATTTCCTTTGGTCACTTTGCCTACCTCATTTCTTGGGATGTCTAATTTGTATTTCTTAATACTCAGCTGAAGTTTTGAGCTACTGCAATGCTATAAAGTTGAAGAATGGAGAAAAATTTCATCTGAAGTGGCAGAATATTATTTGAAGGGGCAGTATCATTTTTTTTTTTTGCCCTCCACCATAGTTACACCCTGAGTTTTCCCCATGTTCAGTTTATTTAAAAATGCTCAGATTCCTTCCATTCCACCTAATGAAGCTGTTTATATACCATATTTTGTGATTGAAAAAAAATTAACAGAAGCAAAATTCTCATCCATCCCTAGAGGGAGCCTTGGTAGTTTGCTCCACCTAGAATGTGAGGAAATCACAGAAGCGGCAGCAGAGAGAGGCAGGGAGTGAGGAGTCTGTGCTCATCTTTTAACAATTGTCTATAGGACTGTAACACATGTTCCAAGAACAGCAAGTTCTTCTTGTATGCTAGGTTTGTTTTCTCCCATTGTGGTTCATCCCTAAGAGGATAACATTATAAGCAGCTATGCTTCAGGGTTTTATCTGGGCTTTCTCACCTGTTTCTTATTTTGTTCATTTGTATTTTTCCCCAGCTATTACTATCATATGTAGTCAATGTCAGTTCCAGCGTCCAGGTTCAATATGCCTTGATCGACGGCACCCTTGTAGACTATTTGTAGGTCAGTCTTGCTACAAGAAGACAGTCTATTATGGTAAGAGATGAAGCTCATTTGAGTGTACCATTCTAGGTTTACTTCAAGCAATAGTAAAGAGAAATGTGCCTTTGAGCACATGCCCTGTATTTTCTTTTTCTTATGGTACAATCACCAGAAAGTTACAGATTAAGCTTTTTAGTCAAGTTATGTTGCTTGCTATCTCCTATGGGGCATGCTTGTATTGTAGCCCCTTCTGTGCTCAGAAAATGGAACTGAAGGGGGAAGAAGAGATGGGCTGGTGTGATAAGAAGCATCCAACTGGGTTCTCAATTGGCAAGCAATTTAGAAGCCTCATGAGCTCTTATGTCTTTAGCATTTCCCCCATTCTGCCTAAATCGGTAGGTAAAATATTTCATGAAATGATTGAGAGAAAAACCAGCACAGTGAGGCAGCCACCTTGGGAAACAAGTGCTGGTAGAGAGAAGAAGTCGCAATGAAATGTTGAGGGACAGAGTTGAGTGTTTTATGCACCCGCATGATCTAGATAAGCGTGGTACAGAACTTTGGCAACAGAACATTATTGAATCTAGGCCCTTTCCGCACCAGGCAATTAGAACGGGGCAGTGTGTCCTCTCACGGAGGTCATCTGTACCTTGGAATGGACTACTTACCAGAGATCTGCACCTCAGTCCACTCCAAAACGACCCCAAGTGGTCCTCCAGCGTGTTTTTTTCTGGTCTTTCAAAAACAGGTCTTTATTTTCCTGGAACACGCCATTGCGTTCCTGCTCCCTTCTGCAGATTTGCAGGCTCGCACCAATGCGAGCCTGCGATCTGCCGAGGGCAGGCTTTAGGCGTGGCAAGCTTCAGCAGTTGGTCGGGACCCACGACCAACCAGAAGCCACCATTTTAGAAGCTGGAAGCCACCATTTTGGAAGCCGGAGCAGTGCGGATCTACAGACCTCGCACTGCTCTGATTCTCCCTGGACCAAGGAGGAGCCCTGCGGAAGGGCTTCAGGGACAGTCCACGTTGCTTTGGACCCCAGAAGAAACGGTAGGTAACGGCACGGAGTGATTCCCTCGCCTCATGCAGAAAGGGCCCTAGATTCAACCCAGAACCTGACTGAGTTCTGTAAATGGAAATAAGCAGCAGATTGCCATTCTGTACTGTGCCTCCCAAAGCAAGGAATGGTCCCCTGCTGATGCCTGCCTTCTTGAAGGTAGCTACTACAAAACAAACAAACATGGCCCTACTACCCTATTTTCACTCTTGCAACAACAGTATCCAAATGGGGGTGAACAGCCTGATTATCATGGTCTCAAATGTTACAGACCTACGACTGACACAGAAGCAATTAATCAGAGGAAACAGAGAAGTTTCTCAGTGCTCAGGTATCAGAAGCACACTAATCTTTCTTCCTCTCCAGGACAGGTTCCTCTCTATTCTTACAGCAGCTGTATCCCAAAATGCCGTGAAGTGAATGAAGAGCCAAAAGAAATGCATATCACCCAGACGGTTAAATGCTGCTCCAACAGAAATTTCTGCAATCTTTAAGAAAGGGAGAAACAATGGATGAAAAAGGGAAGCTCCTCTGTCTCTCAACATGCAGCCCCCAACCTTTTGATGGGAAAGTAGCCCACAGCCCAGGAGGAGGATCTGGAGATGATTTTTCAGTGGACAGCAGCTTTGTATCTGTCTGACTTCAAGTCCTAGGAGTTACAGCTGACCTCCTTTCTATTCATACCACAAGGAGATCCAACCAATGGCAGTGAGAGGAGGGACACTACTTTTTCCTTGTGATGCCATTAATCAAGATATCTCAAGCAAAAACTGCAGTTGATCAGGGTATGTCATTCAAATGAAAAGCAAATATGGAGTCTTTAAAAGAATATTTCTCGGATTAGAAATTATGTCTTCCAAGCTCTGCATCAAGCAGACAAAAAGCACAGGGTTCTCTCATTGTTAGACGCTTCCGCACGAGACTATTACAGCACTATGATTCCACTTGCAACATCCTATGGAATCCTGGGGTTTGCAGTTTCAGGAGGGGCCAACTGGATTGCAAACCCCAGGATTGCATAGGATGTTGCAAGTGGAATCATAGTGCTACAACAGCCTCGTGCAGAAATGGCCATTGTTTTTTCTGTGTTTGCAAGTACTGCTTTTAGGAACACACATGACCAAAGATTTTAAAGCTTTACTTCAAACAGAAAAGCCCAAACTTTTCTCATCTTTGTAAGCACTGATTTTAACACGTGGCAGTTTTAGTCCAAACAAACTTTTCCAGACCAAAAGAAGATATTCGAAACCTTGCTTTTAATGGAATGCTTCTATTAACCTATGTCCCCAATGACTTTATTTTCTGTTTCTGTTCCAATCTGGGTATGAAATCTTCCCTCACTCCCAAAATTATGCACATAATAATGCATAATAATTAATATATAATAATAATTGCCAAATTTGAGGGGGGGGGAATTGGTGATGGTGATCCAACAGAACAAACTACTAGGCATCTGCCCCTAAACACCTTCAAAACAATGCAAGCTGCTGGAGAATGCAACTGAACTGTCAGTGAAGAGCACTGTTAGAGGGAATACAAGGCAGTACATCTGCTATTGTTCCAACCGATGAAAATGTTCTGAAAATAGCCTAATTCCCTATCAGTACAAGCAACTGTGTACAGTAAATTATGAGGGAGACATGTTTCTTTTCCTCTGTGGTGATGAAGTACTAAAATAAGAAGAAAATGTTGAATCTTTCAAAATAGTTTTGTCAACCATATCTCATAATGCTGTGGAAAGAATGCTTAGCTTCAACAGTGGCCATTTTCACACGGGAGTAACACCCCACGGCGCGACGACCGGAGACGGAGGTCGTTCACACCGGGGGGGGTGAGCTAGCGTGGTTGGAAAAGGTGAGGCGCCACACCTCCAACTGCTCTAGCGCAGCCACAGGGGTGGCACTGCGAGTTTTTTAAAAACCACCTTCCCAGGTGGCTTTTATGAAACTCGCCCGCACTAATCCATGGCAGCTCCCGGTGAGAATCTGCAGAGATGCGGTAGCATGCCTCTGCAGATCTGCCCGGGGGCAGACTTCCGGCTGGCGTGCTGCCCTGATTGGCGGAGCACCGCCGGAAGCCGCCAGCCGCCATTTTGGGTGCTGCCGAACACCGTGGAAATTTGGCGGCATGTGAAGTGGCGGAACCATGCTCCCCGCAGGGACGGAGAAGGGACGAAGCAAAACGCAAGCAGGTAAGCTCCGCCCCTGCATGCACCGCCCCGTTTCGGGGCCCCCACATGCGAAAAGGGCCACAGATGTCTGCAAAAGATCCAGCCTATGTTACCTGGAAGGAACTCTTGCTTCTTAGTTATGTGCATTAAGTTCTTCAAGTTCCTTAAAGGCATTCCGTACATGCAAGGAAGTTAATAACATATGAATTTTTGAAGAGGGTAACTAGAAATGGAAGAGATTAAAACCCAGCAGGCATCACCTAAGGATACATACCATATATGTAACCTAACTGATCAAGCTATTGCACCTATAACTTTTCTGAAGATTAAGGTCAGAGGACTAGAGCTCTCTGGCTGAGAATTCTAAGTACTCCTATCTAAGTTTCAAATCCTACAGTTCCACAGGATGTTGCCATGGCAGTTAAAGTCAAATCATAAAGCTATGAGAATGTAGAGTAAAAGGACTCCAAGCTATCATTCCCTTGGCTTGTTTCCTCCCTCAGAGAGATTTCCAAGGTTCTGATCTAGCCAGTGTGAAGTGCCAGTTTGTGATTACTGGCCTTCACTTGCTGCTGTAAGTGAGATTTAGAATGAACTGGACATACACAGATTAAGGAACACGTGTATTTTATTCTTTTCTAGCAGCACGAAGTCGATCCAACTCTTCTCTTCTAGTTTCTACAAGAGAGAAGAAGTAAGAATTAGAATTTTTCAGAGCCTGAGTCCCAAGAGTTGGGAAAGGTATAGGAAGAACAAAAGAAGCAGGAACTGATGACATTCAATTAAATCCACAGAAGAAACTGGAGATATTTCTTAAGATGTTCAAAGGATTGTTTAATTACTACCCGACATATTTTGACCTTCGTATACTCTTAAGTATATACTTCTTCAAAGACTATATAAAACCATATATAGACAACATGTAATTAATTATCTTGAGATGTTTCTTCTGTAAAGGTATAGGAAGCTCTACAAACCAGAGCTTGAAAAGTTTCTTTCAAAATTAATTCATTATGTAATTCATGTAATGCTCAAAAGTGTGATTTATCAACATTAATATTGTATTCTTTTTAAAAAGCTACTTGTTATTTTACTCATTTTACTCACTGATGGGTTTTTTTCATCATGTTTAGATGATACCGTAGGATTGATAATGGAACAGCATTAAACCTTCAAAAATGCGTGGATAGAGAATCACAATACCCAACAACAAAAACCAAGAAAATACATGTTCACCTGAGGGGGGAGAGTTATTTGTAGCAACTGTCAGCTCTCCATTTTTTACCAAAAAAAAAAAGGCATTTACAGAAATTCTGTGTCTCCCCTCAACTCATACAAACTTTTTAAGTGAAGTCTAGACTAGCATTCTTAAGTGAAAATTCAGTTGAATTCTGGAATGGGGGGAGCTTAGACATTTTAATCCTTGAAGTCAAAAGCTTCTTTGTTAAGATATGAGCCACTACATGGAGTAGAGCAGATGCAGAATGCCAGCTGCATGCACCACTCCAGTGAAAGTTTCCTGCATCACAACACACCACGTAAGCCAAACATCCCTTCTTGTTCATCCTCGTCTTCTGTATCTTTGCAGCTCCAAACATCTGTTGTTCAAATGCTATATCATCCCATGAACTACACATGTATAGACAGTATAGACAGAAAACCTCTGCATATCAGCCTGTAGAGCAGGCAATTTTGTTGGGTATGCACAATATTGTATCAGAAACAAAGGGGAAAAGAGTGGCTGGAAAAACCTGTAATTCTGGAGTGACAGAAATATGAAGGAGCCCAGACAGACAGACTGAAGTATCTGGGAAGAATGGGACAGCTCCATGTTATGAATCCTTTGCCATTGTATATAACCTATGCCCTACAGCCATTTTTTTACCTCTAGCCTTGGAAACCTGTGTCCCTCTAGATGTTAATGAAATGTTTCTAGCAGCCCTCACTACTGGCCAGAAAATGGGTATTGTGGCCCACCGCCATTTGGAGAGTCAAAGAACTCCTTGGCTTATTTTAGCTCTTTTTGGTTTAGAGTGAGTCTTGGATTTGTACAAGATGTCTTAACTTTGCTTCCTCAGTTAAAAAGCATTAAGAAAGCTCCTTCTGTCTCACCTTCCACCAGGACTCATAATCTCAGTTCTGCTTTTGCGACAGGTTTTCTCCCTCTGTTTGCCTTTTTTCCCTGCAAGAAAAAAAGTTAAGGTATTTACTCACCTACATGAACGTTGACTGACAAGCCGAAGATGATTGTGTAATTATTTTTCAAGTAGCACCAATCAATGGCCTATTTATACCACACAAATAGAATGCTATGTTATCCTTCAACTAACATGGCAACACCCTGTGGAATCCTGGGATTTGTAGTTTACAGAGGCATTAGAGTTCTATAGTGGCCAATCCCTAGATTCTATAGGAAGCTGCCATGGCAGTTGAAGTGGACTGGGTGACTGGGCCCTTGATAAACATAACAAACACCTTTTGAGAGTAACTTTTGTATCCTGAAATGTGGCCTCTTTGAATCCTCTAACACAATCATCCACAGGGTAAAGGATCTATTAAAGGCCCAGCATCCACACTGGGATACATGAATCCTCCCTTAAAGATTTGAATTTCAATGATGCCTGATCGAAACCAAACTGAAATAAGATTCTCACCCAATCAGCACTAGCAAGGTTTTCTAATGGCCCAAAGTCCTTCAGAATACTATTTGCTACCAACCCAATATGCTGGCCACAGCTACCCAGGTTCAGTGTTTCTCCTAGCACTTGAACCCTAAAGCCTGGAGCTGATAACTGGAACTTGTCACTATAATACCCTCATAATGTTTCTGAGGCCCTGGCAGGCATCACTGTGGAATGGTGCTCTTGTTTCAGATATCCAGAGGAACTGTGGAAGCAACTACAAGGAAAGGTGCCAGGAATAGCACTGTCCAGCCTTTTCTTCTACTGAATCTACCTAACACCACCCAAGAAAAGGGTGGGTAAGGATGCCAAGGGCCCTGTTAAGCTTGGTGCCCAGCATGACTTACAGCAGTGATTTGCATGCTTTGGTCCTCCAGATGTTTTAGACTTCAGCTCCCAGAATTCCTGACAGTTGGCCATGCTGACTGGGCTTCTGGAAGTTGAAGTCCAAAACACCTGGAAGATCAAAGTTTGGGAACCAAAGTTTGGCAACAGTGCCCCTCCAGATATTGGCATGTAACTCTTATTATCCCTTCCCTATGCTGTCTAGGAGTTTCCAGAGGTGCAGTCCAACAGTGTTTGGAGAACCACGGTTGCCCATCACTGGTCAAAAGGTACCTAATGCTTTGCTAAAGCTAAACAAGTCTTGGTCACCACCTAGGTAGCACCACAAGCCTCACCTGAAGTCCTATAAATGAAAGGCAGGGTATAAGGTGAAATATATCCATTTCAGCTTCTAAGCTTTTACCTGTGAGTGTAGCCTTACCAGTGGTTGCTCCTGAACAGGCTGCTCTTGGTCTTTCTTGGCTGTAGAAGTGCGTTTAGTTGGTAGCTTCTTGGGAGGTTTGACTGGAGAATCTTCCTTGGAACAATTTTCTACCTCTTCATCTTCGTCTGATGACGATCCCTCTTCCTCTTCCTCATTCCATTGCAAGCCAGCTGTAAGACAGAGTGGCACCATGAAACCGTAAGAGCAAGATGTACCAAAAGCTACCAGGACTGGAGGTCACAGGTATGTGGCCACATGCTTTAAAGTGTGTTACCCTGGTCTCTAGGGGTCCTGGGAGGGACACAACAACACAACTTTGGGGAAAATTAGCTGGAACACTCACTAAAGCTAGTGATAGGCAGGGTAACTTAGCAGGATCTTGCAACCCAGCATCTACGGGATCAGGTCAGTCAAGCAGTCAGACAGGTTAAAATAGCCAAAAATGATTTTTATTAGGTACAGACAAATATTAAAGACACCACAGTCACACAGCTAACTAAAGAATCAGAGATTGACTTGAAATAGGGATTTTAGAGAGAAATGGGTGATATGACACCTGTCCTGTAGTCCTGGACCTTGGGAGCGAAGTTGGGGGTGCAATGAAGAAACTCGCCATGACGGAGCGGTCCGAGCGATCTGGGGTTGAGCAGTCTCAGTTACCGGAACTAAGGGGAAGGCTCGCCAGGCAAAGCGGCAGCAGGGCAGTCTGGAAGTTCGAGGCAATCCGAGGAAGGTCTCGGAATCAGGGTTTTTTATAGGGTGAATTATGACTGCAGGCCATACCTTACTGTGCGAGACCAATGAGATTCAGGAGTGGGACAAAGCTTTGGAAAGGTCAGACTTTAGCATGATTGAATCAGAGCCGAATTAACAATAGTGTAACCAGTATGCAAATGTGGAGCGCTTAGTACAGCTTTGTCAGGCTGCCTGCTTGGGGCTAGGAGTCTTTGTTAGTATTGCGCATATGCAATGAGGTGTTTGCCGGAGAGGTCCCTGAAGCGACAAACTGGCTTTATCTGGCCTGCCTGGGTGGGGAATGGAATGTCCAGCAAATATCAGCTGTGCCTGTTTACGTGCTTGTCCGGAGGCCTCACAAACACGTGGAGCAGGGTGGCAGAGGAAAGCCGAATTGTTTGATATCAAGGTGAAATCGAGTGCTATCTCTGGGTAGGCCTGAACCGCAGTAACAAGTGAGTAATGCTATCTCCCACACATAAAATGTTGTTTTCTGAGCAAAAAAAGTATGAATTTTGCACAGAATAAGTCCCAGACTGCAAATACTCTTTGAAAACTGTACAGTTTTCAGACTTTCTTACAGCAAGAAGAAACTAGCAAATAATTGCATACCTATTTTGTAGACTAAGACTCTGATATTTCCAAACAGCAGGACCAGCCTACAACCCCAAAAAGTAACTTTAAAAGTCCCAGCTCTGCTGTCTGTAGCCCCACACAGACCCCACCTCATCATTAATAGGTTCTCTGTTGCTTCAAAAGCCCAGACTTTCCCACAAAATTGTCCAGACATCCTGCTCAACATAGGTAAAATGGCTGGTAAATGCATGACTATTGGAGGTAAGAGCAAAGTATTGGCCCTCTAGATAGCTTTCATGATCTCTCATTTCTTGAAAACACAATCCTCAGACAACTTAATGATGATTAGTTCATCATTATTACCTCAAGCCAGACTTTTGGATACCCTACTGCTAATATTTGGCCTTTATTCTTCCAATTCATTGTTGTATCAAGAATTAAATTAAGAATTAAATTAAGAGTAGCTCAAATGTGCATTCAGATTACTTTGTCAATTTCATGCTACATTTCCTAGAAGCATTGAATATCAGCTGACGTTAGAAAAAACATGAGCTTTGATCTACCCAGACATGTATGTCCATCACATGTAAACTAGCCCTTTGTGGAATTTTATAATTATGTCTGCATCTAGTCTGAGCTACAGGAATAGCCATGCATATATACACTCACCTCAAAATGACCACAAGGAAACTGACATAGGTGTAATTGATGCAACTATCCAAATTTATGTCCATAAATTGCACACACGCACTCCAGATTTCATGGCATTTGGTCTGATATGGGGGATTCATCAAGTGTCATGCTTAACAGTTCCTAAGATCAATTTTGGCTTATATCATCAGAATCCAGCTCCTTGACTTTTACCTGTTAGGTGTTGTCCAGCAAGATAGACTGGTCCAGATCCTGATTTTAGCCTGAATGTCACTGGGGGAGTCAAATCAAGCCCTGATAAGGTAGCCTGGAAGGTACAAAGATATTCTGAGATGTGCATCATTACACATTTCCCTGTTAAATTCATACATCCTGGTGAGCCACAATCGCTGAAAAATATTGCTCAGTATACTTGGCTCCTCCTGGAGAACAAGGCAGGATGGAAACCGTTGTCCATGATTCCCATACTATTTTCTGGTTTCTTCCTCTATTAATAAGCCAGAGAAATAAGCCAAGAACAAATCCTGGATGACGAGCCTGATATCTTTGGAAGGGAACAAGCTGGACAATCTGGTTTACATGTTAACCATAAAAACCCCATGGCTGAGGTTCCGTGCTTTGTTTAGCCACCCTGACTGGTAGGAGGAAACAAGCAGGAATAGTCAAGAAGTGAGCACCAGCCTGTTTGCTCATTAATGATAAGCCAGCATTCTCCGTAGCCCTGATTTACTGTGACATGTGAATGTAGCAAATGAAATCAGATTTGGCATACAAGTTGCCATGGTCTCAGAAATCATACTTTGGCCCTGCCAAATGAGAGTAAGGTTCCACCTAGTTCAGCATGTCCTATCAGATATTTTTGGAAGTTCAAGTAGCATGATGGAACTAGCTAGAAGCTCCTTGGGTCAGAAGTCAGTATAAACCTACAAACAAGGCACTTACCATTGGGAGCACATTAAGTTTCAAGGTTGCTATGGGCACTGGAGTACTGTCCTTGCTATCCTTCGGAGGTACAATCTCCACAACATTGAATTCATCCTTGGCATTTTCCCCTAGGCAGATCTTTGGAGAGAATGTCAAAGCAATCACAAGTTCAAGGTCTTATCAAGACCAACATTTCTTAACAGAGAGCTAAGTTTGAATCCATTGACAGAACTCTGGGCAGTTTTCTCATTTACCCAAAGTCAGCTTGCATTTTAGCTGTAACACAGAGTATAGCCATCAGTTCTGGAAAACACTGATGATTGAAGCCCTCATCTGTGAGATATGGGACTGATCTTTTCACCTGAGATGGAATTTTGTATTCCTGTCCTCACTTACATGATAGTCACATGTTCTTCCATTTGCTTCTCCAGCTTCTCCTAAACCAAAGTGGACAACTATGGCTCTGTGGTTGCCCTAATAATCCTAGCAAGTGGTAAGGAATGCTGGGACCTATAGTCCAACAACTTTGGGTAGGCTACACATCTTCTCCTTACCAATGATCACCCTCTCCAACCTCCCCAAGCCAGACAATGTTAGCTGAGAACCTCAATCAGGCAGGGTCTATGGCACATGCTCTTGACTTACGCCTCCTCTCCTCATACCTAAGCCAAGCTGCAGAGAGTTCCTAGATGACAAAGCTGGTTTGTCCTTCTTTAAATGGAGATATAATCCCATTCTTTATAATTAGCTCTGTGATGGAAAGATAACCTTCTCTCACACACTCAATATTATTCTCTGGCCATCCACTTGCTCAGAGACCCATCACCTTATCAGAAAAGGCTCACAGGTTACATACCGTCCTCACAGCTAGTTGCTGCTCATATGACCATTCCTCTGGAACATCAAATGTGAAGGATGGGTTCTCACTGTTTAGCTGGCATCCTACAGATATATAGAGAGAGACTGAGAGAGAGATCAGATGTAATAAAGTCATCTGACAATCTTTCCCTTTCATGCAGAACTTCTTAGCCTCACTTGGAAAAGTTTGGTTTTTGAACAACAATTGACAGAATCTCCAAATCTTTAAACCTGCAGTGCAAATATGAACTTTCTCAGGTTTGTGTTTCTTACCCCAAATTAGACCGAGGAGCTTGTCTGACCTAGAGCTTTCAGTGGTGACAGAACTGGCTTCGAGAGCCATTGTTTCAAACAGGATTCTTCTATAAATAAATAAATAGCACAGTGAAAGACATATATATTTGATAAGGATACTTCAAAACTTACAACTCAGGCTTGCAATATTTGAGAAAAGGCACCAACTTTCCTTTGAGCTTCTCAACCTGGTCTAAGGGCTGAACAGAGGTAATGTTAAAATGCATCCTTGTATTTAAAGTACAGCGTTTAAAAAAAAATATTCAAAAAAGATAACTCTTTCTTTTCCTGCTTTCTGAATCCCTTCTCTGAAGCTGGTGTCCTCATTATGATGGGCTGGGAATCATGCGGCCCTCCACATGCAACTCCAGCAGTCTAGCTAGCACAACTAATGATGGAGAGTGCTGGGAGCTGCAATCTAACAACATCTTGAGGGCTGCCTGATCTCCACCCTTGCATTAGGAGAAAGTTTCCCAATGACACCAGTGCAACACAAATAGGAGCTTCAGAGCAGACCCTGTCAATTATCAAGAATCACTCCATACAATAAGGTGATGCAGTCTAGATTTAAAAACTTCACTTTAAATGCAAAGCGGCATAGTATATCATATGTGGTCTGGCCATAGTTTAATTCAACCCATGCAATGAACATTTTCTAAACTAGGATTGCCAGGTCAGCACCACTCCAGGTCCCAATCTGGGACCTAGGGACAACCCCTTCTGATTGATGTCACAGCAGGCAGGTCCTGGTGGGGCTCGAAAGGAGATGTTACAAGGGGCAGCCCCTAGCAATGCCATGGGAAGCAGCTACTGGTGAAGTCATTAAGCATGATGCGTTAAGTACCAGCCACAGCTGCACCAAGTAGTCTATTCAAATAAAAAAAAACCCAACTTCAACAAATGAGGAAAAACATATATGCACACATTTTTCAAAACACTTTTCTCATCCTGAGAACTGGAAGAGAAAGTCGAGGTCTTGAAACTCAAAGCCAGGCCCTGAGAAACAGGGACCCTAGGCCACATGGTGGGTTTCAAACAATGGCTGAACACTTTGCATTCATCCCAGCCCATGCTCCTCCCAGAAGAACTGCTTGTGGGTATCTCTTCTTTAGGTACCAAAGAAATCTGGATAGCTTTGGCTGGCATGCAACTTCACTTGGAGAAGTTACTTTTGGAAACCATGCCATTTCCACACTGTTATAGTGCTATTATTCCACTTTCAACATCATATTGAATCCTGGAGTTTACAGTTTAAGAAGAATCCTTCCTAAGCTGCAAACCTCAGGATTCTGTAGGATGTTGAAAGTGGAATAATAGCATTATAAATGACTGTGGAAAAGGCCCACAACTCCTACAATCTCCCCAGCCAGCACAGCAAGAGCAGCTGAAGGATTCTGGAAACCATAGTACCAGAAAGTAATTTTGCCAACTTATACCCAAATAATAACCAGGACACAGCTGGCCAAGCAACAATAGAATATGGCTGCAGTGACAAAAGCTATTTAGGAGGACGAACACACAAGATGGAAGAGACTGTTTTTGCCTGAGTTCACAGGAAAGGACAAGATTCTGCCACCACCTCCTCTCCTTGTCACCCACCAAGTTAACTGAATATAAACCACTTTTGCATTTTGCTGCAGCTGAAAAAAGCTGGAGACAAAGGGTGAAAGTGGGAAGGGTAGATAGAAACTGGGACATTTTAAAGGCAGCTGAAAAAATGGAAAAGCAGAGAATTAATCAGGACTGTCCCTGTGAAATCAGGACATTTGGAGGGTATACACACTTTGACCCCTATTCAGAGATGATAGCCTCCCTCTTACTTTTATCCTTACTATAATCTTTTGAAGTAAATATCGTGCAGCCTCTTTTTGCTGAACAGACATTCTAAAGCTTGTTTCTGGAGCAGAAGGAGGTACTATATTTGCTTAAATAAAACATGCTACAAATAAATACACTTGAGCTCATATTACAGCTTTAAGTACCCTGTAGATTATCACCTCTCCCATAGAGAACCTCCAGATATTATTACTAAAGCCAAAAGGAAAGTTGCAATCATTACATGAGCTTAGATCCAGCTCTGTGATCTGTGGAAGTTTTTAATTTCCCTTCTCTCTTTTGGTCTCTTTTACTTTTGTGTTGTGCCTGTTGCTACTAAACCTAGTGCCAACTACTATGTTACTACTAATCTTTGTAAGCCAGTCTTGAAGTACCTGATAGCTGAAGAGCATGGTAAACATAACAGTCCTTGGAAATCAATTTGTGGGCCTATTATTCTTGTGTAGCAAGGATTAATTCAGATTACAGTGCTCCCCTTTCCCTTCTCTTAGATCCTGAAGAAGACGTCAAAGCTACTTAACAAATAAAAACTTACCACTCTCTTTTCTTTTAAAAACCAAAATCCTTGTGACATCTTAGTCAGGCTTTATACAAGGGGGTCAGGTGTCCAGCTCCTCTTTGGATCAATCAGTTCAATTCCCTCTCGCAAGAGGGAAATTGTTGGTCTTAAAGAGAACTAGCCTTATTCTGGCAAAAAGGATAGGTGGCCCAGAATGTGGCACTACCAATATTAGCAAGATTAGGGACACTGTAAGGGTGAACTCAGGGAGACAAACATTAAAATTTCAGGCACCATAATGAAAGGACAACTCTTGACAGTACAGGAAATTTCTTCAAAGGAAAGATACCAAACCATACTCTGGTTAGATGTATGACGGCAATTCATCCAGTACTGAACTTCCAGGACCTAGGTCCCATCTCAGGAGAAAGGCAGTATATAAAATAAATAAATAAAACCATATTTATTCTGAAATTAAGTCCCATTATGATATCAGGGGCATTACTCCCTAGTAAGTGTCTGAAATTGGATCCCTACTTATCTGGAAGCATGTTAATAGAATTTCCTTCTGAGTAGGTAAGTACAGTATTTTCTTGTTATGTGTACTCACATTGATTCTGACTTATGGCAACTTTATCCTAGGATATTCTTGGCAAATTTTATTCAGATGAAGTTTGCCATTGTCTTCCTCTGAGGCTGAGAAAGTGTGACTTGCCCAAGGTTACTCAGTGGGTTTTCATGACTAAGCATGGATTTGCACCCTGATCACCTGGAACCTTAGTACAATGCTCAAAACACTATGTCGCACTTGTACTATTTCTTAAAAGTTTAGTTTACATCTAATCCCAAGCCTGTTCATTCAGTCTAAGCCTTTTCTGTAGGAATTATTCTAAATACATATACAAAGAATTTCTGTCATGCGCCTGAGGCTTTGCTTGTTGAGTCAGAATTAGAGCCCATTAAACTCAGTGGCCCTTCTTTGCAATTAAGTGTGCATAGGACTGAATATAGTGGGCTTACTTCTTAGAAAACATCAGTTGCACTGTCCTGCATAGGTCATTGGACAAAGCTTGGAAAAATTACAGTGGCCCTTCCACCCTAGCAAAAGTGGAAAAACCGTGAATAATTCCCCTCCCATCCCCTTCTGGGGTTCCCCCTTCCCATTCCCTTGCCTTTTGTGTACTCGGGCCAAAGTCAAGGGAATGGGAGGGGGAGCTCCAGAGGGGAAAAGGACGGCGGGTATATGCCTCTTCCTCCCCACACAAATTCCTTGCCTTTTGTCCAGGCGCTTGCCTGCCTACTCTGCACCTAGAAAAATGCAAGGGAGTGGGGGGAGGAGAAAGGGAAGAAGCACTCACACACCTCACAAATACAGTAGGACCCACGTATCCACTGATTCAGTTATCCACGGTTGGCTCCCCACTGCCGCTGTGATAGTGGCAGCAGCGGGTGGCAGAGAAGTGATGAGCATGGGTTCGTGCTCATCACCACCTTCTGCCCCTCACCCTGGACTTGATCACGGGTGGTGGCCAGTAAGAAAACAGCAGGGATCGCGGGATTGCCTCTGGCCTCAGGCCAATCACTCTGGGCAAAGTGGCAGAACAAAGTGGGGAGGGCAATCTCGCACTCCCCACTTTGATCCCCACTGCTGCTGGCCCAATCATGCTGAAGAAAGTGGGAAAGCAAAGTGGGGAGAGCGATCTCACACTCCCTACTTTGTTCCCCACTGCCGCCAGCCAAATCATGCCAGGGAAAGTGGGAAAGCAAAGTGGGGAGAGTGTTCGCCACTATCTGTGGATTTCAGTATCTGTGAGGGAGCCCGGAACCAATCCCCTGTTGATACGGGGGTCCTACTGTAATCATATTTGTGAAGGTCAAATCTGTGAATGTGAAGGGAGAACTGTACTTCCAAAATCTCCTACCAAGCATGACCACTGGCCATGCTAGCAAGGTAATTTTGGAAGCTGTAGACCAAAAAGTAATCTTTGCAAACGTTGTGGGTGAGTTATTACAAAACTCAGTGAAAGCCTTGATTCTGGAAATTGAATCTGTTGGGTGAAATCACCTCCTTGTTCCTCTTCTTTGTGATGGACTGCTGTAACCCCATTCTCTGTAGCAGGACCGCTGAAAGGAAAAAGCCTGAGAAACTGGGCTGGTTAGAGGCAGAAGAATGGCTTTCTGTGCCTTTAAAAGGAATTTTCAGCATGGAAGAGCCTGTGCTGTTGGGGAAGAATACTCTAATGCAAGCAGCTTTTAAAACCTTTAGCTTAATAGAAGAGGGTGTTTCAGCAGGTCAAGCTTCTCAGCAACAATATGAGAAGGCTTTTCCTTTCTGTGTGCCTGTGCCTTCATGTTGTCAGTTGACTTACTGGAACCCCATGAATTTCATAGTTTTCTTAAGCAAGGAATTCTTAGAGGTGGTTTTGCCAGTTCCTGCTTCTGAAATATAGCCTAGAGCACCTAGTATTCATTTTCAGTCTCCCATCTGATCCTGCTTAGCTTTCAAGATCGGACAGCATGGGTATATAGGCTTTTCTGTGTAACAGAGACATGGCAGCATTGCTCTCTATTGCATCTGGCTCCCTTAATAAAGACTCTGCACTCCCTGCTCTCAGGAAGAAGAGATGCCAAAGGTGACATATATACTTCAGGAGGTATGCAAAAGAGTGGTCGTTTTAAGATGTGGAAGATATGATACGGTCCCTGTCCTATTACAGTAGGAGTGAGAATCACACAATATCACCATCTCTCACTACTGGCTATGCTGGCTATAGATGCTGCAAATGGCAGTGTAATAAAATCTCAAGGACCATGTAATTCCCACCCATGCCTTGCAGATATAATTTAAAAGCCTTTGCTAGGAAGTTAAACACTCATTTCACATGCTTCCCTCGCTGACCCTTCACTGTTTTTATCATCCCATTTTGAAGTCTTCTTTCTAAAATGCTGTCATACCTTCCAACTGTCCTGATTTGGCAGAAGCAAACCTGATTAATCCTCTGCCATCTCACTTTCTTGGATGATTTAAAATGTCCCAGTTTCTCTTTCCTCCTCCTCCCACTTTTCTCCTTTGTCCCAGATTACATCAATTGCTGCAAACTGAGTTTAAAGTGCAAAAGCAGTTTGTACGCCAGTAACTAAGCAGTGGGGAGAGGAAGAGAGGGCAGAATTTTGCTTTTTCCTTTAGACTCAGGCAAAAGCAAACTCCAGCAACGTCTCCTAGCTTGTGTGTTCTTCATTAATATTATCATCCTGACCACACTCCAATGTTACTTGATTATATGTATCCCAGTTTTCAACTGTGAAATGCTGGAGCTCTTTGTTTCTAGCTTTGGGATCTCCCACTCACTCTTCTGGATTTAATTTCTTTTCCTGGTGATTTTTTGAGAATTTAGATCCAGGGGTGGACAAAGTATGGCCAGGTGCTGGTGGGTTGCAACTCCCACCATATCTCACCTTTGTCTATACTGGATAGGGCTGACGGGAGATGGGAGATAATGGAAAACAAAAAAACTATTTATTGCCAGAGGAATAAGCAAACAAGCAATTTCTTTGTTTTGGGCACCATCCTAGTAGTACCTTTCTCCCACCACTGTTTCTATTTTTTAATCCAAAAGAGACTTTACCTTATTAATTTCAGTTTAGAATACTAGCTCCAGAACAATGTTCCAGAATTGATAAGCTCTGTAACATAGCACAGTTGTAAAGTAAGAGCAGGAGCTACTTTTCTTACTCAAAATCACTTTTTCTTGGCAGAAAAGTAGTTGACCTCAGACCTGGTGAATCACTCTTGTTTGCTCATGAAAGAGAAAAATGATCAGGATTTCAGCCACTGATAAATTGATATCAGGGAGTGGGAAAAATGCCCGCTCCAGGACTGCTTGTGGCTGAGTTAGAAATAAAGCAGTTTTTGCAGCCTTTGGCCCCTTTTCCCTTCCTGGAAGCTTCAAAAAGGGCTGTTCAGTTGGTTACAGGGCTTTAATTTTTATTTATTTTTTAAGATTCAATACTAGAAGTAGGATTCCAGCTATTTCCTCTTTTGTTGTTATTTGGGTCTTTTTAGTAAATTGTGTGGCCCCCTGGAAGTCTCCAAGTAGAAAAGTGATACAGGTGTCCACTCCTGAGAGAGAGAAGAGAGAGAGAGAGAGAAAACAGACAGACAGACAGACAGACAGACAGACAGACACCTTAACATTTCTTCCACACTCCATCATCTAGATATCTGATCTTTCTGATTCTCATAACAGAGTGGAAATGTGAGCATGTAGCTGGGAGAAAACAAAATTAAGTCATTACCTTCCCCATAAGAATTCTGATCCCTTAATGAAATTTTCATTCACTTCCCAAATTCCTAGCTTTTCAGTAACAAAAACTTCAGTTGAGCAATTGGAAAGACAGTTAGGCATCCAAAGAAAGATGCAGACAATTTACTAAGGGAATATGACCAGAAAAAATGTAAGAGTTCTAAGTGTGGACAGTTTTCAATATTTTGCCAATGGTCTCTTCCGTGTTTCACAGTTTTCAATATCTCACTCACAAGTGACAAGATAAGTGGAGAGAAGAAAACAGTCTCAGCAGAAGACAGTGCTTCTCAGTTTGTGACATCCAGGTGTTTGTTGTTCCAAGTTCCTTCCCCTTCACATCTGAGCCTACTGATTGCAATAATCTGTGTAACAGCAAATGATTTCATGCCACATGAAGAAACCTTTCTTCTGGAAATCATCACATTCTTGCATACAGCCATGTTCCGAGTGGACCATCTTCTTGGCTAAACACAGAAAAATGGAGGATGTCATAGCTACAATACAAAATAGTTGTTTGACCCCTTTCTGTTGTATTCATTGCTGATTTTTTTTAAAATTTCAGATCTCAAGAGGAAACATTGTAATTTGCAAATCATGGGTCCTGTATATATGCAGTTTTGGAATTTTCAATATAGTCTGTGTTGCTATAATGCAATCTTCATTTATGAAACATCTCATATTTGTTTAACTCAGGCACCAGAGTCAAATAACATTTGAAGATTTGCTCAAAAACAGGCTTAGGTCACCATATAGTTCAGAAGTTCTGCACACATGTATGTAGGTGTAACACAAATTGAATTACATCAAGTTATATCTGAGTAGAGTTGCACAGGATTGTGCCGATATATATACAGTGTCTGTGGAGTAGAAAAAGAGATCATAAGTGACCACAGAGGGGAACCAGAAAGCTAGCTGGGACAAAACAGAGATCTTGGTGTTTCAGCCTGACTATCCAGTAGCCCCTCTCTCATCCCCTCCACTAGATTTACTGAGTTGCACAGTGGCTCTCGTCTTTGTGCCTCTTTATGAGGGTGACAGCAAAGGCATGTAACCTCCATCTTTTGAACATCTGCAAGAGCCCAAGATTCCTGACTATTGAGACTGCCCCTCTGCTTGTCCAGGCCTTGGTTGTCTCAAGCCTGGATTATTGTAACAGTTTACTGGCAGGTTTGCCTCTCTGCTCCCTTCTTCCTCTGGTTTTAATTCAGAATAATGCCATCTGGGTTATTTTAAATCTCCCTAAATATTCACCTATTTCTTCACCCTATAGATCCCTTCACTGGCCAGCACTCTGGGCCAGGGCCTGTTTCAAACTTTTGGGTCTGGTACTCAAGGCTTTGTATTCTAATTTCTCTCAGTACCTTAACAGCTCAGTTAGCATTGTATGTTCCATCCAGGAATTTACGATCTACAAGCAAAGGATTACTGTTTGCTTCACCAACATACATAGCCCAGTCAAAGCTGTGAACCTTTCAAGATCTGGCTCTGCATTTGTGGAATAGTCCTCCTTTGGATCTCCAGCTGGAGGAGAATCCCACCTGTTTTCATAAAGGGCTGAAAATCTTCCTCTTTCACTCTCCACCTTAAGTCATTGAGATGTGTTTAAGGTGCTGAGATGGGTAGCGACTGGTGGGGTGTTGGGGATTTCATGCCATGTGTTGTTGTGTTTTTTTGTTTTAACATCTTTGTCCCTGATTATATATATCATTGTTCCACTCTTTGGTGTAAAGAGTTATAAATAAATGTTGTTGTTGTTGTTGCTGTTATATTTGTTGTTGTTGTTATTATTACTTTATTATATATTAATATTTTTTGTTGTTGTTGAAATCTGCTGCCTTGGAGTGTGGTGGAGTCTCCTACTTTGGAGGTTTTTAAGCAGAGGCGGATGGCCATCTGTTGGAATTGCTTTGATGTGGGTTCCTGCATGGCAAGGGGTTGGACTGGATGGACCCTGTGGTCTCTTCCAACTCTATGATTTTTATTATTATTATTATTATTATTATTATTATTATTATTATTATTATTATTATTATTATTATTAGACTGGTGGGTTATTGGGGGTTTTTTTCCATGTGTTGCTATAGTGTTATGTTTAGGTTTGTGGCAAAGCTCACAAGTGCTGCTGTTGGGATGGCTGTGGGGGGTTGGCAGGGGTTGATAGTGTGGCCACTAGGGGCAAAGGAGCCCATCAATTTGGGCTCATTGCTGAGCTGAGTCATGCTTGTGTCCAATGTGGCTTCACTCTCTGGCAACACAACCCAGGACCTCACGCAGTTCTCAGAGCTGCTGCAGCAGTTCAGGCCTCAAGGGCTCACCATGCTCACTTTCCTGTGCAACCAGTTCGGCCACCAGGAGAATGCCACCATGTAGGAGTTCCTGAAGTCACTGGAGCATGTCTGTCCAGGCAATGGGTACGAGCCCAACTTCACTATAGTGTTATGTTTATTGTGCTCATCCCTGACTGTATATGTCGATGTTACAACCTTTGCTGAAAAGGGCATTATAAATAAACTATTATTGTTGTTGTTGTTGTTGTTATTAATTTTATTTTATTATTCTCAACAAGAAAAAAACTTTGTGTATTACAGTTTTCCCCTATGAATCCATTGTAGATTATAATGACACCGGTGATTACTGTTGTTGTTTTGTGTCTTCATGTCAGCTTCCACTCATGGCAACCTTATGAATGAGAGGTCTCCAAGAGATCCCGTTATTAACAAGCCTGCTCAGATCTTGCAAACTCAGGGCCATAGCTTTCTTTATTGAGTTAGTGCATCTGAAATGTGGTCTTCCCCTGCCTTCCACTCAACCAAGCACTATCAACTTTTCCAACCAGTCATATCATCTCATGATGCATCCAAAGTACAACAGCTTCATTTTAGTCATATTGGTTCTAAGGACTGCTTGATTTGCCCTTGACCCATTTATAACTGTTTCTCATATTTCTCTTTTAGGTGCTCTAGGGTATATGTAGAACTTCAGTCCAACAATTGACATATTAATATATTTGAAATATAATAATAATATGATACATTGTTAATATCAATATATAGTAAAACATATGAGAGCCAGGGTGGTACAGTAGTTTGAGCTTTGGACTATGGCCATGGAGACCAGGGTCTGATTTCCCACTCAGTTATGAAAACCCATTGGGTGATTTTGGACATGTCACACACTCTCAGCCCCAGAAAACCTCATGATAGGTTCACCTTAGGGTCAACATAAGTCAGAAATGACTTGAAGGCACACAAGAACAACAATATACAACAATACTAATACACTGTATTAATACAGTATTAATCCTCCATCTCCAGATTAATTATGAATGCAAAACTAACTATCATCTCTTGGCACAGCCCCCCCACAGGTGTACTTAAGAACCAGCAGCCACACTAAGCTATTGAGGTAAGTTCTGCTGATGATTGGGGCACAGTAAGGTGATATTTCCAGACCCCTTTGGCCAGCAAATGAGATTGCTGCAATGGGAAGCAGGACATCTCTCACAATTCCTCACTGCAGCCTCACTTGCTGGCAACAGGAGGGAACTTGGAAGATCTTACTGTTGCCAGTAGAACAAATCTCCATCAGTTGGTGTAGCTGCTGGCTATCAAGGTAGATTTGGGGAGACAGCAATAGTGCCATGACCGTGAATATGTAGTTTTAGTGACTATGGAGCCATTACGGATCTGTAACCTGAGGTTACAAATCCACAATTGCAATATAGGTTGCCATCCATAATCTTAATACATTAATATAATTATATAATATAATATTAATTTACTCTAATTACTCTAATATAAAGTAATATTAATATCCTGCAACTCTACATTAAAATTAAGTTCAGCAATTCCGTGTCAGTTAGTTTTCTTTATGTTATCTTCATAAATATACGACTCTACTTCTTTAAACTGATCCTGTGTGCACTTATCACAAAGGGATTTTGTTGATCAGTCAATTTAACTGAAATTGAAACCTGGCCTGCTTTCAGCTATAAGGTACATCCATCTTTGCTTGCACACTTACCAACGTGGAATTTCAGGGTGAAGCATGCTGCATCACTGCTTGCCCAGCAGAGTTCTTTTTTCACGGGACAAGTCCCTTCTGGTTTTGCTTTATTACAATGGAAACACCAGACAGCATTGGCTGCAGAAGAAGGAATGGGAAAGAGAGAAAGGAAGGAAGGAAGGTATGGGAAGAATCTGACTTCAAAGAAATTTTATTTATTGATGTTGTTGTTGTTGTTGTTCACCTTCAAGTCATTTCTGACTTATGGCAACCCTATAGCAAACCTATCATGGGGTTTTCTGGGGCTGTATGACATGCCCAAGGTCACCCATGGGGTTTCTATGGCTGAGCAGAAAATCATACCCTGGTCTCCAGGGATATAGTCCAACACTGAAACCACTATGCTATGCTGGCTATCTACCCATCCATCCATCCATCCATCCATCCATCTATTTATTATATAACATTAATAATACTAGTAGTATTCCTGACTTTCTACTACCAATAGTACTACTTGAAGTAGAAATAATAGGAAGGGATTTATCACACAAGATATTTTTTGTTTTTTCCATTTGTTTGACAATATAAAACTGAGAGACCTAAATCCAATTGCTAATCTCAGCTAGAGTAGACTCAATAATTGAATAATTGATATTTATATTAATATTCAACAAGGGATTCAGTGGATCATTCTAATTTGCACAAGCAACTGAATTAAGCTATATTGCCTAGAAAGCTAATTACTTCCATTTATTTCTACATCACCAGTATTCTCATTATCGTTACATATCATTACCAACAATCATACGTACACATATAAAATAACACACAAAATCACAAAAATTGTTTAAGCCTCAAAAGTGAGATGTTATTACCATTGTTAGCATTTTATTGAAAGACTTTAGATTTTTACACAAAGGTGAACAACATCCATTTCCCTTCTGTCTCTATCCCTCAACCAATCTACCCCCCCCCGCACATCTATATTTGAAACATTTCCTTTAGAGACTTACCAGCAGGTAGGCTGAGAAGCAGCAATAGTCCATAAACCAAAAGCATGTTTGTCTCCGCTTCCTGTTGTGCTGTTGTTCTATGGAATAAGTCTTCCTAGCTGAGCCAGATTCTGCTGTGGATTGGAAAGGGGTGGTGGGAAAGGACTGTGAAGACTGGTAGTTGTTTTTTTCCCACCAGAGTCCTAGGTTACTCAGTCCTCAGCTAGGCTGAGAAAGTATGACAGGCATAAGCAGTTGACATAAAAGAGAGTGCATCACCCAAAGTATGAGCCTGATGTATTGCAGATTTCTTATTTACCCCACTATACCATTCATCAGCCTAGCTGTGGCAGAATCCCTAGTAAAGTTCTAAAGCAGCAAACCAAGAATGAGGAAATATCCCATAATCAGATAACTTGAAATACGTGCAGATAAGAACCAGCTACACTAGGTTCCTTATTCTCTGTCTTTTTCACCCCACTCTTAGCACGTAATGGTGGGCACACTGTATGGTATTGGCCCCACATAATCATGCTGAATCTACAAATGCAAACAGGCAGTGTTATGATAAGATCAATGTCCCAGAACAAAACAAAACAAAACACCATGAAGTGCTGTTTGCCCAGCAAGCACTGTTGCAAGGAGGACCTTATCCTTATGATATATCCTTATTGTAAACCCTTATCATAGGGATGCCATATTCTATTTCCCCAAATCTGGGCAAATCCCTCTGTATAATACAAATCATTCAATCACTGTGCAAAATCATGTGATGGACCACCTCTGCTCCTTACTGACACATTCCCCATTCAAAATCACTCCTTTCAATGTAATTTTATAGATAGTAAACAAGAGGTGAGTTTTTCTTAGATTCATTGCAGGTACAGCAGAGATGCACAACCTGATAGACCATGGGCCATGTTTGCCCCTCACCCAGAATAATTTTATTTCTCACATTTTTACCTCCTTTTTTCCTCACTTGGCTCTTTTTCAAATTAACATTTGCAGGGAGTACAGGTAATCCTGCCTGAAGCACAGGCTTTCCTGCAGGAAAGGCCAGTCAAATTGGAGATTCGTTGGCTGGCTGGATGTGAGTTTTTCCACTGCAGGTGTCACAGACTCCAACTGTCCCAATTTGGCAGGGACAGATCCACTTAATCCTCTGTCATCCCACTTTTCAGCTCCTGTTAGAACGTCCCAGCTTCTCATTTTCTCCTTTGTCTTCAGCTTACTTCAACTGCTGCAAATTACATTCGAAAGTGGTTCACATTCATTTAACTCAACAGGAAGGAGAGGAGAGGAGGAGAAGATAGAATCTTGCCCTGCTTGGTAAGTTTGAGAAAAAGCAAACTATCGCCTCTTACACTTGTATTTGTTCTTCCTCATAAATGATTTTTGCCATTTTGACCACACTCCAATGTTGCTTGACCATATATGTCCTGGTCTTTATCTGTGAGATGTTCAAGTAGAGTATTTAGAGTATTTATCCTTAGACTCAATAATAAATAAGGACAAAGGATAGAACATAGCTTTGAAATAAAAGAGTTTACCACCAGGAACCACTCTGTAAGACAAATCTAGCTAAGCTACACTATCTGGCAAAGATAGAGACACAATGTGTTCCACCAAATATATCCAAAGCTGTCTTCTAAGAATAACATTGGATGTGCATTATTCCAGGAATATTTAGCATCCAAGGATATGCATCTCTGGATGCTAAACACGTAGAGGTCCCTGTCCCTCCTTTGACTACTGGATCTGGGAGGGTTATCCACAAGCTGCACAGCATAGGTAGCTATATAATAACTGCAAGATGGAAAATATTTTGGCTCTTGTGAAGTGTATTATGAGAAATAATTTCTCTGTTTTTCTTCTGTTCTTTGATATTATTCTCATCCTCCTGGGATGTCAAAATAAAAGATAACCCAATAAAAGAGTAACCAGATGCTTCTCTGTGGGGAACTGAGGGTATATTAAGGCCAGCAAGGTTATTATTTCTTTTACCTCTTTGCCTGTATCAGCTAATCACTCATTGATAAGTGGAGCTGAGTAATCACTGAAACAATCTACCGGTAAGCTAGTATCACTTTTGCTACGCAGGTTACATAGCATTTGTTTAAGAGAAAATAAGGGGACAGATATTTGTGTGGTTGAAGTCCTGTAACATTATCACAACCAGCTCAATGAGTAATTGACCAACACATTGGAAGTTAACTGCTTGGGCAGGTTCACCACTACAGGTCACCTTGGAATTGCAAAATGCCACCAATAAAGTGGACAGATGGGCAGATCGACTAGTGTGGAGCTTTCCAAACATTTCATGTTAGTGACACACTTTTTAGACATGCATCATTTTGTGACACAGCAATTCAGTTTTATTAGCAAACCAGAGGTTTAACTAACCCCTTGTAAGAGATATGTAATAATGAAATATATGGGAACATGACATATCTCATGAAAACCTTTCATATATTTTTTAAAATATGTGATTTATAAATAATAACATACATTCTCAAGATTGTTGTCATTTATGAGTAAAAATATGTAAATATGTGCAAGAATTAAAAACAGTGAATAACTTACCATTTTGATGAGATATATGAGGTTGATAGGATGAACACAGCTTTTCAATATTTGGTGGAAAGTTAAGACAAAGGCCATTTCCGCACGGGGCGAGGGAATCACCCCATGGCGCTACTTACCGGATCTTCTGGCTCCCCGGTCCGGTCCAGGCTGCTCTGGAGCAGTGCGTGCTCATCGCTCTGCACTGCTCCGGTGTTGAAAATGGTGGCTTCCAGTTGGTTGAAGGTCACAACACATCATTTGGAAAGCCCTGCACTAGTGTGATAAAGGGATCATTACAGCTCTTGCAGTCTCAGGCCAAGTGGGAAGAATAACTGGGTTCCATGATACGCACACCCAGTATGGGACTATCAGAAGTCCCTGCAGCCTCTCTCAAATATCTGAGGCAAGGGTGTCCAGGACCAGAGCTGAGAAGCTGACCAGAATGTGTCAGAGACCAAGGTCCCATTCTGATGGATCCAGCTCTCTGGAAGTCTTAAGCAGACCGAACAAAAGAATGCAAGCCATCCACAGGCAAGGACAGGATACCTCACTGCCATTAACCTTTGAGTAACAACAAAGATTTTTCTCGACCCATGCAAAAAATTTTGTAGCCCATAAGACCCTAGAAGGGTGAGAGAAGCTAAGACAACCCATCACATCCCTCATGCCTCACAGCCTGGCTCAGCAGTTCCCTAACAGCTCCTCCATGTTTTGTTCAATGATGTAGTTCTCAGGCATTTTTTAAATGTTTGGCCAGACTATTTTTTGACAATTGCCAGTACTAATTGCAACAGTTTATTCTCAGCCTCGAGTTTCTTTGGAATTCTAAGTCAAATCAGACCACTATGTTCCCAATTCTTCTCCTTCCTTCCTTCCTTCCTTCCTTCCTTCCTTCCTTCCTTCCTTCCTTCCTTCCTTCCTTTTTTTTTTAAGAGTTATAGTGCTATAGAGCATCAGCACATCAGTGAAGTTTCACTTTTGTTCTATAACTCTAAAAAAACCAGAGAAGAGAAAATTTGCTTCTCAAGCCATGGGGTTACCTTAGGAAACTGTACCTCAGGGCATGTGAAAACTACCACACTACTGCTAATATCCCCTTTTGATTGTGGTGGCAGACAACTTCAGAAGTTCTTGGAAGAAACAAATTAGCTGGATCATTTCAGTGTGGTTTTAGGCCAAGAACAGGACTAAAACACCTTTAGTCATTCTAATTGACAACCTACAGCAGGTGAAAGATCAGGAGGGTGCCACCATGTTGATCTTCCTGCTTCTTTCAGCAGCTTTTGATATTATTGATCATGGTCTCTTATTCACTGTATTTTAGTGGTTTTGCTTCCATCTGTGGAGCTGGTTCCAGACAGTAGCTTTGGGGGATACCTGTTCAGTCCTATGGCCGTTAAGCTGTGGGATGCCACAGAGTTCCATCTGTTAAGCCATTGAGGGGAGATCATAAGGGTGTTTGGAGTGGGTTGTCATCAGTATGCTAATGACAGCCAGCTGAGGCTACATGGGTGCTGAATGCTGTAATGCGCTGGATGAGGGCCAATAAACTGAGTCTGAATCTCTGCAAGACAAAGACTTTATGGATTGGTGATTTTGAAGGGAACAGAAAGCAACCTGTCCTGGATAGGACTGAACTCTCCTTGAGGAAGCAAGTGCATAGCCTGAGAGTTCTCTTGGACTCATCTTTGTCACTAGAAGCCCGAGTGGATTCCGAAGATCTGAGTCCTTGGTGCCAACTTTGACTAGTGTACCACAATAACCACAGTAGTCCATGCATTGATAACTTTCCTAATTAGACTACTGCATTGCAGTCTATGAGGCTTTTCGCACGTTACCTGTTTGCATGGCTGGGGGGGGTCTCGCACGAAAAGCCTCAGATGGAACGCTGCCACTTCCCCGCTCCTTTGACCCGCAGGTTGCTTTCTGGTAGCACGACCATCGCACTAGCGCCCTGCCCCTTCCTTCTGCAGTGCAGTCTGGGAGCCGTAGGCTGTGCTGGGGGAGGAAGCGTGACCAGCCCGGCTCGTTCAACACACCGCATGCAGATAAGTGCGTGAGGGCCCCAGGAGCATTGCACAACTGCGCAGTATTTTCAGCTCCCAGCCGAAAATAAAAAAATGTGTGCGCGGCCCGCTTTAGGCTCGTGAGCGTCGCGTGAATGGGAGTGCGTCATACAGATTGACGCTCCCATTTACGCGACGCTGAAGGAGCCCTCGCGCTACAGAAACCGCGTGCGAAATGGGCTGTCCTTGAAAATGACTCAAATGCTGCATCTAACGCAAAGTGTAGCAGCACAAGTACTGTATAAAGTACCATATGGATAACATCTCACACCAGTCTGAAAGTAGCTGCACAGGCTGCCAATTCACTCCTAGTCTGAATTCAAGGTGCTGGTGATGATATTTAAAGTCCTAAACAGCCTGGGACCTCAGTACTTGAAAGGACACCTCTCTCTATACATGCCTAAGCAATATGCAGGCGACATTATCTTCCACATCTCACCACTGGGTTCACTATGAAGTGGGAAAACATGGGAGAGGGCCCTCTCAGTTATGACACGCGGACCATGGAGCACCCTCCCCTTGGAGTTCCAACTGGCACTAACACTGATTTCTTTCTGGTGTCAATTGAAAACCTGGTTTTTTATAAAAGCCTTCAGAGATTAATTTACTTCAAAGCAAACTGTGGTTTGGTTATTATGATTTTTATTTTGTTTCAATTATTTGTCATTTTAATCTGGAAGTGTTTTAAATTGTTTATATCATACACCACTCTGAGATCCCATGAGAAAAGGTGATATAGAAATATTGGCGGGAATTCAGGATCAAACTTACATATGCCTAACCTGGAGTTATGTATTCATAGGTGATTTGTATTCACAATCCCTTTTATACTCATGATCATGACTGTGGTATAATGTTTCTGGTAAGCAAATCTGCTTTCACTCTATGAAAGCTATGTAGTATTTAATGGGTTGACGTTCCTGTGTTTGTCAGACCTCATCTACAACGCTCTGCTGGAGTTTGTGGAGAAATGAATCTTGCTTCTGCTGCCTTTGGAGTCTTCTCAGTCTGTGAGTCCATCTTATATGAATGGCAATAGCAGACATTATTATTTCCATGATTATAAGTAATTATAAGTGTTGCCCCCAGACCTACTTTACTGGGCATCAGTTGCATTCTACTGGCGATCAGGGTGCAGGAAGATGACATTTCCACCCTTGTCCTGCCAGCCAGTGAAGCTGTGACAGTCACAAGCAGGACCCCTGTAGCATTTCCTTGTCATAGCCTCACTAATTGGTGGGAGGGGGTGGAAATGTCATCCATCCCTGCCCCAATCACTGGCAGGATGGACCCCTTTCTCTCTATGTGACTGATGTTTGGTAAAGCAGGTTTCAGAGCAATCATGTTACTTAGGTAGACAACTACAGTAGTTATATAACCAAGTAGCTAATGTAGAATTCTGACCATTTTAATTAATTAATTAACATCAGGATAACATACCATAGGAATATATATATATATATCAGAAAAGGAAACAGAACATCTCCTTCACCTTCTTAAAAAATTGTCAGTCATCAGGATATAGCGTAAAGCAGAAGGGGAGATACTGTTTATTATTGTTAGTTATATCAGCTGCACATTCTGCCTGCTGACTGACACGGTCCAAGTGGAAACAGAAAGAGAAACCAGAAAAGCACAGTGCTTCATACATCTTGACATCCCCAAGGGCTTGCTTGTTCCAAGCTCCTCTCCTCTCTCAAGCCACACTTAGGCATTGCAATACTCTGTGAAGCAGCAAATGAGCTCAAACCAGCTAGAGCCAGTGCTCTTATAATCAAAACAGTTTTTGAAGCAACCAACTTGAGTCTTGACCAAAGTTTCTCCTGAAAAATAAAGGACATCTGTTGCAAAACTGTTGTATGTTGTAACATTGTTGGTTTCTTTGTCCAGTTTAGTTGCATTATTCTTCTAGATTGATACACTGAGGTCTCAGCTCTTAATGGGAATGGTACGTTATGCTCATAATGACCAGCACAGTTGCCATACTTGCTGCTGTAGTTATTTGAATGAATCAATATTTTCCATGTTTATATTGGAATCTTCACTGACCTCAACTCCTGGCTAACTTATAAGGAAAATTCATGTAAAGGTTTTATGAATTCTTCAGAAACACTGAGTTGCCAGTTGCGTAGGGACAGGGAGGTGAGGAGGCGGTGTACCCTGGGCAGCATTTTTTGGGGTTGCCACCACTCCTTGCCTGCCTCCCTGTGCACTGTAGCCCCGTCCATGTGTCACAGCTCCTCCCCCTACCCATTACCATGCCCATGTATGCCGTTGCTATACCCGCATATGCTGTAGCCACACCCACATGTGCCATAGCCATGCTCACGTGCACCACAGCCCTGTCCCCACTTCTATGCCCCCCACCTCTACCCCACTCACACCAAGCTACGCCACTGTGAGTTGCTCTACCATATTACCCCGAACACATTCAACTTAGGGTCAGACATAGGTAGTCATTAGATGGGTGGCCATCTAATGGTAGGGCTAGAACTGAATCCTAATTGAATCCCTGGAGACATACTACTAGTCTAAGAATAAAACACTGGACTAGATGGATGAAGAATCTGACTCAATATAAGCCAGCTTCCAATATTCCTTTAAGGTAGGGATAGGCAACTGTGGAAGTATAGGGGCTTGCATTAGTTCCTTCACAGGAGAACTTGGATGGTCACACCCCTGCTGCACCTGCTCCTGCAAAACAATATACTGTTTGTCCGAAAATGCCCTTTAGGAGACAAGGGGAGCACTATCACTACATTTTGGGGGCTTCTCAGGCCAATTTAGGCCCAGAAGAACACCTGTTTACTTCTTATTTGAAAAAAAAAAAAAACCTCCCTTGGGCCCAAATGGGCTCAGGGTGAGCCCAAACCATGGTGGAGCCAGGGGGCATTTTAGGTCAAACAATTGGAGGGGAGAATTTAGTAAAAATTATGTTTAAAAAGTTGTTTGACTCCTGGAGGGTGGCAGGTGGCCTCCAAATGTGGTAGAAATGCTCTCTATACCCACAGAGAGTAGTTGAGGACATTCCAGAGCAAAATAAATCCCCGCTTGCCAAGGACCCTAGGTGCCACTTTGCCTACCCCAGAAATATCCTTCCTGCAGGCAATCCAAATGTCCTCTTCTTTGCATATTTACCTGAATAGAACTTTATTGTGATACATCCAGCCCCGGTACCAGCCCAGCAGAACTCAACTAACTCAGGACAGATCCCATTTGGAGTTGGCTTTACACAGTCAAAACACCAGATGGCATTTCCTGCCAAAAGAAAATGTGGAGAGGAGAGTCGTTGAGGCGAAGGGAACTAAAACGAAGGGTAGAAAGCAAAACAGCTAGGAGTTAAGACAAGGGGGAGTGGCAATGGGAATTGTTAGAAATGAAAACTATGGATATATTAATATAATCAATGGGAAAGAGGAGGAAAAGGTTAAGAATGAGTAGGCCCCAGTGATAGAAAGTTTCTTAGGACCAGAGTAACAAAGGAAAGGTCAAATAACATAAATAAATAGATAAATGCATAAACAAGTACAGAATAATAAATGGATAGTGAAATCCCTACATATTCACTAGACAGAACATATATGTGTGTGTGTGTGTATGTTTTTGTGTGTGTGTGTGCGCATGCGCACGTGCACACACACATACACACGCACACTAATAATCCATGTGGACTAATCAGACAAACAATCTGAAAGACTAAATGATATCCAGTGATGACTCAGGAAGGATCAGGATCCTAATGTGACAGATACTATTATAGAAGTTTGTTGATAAAAGGTGCAAGAATAAATAATTTAGGAATCCAAGATGGGTGCAAAGGAAGGATTGTAGAGCTTTTTGCCAATATGGAAACAATATACAAAAGCATGGTTTATCTGGAAATTTTATTGTCATCGTTAAAAATTAACTGGATTTATAATGATATACTGTATTTGCTGGCGTGCAAGACTCACTTTTTTTCCTGAAAAGTACTGTTTGAAAATGGAGTGCGTCTTATAGTCTGGTGTGTCTTATACACCCGCAGATAGTGTTTGCCAGTGTATAAATGGGGTGCATCTTATACGCTGGCAAATACGGATATCTACAATACGGAGCACTAATACTTACTTGTAAATACCTACATATCATTATTTGGATACGTAAGCTTGCTCTTTCTTTTGTCTTTTCCTTTTTATGTTCTCTTTGTTATTCTTGTTTCTTTCGACTTGCAATAAAAAAAATTAAAAAAAAAGAAACAAAGAAAAAAGGGCATGTAGTATGATCATATAAATGTCTGCTTAGAAATGAGCAGTAAGACTCGGTGCACGTCAACAGAAGTTAAGACAGTGTCCTTAAAGAGGTCTTCCTTCCTTCCTTCCTTCCTTCCTTCCTTTCTTTCTTTCCTTCTTTTTTTCCTTCTTTCTTTCTTTCTTTCTTTCTTTCTTTCTTTCTTTCTTTCTTTCTTTCTTTCTTCCATCAAATCACTTTGTAATTGAAATGTAACCTTGGCTAGCCTGCTGCTTTGTTTCACAACGGTTGTAGCAATATGTGTGCGTGTGTGTGTGTGTATGGAAATTTACTTTCCAAAAGAAATTGTAATGAGAGTTTCAGTATTCAGAAAAGGAGATAATTATTATGGCCAGTATTCTATATCAGCTAGCTTACTGAATATACTTAAGCATGTTATAATCATGGCAATGATGTCCTAATTGTGTCATAATTGTGACTAAGAGCCTTTCTGCACTACACTGTTATAGTGCTATTATTCCACTTTCAACCTCCTATGGAGCCCTGGGGTTTGTAGTTTAGGGAGAGGCCTTTAGAATTCTCAGCCAGAGAGCTCTTTGGCCTCAGTAAACTACAAACCCCAAGTCCACAGGATGCTGAAAATGGAATAATAGCACTATAACAGTGTAGGGCAGAAATGGCCTAAGTAGCAGATGTAGAACACCGACCATTATAGATTTTTTTTTAAAGAAAAGTAACCATGGATTTCCCCATTTCTCAAAAGTAATGAAAATAGATATTAAAATAGATAATAATGTATGCTGCTGGCCTATTATCTGAAACACACTCTCTGTCTACCTTATTGTTAGCAAGATCCTCAGCGTAGCATGAAGCAGCAACAAGAGGCAGGACTTGAAATGTGTGGTATTCCTCCACCACCATTTAATAAAGCTAGGCCCTCTAGTTTTAAAAAGTAACAAAATAATTATAATTGCAGTGTGAAAAAGTGATGTTATTCATCACGTCACGACTGTAATATAAAGTTAAACCTTTATTACTGGAGAAAAAGGATTAACTACAGATAATTAGTTGTTTGTTGCAACTTACATTCACATTCTGGAACAACTTTATAGGCACATAAAATTGTATATGAGAAGTTTTTAAGACTCATATGCCAGATGCGTTATTGGGTCCAGTGATTATTTATATTAACCTTTCAAGTACATAGCTTTCCAAGTTGTATCAAAATTAAAGTAATAGAATCACAACGTGACTTCATTAAAACATGTTGAAAAATATGCCCCTAATCCCCCTGAGTGTAATGGCAGCTGTTTGAAGGAAACGCTGTTACACAAGGTTGTGGCTTTTTAAACCCAGAGTCAGTAACTGCTTGTTTTTCATACGTATTTTCAATGAGTCTTAGCTGTTATAAACTTTACCAGGCTGTAGATGAATGTCTTTATGTTAAGATGCCAGGAAATGCAAAACTGATATTATAGTATCACAGGTGAAAATGCACTTTGCTAAGATTTTGGCTTGAAACTTGAAACTCACTTCCTTTAGAGACTTACCAGTGGAAAGACTAAGAAGAAGCAACCAAAGCCCATAAACCAAAAGTGTGCTCATCTTTGGTTGTTGTCTTCCTAACTGGGTTACATTATGGCCACTGTGAATTGAAATTATAGTGATAATAATTAGAACAAAAGTAATAATAACTATAAGCAACAAATCATCATCATTTGAGGAGAAGGGGTTGCTTAGAAAATCTTTCCTATAATAATTTTCTCAATCCTCACCTTTGCAAAGGACTGAATTTCTGACCAGCACTGGAAGTGGCCATGCAGTGCCCATCATCCAAAATGTGAGGTTGTTGCATCGGAGATTTCTCATGCATCCCACTATCCCTTACTCTTCAGCAGGTCAAGTCTTGCTAAATCTCCAGTAAAACTCCTAGGGAGCAAAGCAACAGAAAGGAAATGTTCATAGGAACATGGTTTGAAATGGTTGGGGGGAGGAAATCTGCTACAAAGCTTCACCTTATCTAAGTTACTCTGAAGGTGATCTTATAACTTGCAGAACACTATAATGGTTACACAGTGTGGTGATGTTCCGTTATCATGCTAAACTTCCCGAGTGGCATGCAAGGGTATGATAACATCGGTATCCAGGATTACAAGAACATCAAGGTCATATCTGGAAACCCACCAAACCCACCTGCCTGGAAACACTGATTTTTTTAAAAAATGGACTCTCCTATCAGCATAGATGCTTCACTTCAGCAATGGGGAGGAGGTGCAACTTGTGGAAACAGATTCCACTGCTGGGGCAGTAGCTCTTTTTGCCTTTAGGATGTTGTCTACATGTGGCAATGGGCACTGAACTGTGAGGTATCCATGAACTATGTGGTATTCAGTATAACCTTCACTCATTATATGTAGGCTGGAATTCACTATCACAATTGTGGATGTGTAACCAAGAATTAAACATCTGCAACTGATTCATATTCCCAGTCCCTACTTATTCACTATTGCCATAATAGTAAAAGTTCTCCAGTCCTGTTCTACCGGACAGCAGCCACTGTGAGTAACAGCGGTCTGTTCTGTTATCAATCAGGACACAGCATACTGAAATTTCCCTCCAGCCCCTGCCAGTGTTCTCTGGTACAGCAGGAGCAGAAGAACAGATCTCCATTGCTTGCAGTGACTGCTGCCCAGAAAAAGCAGGATGGGGGACCATGAGACACTGCTTAGTTAAGTATATAGATGGCCCTCTGTATCCATGGGTTCTGCATCCATGGATTCAACCAGCCATGGCTCTCATTCATATCTATCTATCTATCTATCTATCTATCTATCTATCTATCTATCTATCTGCTTTTTTGCTGCACACCAAGCACTACACTGATGTGTGAGCACACACACTATGCCCTCCATTCTCTGATTTTATTCATTTTTTTTCCTCTTCTTTGGAAAGCCATTATCAAGCAACAGGGACAAGTTTGCTAAGTTTCTGTCTACCTAGAAGAGGTCTTTTTTAAACCAGGAGGAAAATAAAAACTTTAGCACAGGAGTGGGAAAATATGGTGCCTTTGGGATTCTTAAATGTGGCCCTTGAAGACTGTCAGAAAGCACCCAAAGCCCCCAGACCTCATTTTGTTTTTAAGGCAATTTTATCCCTGAAAAATTGACAAAATGTGCCAAAACCACAGTGCTTGCTTGTCTAAGCCTCCAAAGCCCCCCAAGACTCCCATACACACATACAGAGAGAGAGAGAGAGAAATCAGCCAAATATCAAGCAAAATAGCAGCTGGAAGTCGTAATATGTCACTCTAAGTGTGCTGAAACACAGAGATGCAGCTGATGGGCCGGCACAGGGTGGAAAAATGGCTCCCACCCCTTTCCCAGTTGCCCATTCACCTTTAGCAAGTTTAACTTCCAGCTGAGCCACAAGCCTACTGGTAGCCTTGGTTGAACCACAGGCTAACTGACGTTACTCAGAAGATGAATTGGTCCTTTCCCTGAACCCCTTGAGAAAGAAGTGAGAAAAGATTTTTACTCAGACTAGCTGGCCCCAGGCTTACTGGAAGAGGTCTGTAGCATGAGGGGAGAAGCAGAGGCAGAGAGCCATTTTGAGTGACCATGCTTTTCTTTCCCAACATTCTCCACACAGTTTTATGGGCTCTGGAATCAGTGGGAATTCCACTCAAATCAGAACTGGTGCTGTTTCTTGTGGGCAGGCTAAAGTTTTCAATCAGGTCCTCCAGGTATGCAGATAAGTTCTCTTCGTACTGATGGTGCAACAGTTCAGTTTTGAACTGCCTTCCCTCCCTTTGTTTCTCATCAATATCTATCACAACTTTTGTGGACAGTTTGGCAGGGGTTCAGATCCACTTTAGGGGGAGACTTTGAACCTATCATAACCAATGAGGTTCCCCTTGAGGGACAAAGAATCGTAGAATCATAGAGTTGGAAGAAGCCACAGGGACCATCCAGTCCAACCCCCTGTTATGCAGGAACACCCATCAAAGCATTCCTAACAGATTACTATCCAGCCTCTGCTTAAAAACCTCCAAAGAAGGAGACTCCACCATACCCCAAGGCAGCATATTGCACTGCCGGACAGCTCTGACTCTCAGGAAGTTCTTTCTGAGGTTCAAGTGGAATCTCCTTTCCTGCAGCTTGAATCCATTGCTCTGTGTCCTAGGCCCTTTTTGTATGCCAGTCCTGTTGCGAAATGGCCTCCGGAGCTTTGTGCAATCGCAAGGACTGTTTCATATGATATCCTCACAATCGTGCAACACTCCCGAGGCCAGTAGGCAGCGATCATACATTATATCATTTTCGGCTCATTACCAAAAATGATGCATGATCACACATCCTTCCCAGGCCCCATACACACTTACCTTCCATGCAGAGGCTTCAGACACATGGCCATGATGCTTCCTCCCCCAGTGCAGCCTGGGAAAGTACCTGGCTGTGCTGCGGAAGGAAGGGGCAGAGCATTCACACTTCCTTCTGGCCAGGACAGAGCAGGTGCAGAAGGGAAGCAGAGGGGATGCAAGTGCCTCTTGGAAGAGGCTTCTCGCGTGATCCCCTCATGATGCCAGCAGCACCAGGTAAGGTGTGAAAAGGGCCCTAGTCTTTGGAACAGCGGAAAATAAGCCCACTCCTTCCTCAACATGACGTCCCTTCAAATATTTGAACATGGCTCTGATGTCTCCTCTTTATCTTCTCTTCTGCAGGCTAAACATACCCAGCTCCCTAAGCTGTTCCTCATAGGGCATGGCTTCCAGACCCTTCACCATTTTGGTCGCCCTCCTCTGGACACACTCCAGCTTATCAACATCCTTCTTAAGTTGAGGTGCCCAGAACTGGACACAGTGTTCCAAATGAGGTCTAAGCAAAGCAGAATAGAGTGGTACCATTACCTCCCTCAATCTAGACACCATACTCCTATTGATGCAACCAAGTATCATGTTGGCTTTCTTGTCTTCCACATCATACTGCTGACTCATGTTTAGCTTGTGATCTACCAAGACTCCTAGATCCCTTTCATAAGAACTGTTATCCAGTAAACTTTACGTGAGCATGAAGTTGACATAGGTCATGCCCAGCTCAGGTACCCACTCTCACACCCAAGTGATGGGGATTCACACTGAGGTTTACATCCAGGTGGCACTTCCATTTCACCACTTCATGGGTTCCAGCATGTGGGCTGGAATTGCAGGGTTCTTTGAGCAACAGGAGTGTTTCTATCAAGGTTGTTTTCCTATGAGTGGACAGCAGAGAGAAGAGGCGATGTGGCCAGACAGCCAGGTGCAAGGCCAGCAGGATTGTTATGGCTACGTCTTGTGTATTAGAGGCCACATGCCAAAGCACTGATTGGTTCACCCCACTTGTTCCAGGGTGACAAGGTAGCATAAAAAGGCTGGTGTTTGCCTTGACCAGCTGCCAGTTAGATGCCCTAGCTGGACCTGCCATGCCATTGGCAGTATACTGATTGTAAGAGGAGATGCTGCCTGATTTTTCTCTGTTATCTTCTGTTACTCCTGTTTGTTTAATTGCTGGAATGCTCGCGTGTTTTTGCTAAGCCTTATTTTAGAGTGCTGCAATAAATTCAGCTTCTAAGTCTTACGTAATGAGCCTCTGGAATTCTTTCTGCTTCATTGGGACCCTCTGCTGCGGCGAAGCCTTGCTTCACAGATAGCACAATGCTCATGCTCAGAAGAGCCAAATCCTGCCAACCCTGACAGTTTCCCAATGTCTGGATTTGATCCCATCTGGGCCAAATATGGGTTTTGTCTGTTTATTTGACAAAGCTACATGCCTTATTGCTGGGTATTGCATTTGCAGTCTTTACCTTGCATTAGTTTACCTTCTTATCAAACAGCTCACAGGTGGAGAAACAAACGTACAAGAGCGTTAAGTGATTCAGATAGGGACTGGTTAGTTTTTATCAAAGAGTTTATTGTAAGGAAAGGATGCAACATTCATGATTTGGCCCTTGCATTTTGTGATGCAAAATGAGATGCATCTTCCACCAAATGTTTTCTATGATTTTATAGCAATGCCTACAGATGATAATCTCAAGAGTTATTCATTCAGTCAAATCAACTCAACTCAAAGAGCAGAGGAATGGTGAGGAAAGTATTTCCATAATCCCATATCTTCTAACATATCACAGATGAAAACCAAGACATATGTGACCAAGTAACATTGGAGTGTGGTCAAGAAGGCAAAAGTTACTAATGAGAAGAATGCACAAATTAGGAGAGGCTGCAGCATTTTTTTTTAATCTAGTAAGAAGAGCAATTCCTTCTTCTCTCTTCTGTTGAGTGAATTGAGTGCAAACTGCTTTTGTGCTTTGATTACACTTTAGCAATTAAAATCAGCTGAGGATAGAGGGGAGAAATGTGGGGTGAAAAGATAAACATTTTAAAAGCAGCTGAAAAAATGTGATGACAGAGAATTGATGAAGAATATCCCTGCCAAATCAGTACAGTTGGAAAGTAAGCACAGTTATAGCACTTTGATACCGCTTTATCTGCCATGCTTGCCTTCTACAGAATTTTGGGACTTTTAGTCCACTGAGGAACTCAAGTTCTTTGGCAAAGAATTCTCAGTCCCTCATGACCAATACCTCGTGAACACATCCCAGAACTTTACAGGGTGCCATGACATTAAGGTGATATCAACGTGCCATTATTCTGTAGAGTACAAGAGAACTTACTGAATTTGGGAAAATTCTTATTTAAAAAAAATAAAAAACATCCCTAAGTGAAAGTCTCTGCATTCCTATTACTAAGATGAACAGTTGCTTTTGTTTACTCTTGAAAGGAACTAACTGGACAGAACTATTAGGAATTTATCTGTATCAGTCTGATACCATTTTTGAAATCCTGGGATTTGTAATTTGGAGGAAGATCTAAAATTCTTTGCTAGAGAGTTCTAGCAGTGTAATTAAGGAAGAATTCTAGCCTTACCAATGATCCCAGGAGAACCATGACAGTCAAAATGGTGTTAAACTGTTATAATGGTCTGGTGTAGATAGGATTACCATACATCCTCCTTTTCCTGTATATGTCTTGTTTTATCAGAGCTAAAACTTGTTTCTAGGTAGAGTTTTTACAAGACCAAGGATTTTTAAAATGCCCATTGTTGCTTCACGTCTTGCCCACTGGTGCTGTCTCCTCACCACCATCACGCCATCTCCATTGAGAGCTCTGCTAAGAGAAGGGATGGAAGCTGGTCTGATGGAATCCCAGAGAGAGGGAGGCAGTGGTTCAGGGGTTGGGGAGAAGTTAGACAGACTCACAAGGGGAAGGAGCGCTAGCTGAGTGAGGCATCTGAGAAGAAGCCTTCAGCTGTGTGGAGGCAATGGAACAGGTGGAGGCTTGGTGGAACAGGTGAGGCAGGTGCCAGAAGAGGTGAGGAAGGGGGAAAGGAAGGCAAATTGCTGTTATTTAAATACAGTGAAATTTAGGAATGTTTCTTCTAGCAACTATCACAGCTTATAAAGTAGGGTTATTTCAAGTGAGAGTGGTCATAGCAAGCAATGGTTTGAAATAAATGTGTCCTCTTTTTTGCTTTTCAAAAGATGGTAACCACAGATGTAGATTCACTCCAGGATATTGTGCTATAAGCATATTATCTGAAAGGAACACAGAATGTCTCCTTCATCTTCTCTCATTTTGGTTTCAAAGATCCTGTCTTGATTATGACGACAAGAATAAAAGAGAAGGGAATACATAGCTCACTGTGGCTGATTACATTGGCTACATGTTCTCCTTGCAGAGTGACAAGGCCCAAGTGGAACAAAAGTGAGGCCATTTCTTCACTAAACTGTTATAGTGCTATTATTCCACTTTCAACATCCTATGGAATCCTAGGGTTTGCCGTTTAGGGAGGGGTGCCAAAGGCCCCTCCCTAAACTGCAAGCCCAGCATTCCATAGGATGTTGATAGTGGAATAATAGCACTACAACAGTCTAGTGTGGAAATGGCCTGAGCGTTGCAAAAGGAGCACAGTGCTTCTGATATCTTGACATCAAGGCCTTTGATGTTCCAAGCACTTCTACTCTCCCAGTACAAACTTAACCATTGCAATAGTCTGTGAAGCAGCAAGTGAACTCTTGTCGCATGATGTGTTGGTCAAATATCTCATTAAAGCAGTTCTGTAAGCAACCCAACTCAGACTGGATCAAGCTGTCTCCTGAAAATAGAAAAACAGAAGACCCTCTGTCAGGACTGCTGTATGTGGCAAAATGGGTGGCCCTCTCTGTCCAGTTAGCCACTTATATTTTCCCGGCTTTTAATTATATTTTATCTTTTTTAAGGGCAGGCTGAAATCATTTTAATATTCTGAACAGTTTGATTTTCATTTTAAAGTTCATTTTTTGTATGTTTTTAAGTTGTATTTCTCTTTTAAAAATTGTAAGCCATCTTGAACTCCCTTTTTGGAAGAAAGGCAGAAGAAGGAGTGGTGATGATGATGATGATGATGATGATGATGATGATGATGACGACCAGTATCCTGTTGGAGACTTATGTGTGTGTAAACACTGTAGTTGTGTTGCTACATAGCAAATCTCATCCCAAACCTCCCAGTCCCCACTTACTCACTTAACAAGGGTCTGTTCCCCTGCCAGCTAGGAAGCAGCTGACTGACGGTTCCATCCCCTCCCATTAGCCACCTCTGGTGTGACAGGCAGAGACAAGGTCTCTGTCACAGTTCCTCCTTGTGCCAGGGATCATTCGTGCAAAGGTGGCGTGGGACTATCAGTCAGCTGCTAGACCACTGACAAGAGAACAGACCCCTGCTGAACACTGTGATTGCTTCCCAGTAAGTGGAGATGGCGGGGGCTTTCATGGTCCTTACGTGTCCCCTTAACTAGGGGCTATGTAGGGATCTTGAATACAAAACAGTTGTGAGAGCCTAACTCTAGGGCCATTTCTGCACTACACTGTTATAATGCTATTATTCCACTTTCAACATCCTGTGGAATCCTGGGGTTTGCAGTTGAGGAAGGGGCCTCTAGAATTCTCAGCCAGAGAGCTCTTTGCCCTCAGTAAACTACAAACTCCAGAATTCCACAGAAGGTTGAAAGTGAAATAATAGCACTATAACAGTATAGTGCAAAAATGGGTTAGGTTATGCATTCATAACTGTGCAACAGGATTTTGGCCAATAACAGTAACAGCAACAATAATAATAATGCCATCTTTCTTGATTGATAACTTGACATGTCATCTCTTGCATGCTGCTTCATTTTTCATTTAACATGCAGTATAGCTGCCACAGTTGTGGCTTCAGTCATTTGAATTAATTTTCAGTTTTTTACTGGGATTTTCACTGATATTAACCCCCTGCTGCTTTGATTGGGCATGAATAACAATGAAAATTAATGAAAATTTAGTTGAATGACATTTCCATCAGGTTTCGGGTGGCTGAGCCAAGAGAGGTTACTTAGTTTACATATATTTAACTAAATAGCTGATACAGAGGGCCTAAATACTAGGGATGGGCCAACCAAATCCTCAAATTCTTGGGAGGGATTCGAGATTCAGGAATCTGAATCCCTGTGCCAAAATAGTCAAACCGAATCTTTTGAATCTGCCACCCAAACAGTTTGTTGGAGACTGGGACACCTGAAAACCTGGGAGACCAGGATGCCTGAAAATTTGGGAGACTAGACACACAAGGGGAGATGGCAAATAGCTGAGTTTTTCCCTTGGAGTAATAATGGCCTTAGCTAACAATTTCACAAATTACATCTAGGGTTGTATTCTAAGATATTGAAATTGAACATTTCATATTTCAGTTCAGCACTTGATTGGAAGCTACAGGCTTCTTAAGATTTCAAGGACAGCTGAAACATTCCTTTGCATACCTCACTTGCAAACCTCTTTCAGACACAATTCTGGGGTTTCTAGTTTTACCAGGTGTCACAGCCTTCTCTGCCAAAGTCTGCTGGTGCATCATCAAACTACAAACCCCAGGATGCCAGAAGGAGCTATGCAAAGAAAAGTCAGTTTTGACCTGGATTAGCTGTCTACTGTAGTGGTCCTGTTTATACAGGAAGGAAAATGAGGGATTAATTCACATTTTACTGCCTGGGTACAAAAGGCCTTCATGACATTTTCAGTCTGGGGAGATCCTGAGGCAAAACTATGACAATTGTCTTGGCCAGATTTCTTCAGAGGGAGGTTTGCCTTTTCCCAGGCTTTTGCTAAGGCTGAGAGAGTGCGTCTTGCCCAAGATTATCCTTCTTTCCCTTGCTTTTTAAACCCTTTTTTAAAAAAAGGATTTGAAAGATTCAAGATTCATGAGATTCCCAGAACCTTCCAGAGATTTAGATCGGGATTTGGATTTGGAAAATTCTGGATTTGTCCCATCCCTACTAAATACCTTTAAGGCAGCAGATTCTATCTGATCTTGGCAGCTAAGAAGGGTTAGTTCTGGTTAGAACCTGGGTGGGACACCACCAATAAATACTAGGTGCTGTAGGCTATACTTCAGAGGGAGGAACTGTCCAAACCATCCCAAGCATTCTTTTGCTAAGAAAAGCCTATGAAATTCATGGGTCACTGCAAGATGACAAGGTGACTTGAAGGAACATAACACATAGCTGAGATAGATAGATAGATAGATAGATAGATAGATAGATAGATAGATAGATAGGCTACAATTTATTTATCTATACATTTCTATCCTCTCTCTATCCAGAGATCTCAAGGTGATATACAATAAAACTAATCTGACAAATTTAAACAGTATAAATACCAAAATGATTTAAAAGGCTTAACATGTATTGAACAATTTAACAGTTAAAAAGACAGATTAAAAGAGTTAAAATAGTTTATAACAAATTAAAAGCATGTACAGAGCTAGGATTTTTAGTAAATTCATATTACTGTACCCTGTTACAAAGGACTTGTATGTCATTTGTTATCCTATTATCTGATGCTATTCTGTTGATTTATAGTTCTTAAAATAATAAAGAAAATTTAAGTGAAAAAATACATGGATGGATGGATGGCCCAATGGTATGACTCTATCTTCCTATGAGATAAAGATGTTTTAACTGAAAAGCCAAAGCCATAAAACAATTTTTAACAGGCCAGCCTGGAAGTACCTTCCTGGAGTCAATTCAAATCTGGTTGCATGTTTACCAATGTAGAGCTGCTTAGTGTAGCATCCAGCGCTTTCACCTGCCCAACAGAATTCATGCATTTCAGGACAGCGCCCTAGTGCAACGTCTTTATCACATTCATGGCACCAGATGGCATTTGCTGCAAGCAAGTGGGAAGTGGATTTGGGAGAAAGAAAGAAAAGAATTGAACAGTAGGGAGAAAAGAACGTGTTATGAAACTGAAACAAAAAGACTATCACAAACACAAAAAAGGGATACAGCAGAGTTGTATTCAGTCAGCCCTCCACATTTGCTAGAGTTAAGAGCACAGGACCCTCAAATCTCAAATATCCAAATGTCTGTATGTCTGTGAGAAGGGGTCTAAAGCACAGTGGGGCAAACGACCTGGGTCCAAACCAGGTCAAGGAAAGCAGAGGGAAAGGGTGTGGGTCTATGTGGTGGCCCTATACTTCCTCTCTTGCCCATCTCCTTCCTTGGGTGTTGGGGGGCACTGAGAGAGGTTTTGTGGTGTTGAGAAATTGGGCTGTGAGCTGTCTTTAGCTGGCAAGGCTGTGGCCATTTCCGCACCGGACTGTTATAGCACTATGGTTCTACTTTCAACATCCTATGGAATCCTGGGGTTTGCAAACTGCAAACCCCAGGATTCCATAGGATGTTGAAAGTGGAATCAAAGCGCTATACCAGTCCCGTGCAGAAATGGCCTGTGTCTGGTGGGGAAGGATGAGGAGAAGGAGAACAAGACACAGGTTTTGAAAGGGCTGCCTGTCCTGATTTGAGCTGCCAAGAGGGAATGTTCCCCCAGAAAAGAAGAGCCTGAAGTGGGGCGGGGGCAGGTGTTGGAGAAACTTGCAAATAATGAGACCTGTGAGAGTCAAACCTTGAAATGTGGAGGGACAACTATATACGTCTACTAAGCCCCACTAAATGTAATAAGACTTGCTTCCACAAAACTGAAAATAGGACTGCATCCTGAAAGAGTATCACCTCTTTTCTTTCAACCAGGAATGTAAAACTTACCTTAAACAGAATGCTCAGTTACTTTACAGATGCTTTTAGTACACATTAACATTACTCATGCTTGGAAAAATACCCTTTATAGTAATTAGCCACACTTTAGTTCTAATGCCCCCCAAAGTTACTTACTGTGTGATTTTTGTAAAAAAAGTAATTCCTTCTGAAAAGTACCTAAAAGATAGTGTAGTTACTTTTTAAAATCTCAGTTACACTTTAAAAGAGAGAAATTACGCCTCAGATTATAAGTGTAGTGTAGGTTCGTTAAAGTTTCTTCATTGGGTGAAGGGACTACTTATAACTACTTGCTTCCATGCTCCGGTCTGCATTTATAAGCATAAAAAATTACACATAAGAAGTCCAGCAGTAGTTAAGTAACTCATGTGTAAATCTTTGAGACAACTAGCAGATTTGTTATTGTGTACAATAATTTTGTATAATAACAAGAGAGAGAGAGAAACAGCTTTAGCAAACCATTTTTCCCAAGTTGTTTTCCAAGTAATATAAAATAAGATGACGAAATCAGAATGTGATACTACTGAAATACACTGGTTAAGAATGCTTTCTAGCTTCTCAACTCCTGACAAATGAATATAAGTCTTAATCCCACATCCAGAAATGTTGACTGTGGACAGCGAAACCCACAAACAAGTTTGTGATGACTATCTGGGCTCCCCCCACCCTTCCAGTCAAATATCTTTTTAAGATTTTTAATGAGTGGTTTCAATGGATCAGAGCTATAATAAACTTTAGAAGATTCAGGACCAACGTTTTTGTATTAAGTCACCATAAAATACCGATTATAATCAATGTCTCATATGTGGAAATACACTTAAGTGGTTTATACTGTGCCTTAGATTTTGGTTTGAGATTTGCAACTCCACTTCTTCCTCCAGTTTTTCTGTAAGGACTTACCAGTGGATAGACTCAGCAGCATCCATAGCCCACTGACAAGAAGCATGGTCATCTCTGCCAGCTGCTTAAAACAGCAGCACAGGAAGGTTTTCTAGTTGGGTCAGATGGTGGTCTCTGTGAAGTTAAAATAATAACTTTATTATTGCCAACCACAATTATAATAGGAGGAGGGTGATTGTTTAGAAAATCCTTCCTATAATAATTCTGTCACTCCTTAGTTAAACTGAGGACAAATCTTGCAACCAGCTAGGCAATGACAACACAGTGCACTTCATCCAAGGTGTGAGATATAAATTTCTCACGTACCCCATTATACCTTTCTATTCAGCAGCCTCGCTCGTCTTTGCTAAAGCTTTAACATGAAAAACTGAAGAAATGGCCACAATAACCTGACTGGAAAACCATTATAATAAAATGTAGCTATGCTAACAGGCTCCCCATCTTTTCTTAGCATGCTGCTGAACCTTCCCAGGCAGGTAGGCAGGGCTGTGATAACATCAGTGCCTAGGGAGAGGACATCAAGGACAAGAATTCACCCACCCAAACCATCTACCTGTTATCTCTTTCGAGTACAGATGGCCCACTTCTGTAATGGAGTGGAGAGGCAACTTGTGAATTTAAATTCCTTTGCTGGATCAGTAATCCAGTACACGTTTGGGATGTGTATCTACACTGTAATGTACATTCATCTGTGAGATAGTCAGCATTCATTCATAATCTATACTATATCCAGGACACTCCATAACAAGGCAGTACTCCAAAAAATGATTTTTTTAAAGCAGGTGTCTATTAATTATTTGTTAAAGAGATGCTAGTGGATGGATTGAGTTGGATTGGATTGGGCTGAGTCTGACTGGGTTGAACACATGTCTTGGTTCTATGCCAGTGGTTTCTCTTGAGCTTTGTCCAGAAAATGGGCAGTTCTTCAGTCCAGGTCCTTGAATGTTTGTCTTTTACACTGATGCTCCCTTATGATGATCAAAGCTCACTCGTATTGTAAACCCCAAATTTTAGATACATTTCCTAAGGAACAGAAACCATACATGTATATTGTTCAATGGCTTCTGAAGGGATATCCAAGGCAACATTGAGTGACACACTTTGATAGACTGTGGGAACTTCCTGGGCAGTCAGATGTGTTCTGAGTAGATACATTTTCTCAGTCAGTTAGGCAGCAGATAGGAGGCCCTGGCCTCTTATAAAGGAATCAGGTTATCTGATATCTGATATCTGTTTTCGAAGCTGACAGGTTCTTGATTAGTTATAGTGGATTAAGGGAAGAAGATTACAAGAAAAAGCCTCTACAGGATGGAGTTGAGAAGGCAAAAGGGGCAGACAAAAGCAAGAGGCATCCCAGGATGGAGAATGCAACTACCAAAGGCCATAATAAACATAACAGCATTCATGCTGGATTAGACCAAAACTCTCTCTAGTACAGCACTCTGTTCACATAGTATCCAAACAATTACTTATGGGAAGCATATCAACAGGACTGCAGCTGCCATGCAAGTCTGCAGGAAGAGATTGCTAAGGGGAAACAGCTGGTAAAAAAAACCCACACACACTATAGAAATAATTCAGCCACAAGCTGAAGGCCATATGCTGAGATATTTCCCACAACAAGCTTCATTTCATAACTTACTCCCATAGAGAAAAAGAAAACAGAGAGTTCAAAGGAAAGCAAGATCTGCTCAGCAGAACCTAGAATCCCCTACTGTCTATGTACAGCCAGCAAGGAGGAAAGGTTCTCTGTCCAGGCATACAAAGCAGTCAACAACTTGGTCTGTACTCCTACCCAAACAATCTGCTCTTAACTTGTAAATGAAAGCATTTCTCTGGTTCACCAATTGCTTATATCTATGGAGTTTATAGATAAGTGGGGAGGGATCATATGACTTAAGAGATCCAGCATGGTGTAGAGTTTTGAGGTTGGACTACAACCCTGGAGAGCAGGGTTGGCCGTAGGTGATCTTGGGTGTATCACACACTCTCAGCTCCAGAACACCCCTCGATAACTTTGCCTTAAGGTCACTGTAAGTCAGAATTGATTGACGGCACACAACAACAATGGCAACTACAACAACATGAGACCTAAATACCCTAAGGTACCAGATCCCATCTGATCTTGGAAGCTATACAGGTTCATCCCTTATTAGTAGTTGGATGGGAGGCCACCAAAAAATACAAGGTACTCTAGGCTATATTTCAGAGAAATCAACTAGCAAAACCACCTCTAAGTATTCCTTGCCTAAGAAAACTCTATGAAATTTATAGGATCACCATAAGTCAACAGGTAACTTGAAGACATATATACACACGCTTGTGTCCTCCTAGAGGCCTCCCCCTACACAAATAGATTTTTTCCTGTCCTATTTGGGTAAAGTGGAAGGAAACTGAAATGGGAGAGAGAAGGCTGAATTATAACTAGCAAAACAGAAAGAATTTAGAATTCCATTCATATGGACTATGCCAGTACTAAACTGGCCAAAGGGTTTTTTTTAATTATTTTTATTAATTTCCCTCACAATCACATGGAGCAGATATATAACATAATGATTAAAAAAGGAACAGCAACATAGAAACAACAATTGGAAAAACAGTATGGTATGAACACGAATGATAAAAACAAGAAATGGCTGCCTACATAAACAATAAGACAATGAAAACCTACAACTACATTGGTGATTGACTTTCCTCTCTGATAGAGCTATAGATTCTTATTTCATTCTTATTAATTTAGCCCTTTACATTCTCAGTTATAATTTATAGCATTCTGTGTGTTGAAATATATTGATATTAAATATTTTTCTGATCACTCAGCCATGGTTTGTTAATCATTAACTAATCACATAGATCGTTGTCTTAACAAAACTTTCCTATGATAGTAGCATACCTATGTTGATAACATTATCAGGGATCATTCTAGTTCCATACTATCTATTTCTTATCTCCTTTGTTAAAGTTACTTGGTTTTGTTTGCAAAAATACACGTTATACAACTTAGACACAGTTAACTCTCATGTTACATTTTGCGTTACCCTTTGCAAGTAACTTAGAAATGGTTTCTTTTTTCTCTCCCAATATAAGTGCAAAGGATTGTGTTACAAAATTAAAGTTGCAGATCAACATGGAAGTTGGATGGAGTCCAATTCTATCTTCCCAACATTCCATCTAACTCTTCCTATACATGCATGTCTCAGTTAACAAAGCCTCTGACAAAGAAGCTCCTTTTCTACAAAGTCTTTTAATGTCCACCCACCCACCTACCCACACAACCCTTTCGTATTCATCCTCTAATTAGAAGGTTTTTGGAACCATTGGCACTGGCAGGATTGTGAACAGAGTCTGGAGAAACACAGACTTTGTAGAAAGTTTGCAGAAACATATTGAACTGCTCTGTGTGTCTGTCTGTGTGTCGTGTTATTTTGGCCCCTGGTACCAAATTTTATGTTAAAAAAGAACTAATGCCCAGGAACACATCTGCTTCATATATATATATATATATACCAGTATACCAGTACTCTGTCACTACACCAGCATGACCAAGAGGTTGAATTCAGGATGGTCCTCTGCAGATTTGGTTGTTAATGGATGGAGTCACCAAGGGAAAAATGTTAAATGAGCCCATAATCCAGGTGTATCACCTTTTTCTTCTCTTTGTGGAAAAAGCTACAAATGCATCTCAATAGAGGATGATGTTGCACTTGGAGAAAACTTCAGAGATAATATGATCAACATCATAGAGATCTTAAATTAAGGACCTTTCTGTAGCACCATGGGGACGGGAGAAAGACGGGACCACAATGACGCTTCTGCATGATATCATCATGGTCACATCCTTTTCCCAACCCCAGGAGGCGCTCTCACAGGTTAAATAATTGATGGGTTTTCCTTGTCAATGACCATGCTTGTGCCACCATCCCACACTTACCTGTCCTGCAGAAGGGCAGGATGTATGATGACAGCACTTCCTGATCCCGTGTAGCCTGGAAAAGTACCTGGCTGCACTGCAGAAGGAAGCCGCATGTCCATCATGCTCCCTTCCACAGGGAGCAGGTCCTGCGTGGAGGGAAGTGCTGTTGTCGCACTCCCTTACTGGCAGAGCCACTGCCAGGATCACCGCCAGATGCTGCTGCAAGAAAGTAAGCTGTGGAAAGGTGTTTCCCCCACAGAGGATCCATGCAGTAGAACACTGGTCATGGAAGTGGATGAAATAGAACATTGGGAAAATATGTTGATTAGTAAGACACAAGAAGATTTTGTCCTCTATATGAATAACCCCTACGGTACTTGACCCAAACATGTATGGGAGACCAAAGTCACTCCTCAGGAGGATGTGAATTGTACGAGCTACAAACAAAATATATTTTCCCACTTCTGATAGGACAGAGGGGAAGCCTATTCAAGATAAAATAGTGTGCTCATTGTCCGAAATATTGCATTCAGTTCTGGGCACTGTATTTTAAGAAAGGATATAGACAAGCTGGAGCAGGTTCAGAGAAGGGCAACAAGAATTATATGAGATATGGAGGGCAAAACATATGAGGAAAGGTTGAAGGAGCTGAGAACATCCAGCTTGGTGAAAAGAAGACCGGTAGGTGACATGACTACACTTTTTAAATACCTCAAGGAGTATCAAAGAGGGAAGAGTGCAGGCTTGATCTCTGCTATCCCAGAGGGTAGGAGCAGGTCTAATGGTCTGAAGTTACAGGAAAGTAGATTTTGACTGAATATCAGATGGAACTTCTTGACAGGAAAAACAGTCCTGCAGTAGAACCAATTTTGTCAGCTACCTGCTGGGGATGCTCTACACTGAGCAGGGTGTTAGATCTGAATAACCAAGAGGCCCCTTCCAGTTCTATGAGTCCATCTGTTCTGTTTGATGCTTCTAGTTCAACTAAAAAGGATGATGTGTAATGTAAATTTTGACGTATCTTGAGTTTTATAAGTTTTCATTTTGAACCAGATTGCATTTTAACTCTGTTTATAATTGTCTACTCAGTTTTATATCTTTGTCTTATGTCTACCTGCAAATTATGAGATTGCACATTATATATGGTGGATTTGTGCTAAAATGAGAAAAAGTGTAAATACTTGAGTGGGTACTTGACCCAGAGGCCTCTTTAAATTAGTGCAGTTTAGCAGGAAATGTTTTCATTTAAAGGTATTGCTATTTTCATGTCAAATTATTCTTGTTTTCACTGTGGTTAGCACCCCATGCTCATTAAGAAAGAAGAGAGCTGTTTCAGAAAAACAAGCAGGCAATAGCACCAACAAGAAGGAGACTAGTGGCACCATAAAGTTTAACAAGTTTTGTTGGACATCAGATTGCATCAACTCCAGTCCATTTCAACAGATGCATAGAATGGTGCTTCAGCTGGCCATCCTGATGCTTAAGCATGTTCACCTCTCCACATTACATCTCTGCATCCCTCAGGACTATATCAACCAACATTTGACCCATTGACTTGATATTACACATTAAGTAAAATGGTATTCCTCTCTGTAGTCTTATGCTGTGGACCCCTCTGGTCTTACGTTGCCAGAAATCATATGGGGAATGATTGCTTCCTGCAAACAGGAAATACCAGCGCTTGGAGATTCTGCTTTTCTGAGCCACAGCACTCAGGATTCCCAAGCCGAATGACAGCCATGTTGGTTTGGGATTCTGGGCTGTGGTTCAAAAAAATAAATCCAACCTCTGCGATACCATTTGTGAGAGATGTAGCTGCTTAAGCAGGCATAGCTTTACCTGAATGTAACAGGACAAACTGCCCAAACCTGGGCAGTGGGAGGAACTCATATTTCTGTCCCACTTGAGGACAGGAGCAGAGCAGATTGGGTGCCATCTTTCTGCATGGATCTTGGTCTCAATCTGGACTACCCATGTGATTCACACATAGTCCCCAAATGATCATTCAGTGGAAAGAAATTTCACTGCAGAAGGGAAAGGTCAAGATGGTATGCACACATACACCTACATTACATCACACATACAGAAGCAAATTAGTAGTAAAACAGTACCCTAAGCAGCCTATTAAATGGGGTGCAGGACAGACCACGTGGCACAGATAGCTCTGCTGTCCATCAGAGGGTAATGGGTGAGGGTTTCAGGAGGAGTAGTCAGGCAGCTGACACCTGAGGCAGTTGACTCACTCTACCTAATGGTAGAGCTGGCCTGGATTTCTAGTAGTAGAAGTATATCCAGTGCAATTTAGCAGGAACTGGCTTCATTTTTCTTTTGAGTCAAAAGTATATTTTGCCAAGATCCTTCATCAAGAAATATAGCCCTGGCATGTACTACAATCCATTGCAACCTTCCCCAATCCACCTTTTCAGAGTGGCAGCCTCCCCATGACTATTTCCATGCTGGTGGGAAGTGGGGGGGGCAACAGAGATGTGATCTAGCTGTTTCCTTTAGCTGGACAGACATTCTTAGGGACCTCCTTGGAATCCTCAAGAAATTTTTGAAGATGATGTTATTGCAATGTACCCCACTAAAGAAGAGCAGTTGCATGCAGCTCTGTTGTTCTTTACCAGTGTGGAAATGGTCATCTTGAGGGGCCTGAAAAGGTAGGTTGTGGGGTTTTGTTTGTTGCACTGTTGGAGCAAAATTCTGATTTCCACAAAGATCAAAAGATGGGTCATTTCCACACTAGACTGTTATAGTGCTATTATTCCACTTTCAACATCCTACGGAATCCTGGGGTTTGCAGTTTAGGGAGTGGTCTTAGCACTATAATAATAGCACTATAACAGTCTAGTGTGGAAATGGCCTCAGGGTCAGCAGTAATTTGGACTTATACTATAATAGCTCACTAACATGATGTCAGAGTTTACTCTGTAAGCTGTTTTGGGTTTTTCTTTTATATTTAATTTTGTTTTTTTAGAGCAGAAAAGTCTCAGCCGTTATATATTTAACTATCAGTACTCAAATGCACAGTTAGGAACACATGATGGCAAAGACTGTACTTCAGCACTATAATCAAATGACTACCAATGTAACCCCAAGTGACTGACTGGACCAATGTTGGTGACAGTGAACTAAATAGACCAGAAATATAACCATTTATGGCTACTTGCCATGCTACTGAGATACCATGAACCTGAACCGAGATGTTTGCCCCCAGTAACAGGCTAAGAGCAAATGGAAAACTATAAAATGGGAGACTGGTAATGTAGCTCAGACTCAAGAGTAGCAGAAATATTTGCATCATGCCCCAACTGGTGTGTGAAGGCTACTTTGGCCTGAAAAATACATACATATGAGAATCTGTTGTTTATTAAGCATAACCCAAAAGAATAGGGAATGAGCAAGCCTCTTTGGAGTAACAATGTGCCCCAGTCGTTTTACAAAAGTCATCAGGTAAATTTTAAAAAGCCTTCTTTCATTCTTAGAGTTGCACTGATTCCCGCAAGTATCTGTGCTTGGAAGAAAATTGCGCAGAGCTGACCATGATGTTGACAGAAGTCATAGGAATGGAGGAACCTTAGTATATCCTAGCTGAGCTTAGTCAAACAGCCAAGAATGATATTTATTGCAGTAATCAGTTCTGCAGCAAACGGTGTACTTTATAAAACTGTCACTGAGTCTCATGGTTTGTAGACAGTACGTGGAGCAACCTCGGTGTACTCTCCTAATAAGCCCCCCTGTGAACAAAAAGAAAAAGAGAGAGAAAAATGGTGGACCTGTGTAGAGAATCTCAGTTCATTTTCAGGATATTTTATTAGCATATTTAATATTTTAAATACTTACATGTGTTGTACATTTCCTCGAGGGCCCTGGCAGGCTGAGAGGTAATAAATAATTGCATCTATCTATCTATCTATCTATCTATCTATCTATCTATCTATCTAGTCTGTCTACAAATAAATAAATGTTTAAGAGTTCCTTCATACTAAACAGAAAAAATGAGTCTAAAGGGGCTTTATCCATCTTAAGAGTACACCCAGACTGATTAAAAAGACCAGAAAGTCCCAGGCTTGTTCCTGTGGTTTCTAATTTTATTTTGGAGATCCATACACATTCTGTTTATTCCAGGATATTTTCTGTCAGCTCCTGGTACAATCAGAGATTTTTTTTGTACCTGCTTCCCAGGTTAGTTTATTTTAAACTAATATGAAACAGAAAAGGACAGGAAGCAAATATGGGATTTTTCAATCAGTCTGACATGTTCTTTGTTTCTCTGAGCGCCTGTTACCAGTATTCTCATCTCTATAAAGTCTAGCACTGTGAGCACCCTCTCTTTCCTGCCTCTCAGTTCAGCCCATGCCCAGTTCCACCAAGCCGGGGTTCATTTTACATGGTAAGACCCATTCCTTCCTTTATTTCGCTCGTCCAAATTTGCACGTGTTTATGTAAATTGTGACTGTCATCCTCATACATGTATAAGTTCCCCTAAAGAAATGGTTGAACATTTTTGTCCAAAGCAGAAGCCCATATTCAGATGAAGGTTGCAGAAGCAGGATTGTTCATGCTGTGTCAATTCCACATGCACTGCCATCTCACACTGGGCATGCAGTTGCTCATTGCAGATACAGATGAGCATCGGGCACTGCAATCATGCATTTCACATTTGTTTGTGCATTCAGCCACACATCGTTGCAATTTAGTATTGCACAATGCATAATTCCTTCAGTATAAAGTTACATTCCATATCCTTGGTGTAGCATCTCAACCTGTATATATTTTAAGGCATTTCCTCCTAAAATATGTCTAATATTTTGGTGTATTTGAAATGTGTACATATTCTTCTATATGTACATGTCAAAGGCACATGGGGATAGGGGATGGACACATCCATAGCATGAGGATGCTGGAACATGAACTACATTCACTTCATGGACAATCTAAGAAGTGCACACTAAAAAAAGCCTGTGAGACCTCAGGCTGAAATCAAAGTGTCTAATATGTTCATGCACATGCTTGAATTCAAGGGAGAGGGGAAGGTCCAGATTATCAATGGGGCAATGGGTATAATTCTTTCAGGTCCATCACTGGCTATGGCCTCAGGGTTAAATACAAAAAGGGGTGTCTTGCTTCTTCTTTTTGCTCAAGTACTTCCTGAATATTCCAGTGCTTCTGTTGCCATTATATGCATTATTGGAATAGCAGAATAATAAATGTATGTGATGAGTCTCTTGGCCTCACAAAAGTTGCAGGGCTGAAAGAGCTTCACACATTAAGATTTTTGTGCTGTTGTCTATTGTGCTTTGCAATTTATTTGAAGGACCATATCTGCCTTTATGAGCCCTTTAGAGCTTTAAGATCTTCTGGATCTTTTCAGGCTTGTTTGGTGGGAACAAGGAAAATGGACTTTTCAGTGGCTGCTCCCGGACTTTGGAACTCCCTCCCTGGAGAGGTTGGATTGACCCCCATCCTTGCTCTTCTTCTACTGGCAGGCTTAAATATTCCTATGCCAGCAGGCTTTCAGAAACTGATTGGGACAGGTTTTTAATTGTGTACTGTGTTGTTTTATGGTGTCTTTTGATGAATTCTAATGTTTTTAACATCATAAATGGTTCAATTGACTTTTAAATAACTTTTATATTTATACTTTTATTCAAGTTTTGTCTAGTTTTTAATCCTCATGGTTTTTAAATGTATTGTAAATCGTCTTGAGTCCCAGGATTGGGAGAAAGGTGGGATATAAATGAATATGCATTAATATTAAATAAATAAATACATTCATTTCTCTGCCATCCTATTAGTGCCCACATGTAGCACCAGGGGGCCCCTGTTTTCAGAACTGCTGACGTGGGTAGATACAGTCCTTTGGATAGCCTGGACTCATATCTTATAGGGCTTTTTTGGCACAATTCAAATTGCTAATTATGCCCTATAAAGTAGTAACAGAGCAGTCACTGATGGAACTGTTGTAACAGGGAAGTTATATGTCCTCTTTAACCAAATCTGGTTGCAGAATTTTAGCCTCACTGAAGATATTAGACACTTTCCAAAGGCAGCCCTATATAGAATGTGCTAGACTAATCCAAACAGGATATAGTCAAGGTATCTGTCACTGTGGACAGATGAGACATCTCCTGGGATGGGTACAGTTGCCACAATAATTTTAACTGTACAAATGCATTCCTGATCACCACCAAAACCTGGGTATCTAGTCTCAAGGCTGAACCCCCAAATGCACCCAAGCAGCAGTACTTTCAACTTAAGATTTCCCACCTTACCCGGAAACCCAAGAATAGAGGCCAGCCTCTGAGATCTGTAAATCTATCTATGTAGCCTACTGTCTCTAATCAGTAAGTGGAGACAACAATAGGACAACTTGTTCCTGACTGGTGATTCTAAGACTACAGCAAAGCTTGTTTTCATTTAGGACATCTGCCCTGTCCAATTTTCTACTTGGCCACATCCCGAAACAATAACCCAACCAAGCAATGTTTTTCCTCTGGAATCACCTTTGGAAATTCTTTGAATGAAGCAGTAATTACTTGCAGGTACTACACAAACTTTTGGTTTAGGACATGTGTTATCATCTCTGATCTTAAGACACCGATGGCACCGAAGTCCTTCAACTGTGTGAGATAAATGGAAAGGGAGGATATGAGGACAAGAAAGAAAAAAAACCAACCAATCTAAAAACAACCCAGTTTGAGATGGTCATCGAATGGCCAATGTTGATTAGAGAAGCTGTTACTCTGATTTCTGTGGTCCCTTAGGGGACACTTTAACGTGCTCCATGTGAGAGGGAATGGGAACTCAACAGAGCACAAACAATAGCAATGCGAGAGGCAGGGTAACCTACGGGGTCCTTTTGCCCAGTTTTTACAGGGTCAAGCCAAGCCAAAAATCAGACAAAGATGTCAAATAAATGGTTTTATTGAAGGGAATATCACACATCAACGCACTCACTCATGCACTCACTGAAGACCTACTAAGAAACAAAAAAGAGGAAACTGGATAGGGGACTTATTGAAGGGATTGTAGCTGAGGTGATACTGCACCTTTTCCTGAAGTCCTTGGTCCAGGAAAACAGCAAACAAAGTAGAGCTCAGCACAGAGAGAGCTGAGGGGATAACTTGACTAATGGAGAAATGGTCTGCTGGTATGACCAAGAGTTATCCAAAGAAACTCTCAAAAACTAGGACTATTTGTAGGGGAAAATGTACCTTGAGGGCAAATCCTCTCCCAGGGAGAACAATGGGTGTTACAATGGAAAAGAAGCTCCACAATGGCAACTCCTTTTGCATGATGGGATTACGAGGTGTTGCCAAAGTTTCAGGATCTTCGGTTGAATTGGGTTGTGGTGTGAATTTATATAGATGGTCCTTGCCCGATATGATTTTATTGCTATTGGTGCTCAACTTGGGGAAAAGATGCTAATCCCCTCAAGTTGGCTTCTCAGAGGCTGAGGACCCTTTGTCTACTGTGGGCTTGCACAGCCTGAGGTCTCCTGGGGCTACATGATGGGGGATTTTACTGGCCTGACCTTGTGTTCGATCATTCGACCCCTGCTGCGTACATGCTCATCTGGGTGACCTTTCTGGTATGTTGAATCACAATTAATATCAAAAATTGTAGACCCAAGGATAGAGTTTACCAGTGAGGTAACAAAACGTCTTATCAAATTCTGGACCAAACAGAAAGGGATGAATTAAGGCATTGGTAGAGAAGCTGTGACCTTTCAGATGCCTTGGCCTACGACTTCCTTTAACTCCAGATAGCATGGCCAATAATGAACTATTGTAGGAGTTGTAATTCAGAATATCTGGAGTCTAAAGGCAAAGGTTCCCTACACACAAGTTAAAAGAATGGTTCTGTGTTGTATAGTTGGGGAAACCTGTGGCCCTTCAGATGTTGTCTCCATAAAGCATGTACCTGACCATTGACCATGCTGGCTGGGACTGATGGGATTTGGAGTCCAACAGCATCTGGGGATCACAGATTACCCACACTGGAATATAGAAAGAGAGCAGAATACCCATTAAAAGTGAAAGAGAAGAGGGAGAAGAGAAGGAAAAGTACCCACTCAGTTTGATTCAGCTGGTAATATTTGACATCTACAGACTTAAAAAAACACATACAGAGAGACACAACTAAGAGTTCACATGTTGACTCAAGATCAGCTGATGAAAGCATCCATGTTCCTTCCCACATACAATAGAAAGTTCAAAATATCCATCCTTAATTCAAGACCCATTTTATGGATTGTGTCCTTGTTTATAATATTGATGATTATCAAACTAAAGTCTTGTAGGCCCAAGTTACAGTAGAATCCATTTTTAAAAGACCTACCTGCTGCTAAGGAAAGCATCACCGTGAAGCCAAGAGCCAGAATTTTACTCATCTGACGTTTCATTCTGAAAAAGTCAGTCAGAGGTACAAGAACCCATCAAATAAAATCGAGCACGTATGTTGTCTATGGCCATTTCCACACTACACTGTTATAGTGCTATCACTTTGAACATCCTATGGAATCCTGGGGTTTGTAGTTTAGGGAGGGGCCTTTGGAATTCTCAGTCAGAGAGCTCTTTGGCCTCAGGAAACTACAAACCCCATAATTCCACAGGATGTTGAAAGTGGAATAATGGCACTATAACAGTGTAGGGCAGAAATAGCCTATGTGTTTTCAGATATCTTTGATGTATGTATACAGTTTAACTGAACACTTATGTTCAGGACTGCACTTGTTGCTATATGGAAATCAGACAGTTGGGGGCTTTCCAGGGATATCTGGGTGTCCACTGCGAGAATAGAATGCTGGACTGTGTCTGTCTGTGCTTCAAGACACCTGTTAGCTTATGGTGACTCCATGGATTTCCTAGGGATTTCCTAGGCAGGAAACATTCAAAGATGTTTCTCTAGGCCTTTCTCTAAAATATAACTAGTATTTCTTGGCAGTCCCTCACCCAGACACTAACTAGGCCTGGCTCTGCTTTGCTTCCTGGATCAGATGGGACCTGGTGCCTTCAGGATATTTAGACCTAGTTAATGTTCAACTACATAAGCTTATTAGCTGATCCAATGTAACTGTTTTTATGTTCTTATCTCTATTGTCTTTTGCATGTTCATAGATTTTTAACTGTATTTAATGTGATACATAAGTATGATTTTGATTTTATCAGGGTTGCCTACTTTCCAACATACCACAGTCAAAAACCGGGACACGTGGCCAAGCAACATCAGAGTGTGGTCAAAATGGCAAAAGTTATTAATGAAGAAAAGCAGATATGCTAGGAAATGCTGCAGCAGTTTGCTTTTGACTGAGTCTACTGGGAAGGACAGAAGTTCATCTCTTAGGAGATAATGAAGCTTTTTGCCTTTGCCCAAGTATACTGGGAAGGGCAAGAGTCCACAACCTTCTCGATGAGTTAACTGAATGCAAACTACTTTTTGCACTTTGAGCTCAGTTTGCACCAATGGAAGGAATCTGAAAACGAAAGGGGGAAAGTGGGCAGAGATTAAAACTGGGACATTTGAAAAGCAGGTGAAAAAGTGGGACAACAGAGGATTAATCAGGACTGCCTCTGCCAAACACTTGAAAGGGATGGTGTTTTATTATGTGGAAGCCATAATAATGCCCCTAGGCTTAGTGCCTTAGTTCTATTCTGTCAATCATTATTTTAACTCTCTGCCTCTAAAGTTACCTATATGAAAAATCAAGTCAAACCTAGTCAGAATGAATTATATAACCTTTTTTCTTTAGTTACTGTGCTCATTATGAGCCAGAGTTTGGAAACATTATGTGGGGGTCCTGTTCCAGGTCAGGTCCTATTATATTCAATGGAGGTGATGTGCACAGGAATGCTTCAGCTCATGCTCAGGTATCACTGCTACCATTTTAAGTACAGGATGCAAAACTGATACAGAAAATAATGTTCATGTCTGGAGATGAGGGGTAAGGAGGGCTCACAGTAAGTTATAATGCCAGGGTAAGACATGCCTTGAGGATTTACAAGGCATGTGCCAGGCCATTGCAAGATACTTTACTGCCTGGTTTAAAGGACAAGATGGTGCCACCCCATTCAACCTTCTGAAACCCACTGGACTAGAAGGTGAATCTTGCTTCAATAGAATCATAGAGCTGGAAGAGACCACAGGAGCCATCCAGTCCAACCCCCTGCTATGGAGGAACACCCATCAAAGCATTCCCAACAGATGGCCATCCAGCCTCTACTTAAAAACATCCAAAGGAGGAGACTGTACCACACTCCAAGGCAGCATATTCCACTGCTGGATGGCTCTGACCATCAGGCAGTTCTAGTGGCAATAAGGCAGCATAACCTATCACACTCAACTTCAACAAGCCAGCTGAGGAGTTGCAAGGCCAGCTACCTGGAATGTAGAGGTCTGTTTGTCCACCAACAGAGGGAAACAGCCAGGGGGTCTACAGTATCCATTGTCTCCCACTTGGGGTGCTTACCTCATTCTGCCCAATAGCAGACCCAGCTTTAGGCACATATAAAAAGGTAAGAAGTTATTGAAGTTGCAAAGACACATTTTTTTTTAAAAAAAAACAACCCACAGTTGTGTATGTTCCAGATGTTTTTGTAACTAAAGAATCACCCACAGTTGAAATATATCTGTGCCATCTGGACACCAGATGGCATAGACATATGCCAGGGACCAAAGGACTCACCTGGCTGCAGATGATTGCTCACATATTCCACTGTTTCAGTCACCCTGTTTATCTCCAAAGCAATGCAAAATTGCCCAAGACTTCTTAGTTAAGCACCTGAAGCCAGGACAGAAAGAAATCAAGCTGTTTTTACTGACAGTAGTTACATCCTTTGCTAAGCACCTCCCACTCCAGACTGGATGATAGGAGCCAGCATTCACCAAGTCCAGGCAGAGATGTTATGTGACGATGCTTTGAATGCTGGTCACGTTCCAGAAAATTTATTCCCTGAGGACTCATTGAGAAAAGGTCATTGAGTGGGCAATCAAAGCAAAAGGCATAGTGAAGAGTGAGTGATTATTATTACTCAACTGAATTAAGAGGACTACTGATCACATAATGCCCTTGGGGGCTGATTTGGCCATTGGTACATCAGCTAATAAGTACAAGCATTCTGTCTGGAGGATTCTGAGAGTCCAAAAATTTTTTAAAAAACACACCCTTTCCCAAGGTCTAGGGCTCTTTTGTTACCCTAACAGGTGGGTAACTCAGAGGTCTACCCATGAGGTTAGTGCCTCTGTGAAACAGTGGGGAATTATTAGCTCAAAAGAGAGGCCTGCAAGAGGGGGATAACCTTGCAGGATCTTTTACACCTATGTATACGGGTACTAATGCAAGGACACTAGCAGGAGTATGTTTTATTGGGGGATATTACAGTCACAGACAAGATCCAGGCAGTCTCACAACCAAAAAAGGCTACCTGAGGGAAAGGAAGGAAAAATTGGATAGCAAGAAGTCAAAGTGGGTTATTTAACTATGCTGCAGAGAAGAGATGAAGCAATGTGGCTCAGACAAAGTATCTGAGGGTAGTAGAAGAATGGGAATTGAAGCAGCAGAGTGATGACCTGTTTCCACCCTTAGAGGGAAGGTACTAATGGTTCTCTGGCAAAGTAGACAATGGGCTCCGGAATGGGCTAATGGCTTTAGCATTAGATGAGAAAAACTGATGGGAATCATGATAGCTTCTTAATGGCTCGGTAGGGAAGGGAACAAAGGACAGTCTTGGTGGGAAGAGGAATGAAGGGGGAGATAATCAGTACATAGTTTTGGGTATATGTGTTTCTGAAGATTGAGTCATTGAGGGTACATTTGCAAACTTATTAACACTGGAGTTTACTTGACTATGACCTGGCCTTGCCCTAAGGTCCCATCTGACCTCCTTTCACACATCTTCAGCCAGTCCTCTTAGCCAGCATGGCTTCTCAGACATAACAGTATATAATTTCTATTTCATGCCTATTAAAATGTATTTCCCAGTTATATCATATCATGGAGTTGAGGATATATGGCATGATATCACTTTCACATTACACAGTTATAGCAGTTTGATTCCTCTTTAACTGCCATAGCTGCAGCCTATAGAATCCTGAGGCATGTAGTTTGAGGAGGCACTGGAGCACTCAGGTTGAGAAGTCTAAATGCCTTTACCTAAACTACCAGTCCCAGGATTCCATAGCATGTTGCAATGGCAGTTAAATTAGAACAACAGTGCTGTCATGGATGGGGCCTTGGTCTCCATATATGTTTTCCCAAGTTACTGACAAGGGGTTAAAAACAGTGCTGTAATGGAAAAAGAGATTGTGGACCCATTCACACTGGATAGTGCTATACTAAGAATGACATTCTAGACGTGTCTGCTCAAATGTAAGCCCTAGTGAGTTTGATGATTTTGTGCTGGAATTTGCAAAGACTTAATTCCTCAAGAATCCCTAAAAACACCTTATCCTTGGTTGGATTTGGTTTTCTGGACACTTGGCATATTGGGAAGGAAAAAATTGATTCTATCCCAAGAAGGAGGAGGAGGAGGAGCAGCCACCACCACCACAGTGAATTGCATGTTTTGATTTAATTTCTACATCAGGGAAGAATGGGTTGCAAACCAGATATTTTTGAACTGCGGCTCCCATCAGGTCTATTGAGCATTATCAAATGTGAGAGATTTTAGAACTGAGTAGAATCATTTATTGTTGCTATTTGTCCTCAAATCAGCTTTGACTTAACAGTGGCCTTATGAACCGCATCACCCGGGATTTTATTTTCTCATAGGTAACCTTTATTAGAAATACCTTAGGAATTACCTTACCTTATTTGAGGATTTAGATGTGGTTGAAATACACCAGTTTGATATCCTGTGTCTCTAATTCCCCAAACTGCATTGTCCAGTACCTGTAACTTTTCCCCATATTCCCCAATCCAATCTGTATTCAGAGTTGTTAACATCCAGAGGTTCAGTTTCTGTCCTCCTCCTTCCTCTTGTTAGGCCTCGTCTTTATAGCAACCAGCCAGGCCCAAGAGCTCTCCAGCTAAGAATTCTAAAGGCCCCTTCCTAAACCACCAGCTCCAGGACTCCATAGAATCTTCGCAGGCAGCCAATCATATAAAGTCTTCTTGCCTGGCACAGCCAATCATATGAGGTCTTTGCCTGCCTGACACAGACAAACTCACAAACTTTGACTCTTACATATTAGATTTTAGAACTGAGCACAATCAATTATTATTGCTATTTGCCTTCAAGTCAGCTTTGACTTCACAGTGGCCTTATGAATGAGAGACCTGCAAGATACCCTGTCATTAATGACACTATTCAGATACTGCAAATTCATGTCTATGGTTTCCTTGACTTCAGTTTATCCATCTGTAATGCCATCTCCTTCTTTTCCTACTGCTTTCCACTTTGTTGTTAGTTGCTGTCAAGTTGACTTCAACTTATGGTGAATGTACAAATGAAAGACCTCCAAAAGTTTCAGGCTCTAGATCTGGTTCCCACAATAAAGGAGAGAAAAGTGCATGTATAGAGATTTCTAAAATAATAAGACTTTGTAGGTTTTTAAACAATTGAATAGTCTAAGCTCTGTAACTGTGGTTGATCCTTAGGTCCTTTCCACAGCGTACCTTTTGCTGAAGCCATCCTGTGGGGGTCTCAGGAGAGCTTCTCCCAGGAGGGTAATGCAACAGGAGCACTTCTGTCCTCACCAGCTCCCTGCAAGAATGGAGGAACTGCAGTGGCCCCGCTTCTTCCTTCAGCAGCATAGCCAGGCACTTTCCCAGGCTGTCCTAGGGGAGGAAGCTCAGCCATTGTGCTTCCAGGACTTCTGCACAGCAGGTAAAAGAGGGAGGGCTGCACAATCACAGGTCATTGACAGGAAAAACCCGTCAATTATTTAATCTGTGATTGCAACAGGTAGCAACGGGATCATGACAGGATCATGATGACGTTATGCAGAACCATTGTCATGGTCCCATCACGATCCCATCACAATTGCAGGTTGGGAGTGGGCTGCAGAAAGTGCCTCAGTTTAGTATGATTAATGAAATCACCAGGAACTCTCCCTTGTAACATCTCCCTTGTAGACTCACTAGGGACTATCTCTTGTGACATTCCACTACAGTTTTCACTGTATTCTGTACTGGGCAGGCCTCACCTGGAGTATTGTGTTCACTTCTGGCTACTTCATTTTAAGAAGGATATAGACAAGTTGGAGCAGGTTCAAAGAAAGGTGATGAGGATGGTAAGAGGTATGGAGAACAAAACATATGAGGAAAAGTTGGAGGAGCTAGGTGTGTTCAATTTGGTGAAGAGAAGACTGAGGGATAACCTCCTTAAATACCTCAAAGGCTGTCACAGAGAGGAGGGGGCAGGCCTGTTCTCTGCTGCGCCAGAGGGTAATACCAGGTCGAATGGTTTGAAGTTATGGGAGAGTAGATTTCAATTGCACATTAGAAGGAATTTATTGACAGTAAGAGCAGTTCAGCAGTGGAATCAGTTGCTTAGAGAGGTGGTGGGATGTCCTTTTCTGGGGCTCTATCCACATGGACATGGCATCCTGGCATGGGGAAAGTGAGAGGAGCACGACTGCGATGATATTTCCACAAAACGTTGTCGCTGTCTTGTCTTTTTTGTGTCACTAGCCGGCACAATCACAGGATAAAACATTGATGGATTTTCTCTATCAATGACCCCCAATTGTGCAATGCTCTTGCACTTACCTGCCATGTGGAAGGGTGAGAAGCACGATGGAGGCACTTCCTGCCCCAGTGCAGCATGAGAAAGAGCCCAGCTGCACTGCAGAAGGAAGAGGCATGTCCTCACACCCCCTTCCACAGGGAGCCAGTCCAGTGTGGAGGGGAGCATTCCAGTCACGCTCCCTTCCCACTAGAGGCACACACAGGGTGACCACAGGGTGACGTGATAAGGTAAGGTGTGGAAAGGACCTCGATGTCTTCAAAAAGAGGTTCCTGGGGATGCTTTAGCTGAAGCTCCTGCACTGACCAGGAGGTTGGACTATATGGCCCATGAGGGTCCTTCCAATTCCATGATTCTATGATAGTGACTCTATGACATTTCACTATGTGAGGCAGTATAGCAAATCACACACACACACCTTTCACTGAAATTGTGTTGAAAGTGAGCCAAGTTATTTTGGTGCATGAGGCAGAAAATCTCCACAAGCACTCCACTCTGTCCCTGACAGCAGAAATACGATAATGAGAAAGTTAATAAATTTGTTGCCCTTTTATGACTTTTCAGATCCACTGGCAAAAGCCATTTCCTCACTTTGTCTAATGTTAGGGATGGCCCTGAATTCAGCACTCCCAGTGGCACCTCTCTTTTCTGCCTTTGCCAGTCAACATTACACTCAACATTCTTTGGCTTCCTATCAATTCCAGTTTTCACCAGTCTGTTGTATGTGTGAAATTTCTCTTATATTATAAATGTTTTCATATAATCCTTTCTCACATAGTCTCTTCTCCTTTTTGACACACAAGTTCTTGCATGTAATCGTATCTCACTCTTGGTCACCACAGTTCTCTAACGAAGCCTCACTGACCTTGTTTTAGCTCCAGTTCTCTCAGCACTCACCATCTGCATTCACTAGTCCAGGGAGTGATCATGGTTTGGAAACATTGTTTTCTGGATTACAGTTCCCAAAATTCCCCAGTTGGAGGAGTTGCAGTCCAAGAAAGCAGCGTTTTCAAACTTTGGAAACGATATCCATTCTGAATATAGGGTAATTTGCTTCAGTAGATTTGAAGAAATATGTGCCTACTTTAGAAAGCACTGAGATGCAGAGGAACAACTGATCTCCCTTTTAATCTACTATAATTTCTACTACTGCTACTTTATTAGTCATTTATTTCAGGACCATGTCAGGTTTCCTTTGAATGCCTCCTTTTAACTACAATTTGTGTGTGTGTGTGCATGTAGTCTTCAGCCCACATAGGATAAGGAATCATGGGAGCTGCAGTGCAAAAACATCTGGAGAGCCACAGTCATTAGAGTTAATGGTATTTGAGTTACAGCTTTTATGCTGATTTTAATGGGACCTTTTGATCTGCTGGCAGTACATTTTCTTTATTATTTATTTATGTACACACATAAATGCATATGTATATTTTTTATATGTGAGTTTATTAATATATAATATCTTACAAAACAAAAAGTTATACACACCATATCATAATAGTATACCCAACATTTAACTAACCATTCATATGAATACAATATTTCCTTCTTCTTTTTTGCCCCCTCCCCCCATAAATGCATATGTATAGAAATTAAAGAAGTAACAATATTAATAGCTGACTTGACTGACTGTGCATCCCAAGTGTGCCTATAAACCCTCTATCAGATAAAGAACAAAGGGCCACGATTTCATCTTCAGCTGTCAAAGATGTACTAGCCTTCCACATATCTCCAACTGGAGGAAAATCTCACGGTAATTATGTTTCCAAAAACTGTACAAATGAACTCTATTAAATCGAAGGTGAGTTTATTCATCCCAAGTCCAAACCCAAGCATTGTAGTTGTTACAGAAATCATGATCACAGCACCAGAAACTTACTATTAATTCCTTATTTAAGTCTACCAGATGAATGCATGATTTGGTGCAACCTTTTGATATTTTGACATTTCCAGCTATCAGAGAGAGAGAGAGAGAGAGAACAGTTATTACAGAAGACTTGTCTGTATGGGGAATACTTTAAAAACTTAATAATACACATAGCACATATTGAGCACATGTTTACAAGTGGTCCCTCAAGTGGTAAAGGATGTCTGTCTCTCACAGCACATACTTTTCCTTACCTATGCATTTCATGTCCAGCACCCTTTGTTTTGTCATTGCTTATTGAAAGGCAATCAGGATTTGCAAGTTTGAATACTAAGGCTATTTTTCCAGTTTCAACATCTTATGGAATCTGGGGTTAGAATTCTCAGCCAGAGAGCTCTTTGACCTCAGTAAACTACAAACTCCAGAATTCCACAGGATGTTGAAAGTGGAATAATAGTGCTATAACAGTGTAGTGTGGAAATGGCCTTAGAAATGTATTTGAGGAAATCCCATAGTCAGATGGAAAATATGTGAATACTAGGGAATACATATTTCCCTTAATATCAAGTTTGACTCTAATAGTCTGAGCTCACTTCACTGTTATAGCACCATTATTCTACTTTAACCACTATGGCTGCACCCTGTGGAAATCTGGGGTTTGTAATTTAGTGAGGACCAAGAGCTCTTTGGCTGGGAATCATAGAATCATAGAAATGTAGAGTTGGAAGAGACCCCAGGGGCCATCCAGTCCAACCCTCTGCCATGCAGGAACACCCTCAAAGCACTCCCAACAGATGACCATCCAGCCTCTGCTTAAAAACCTCCAAGGAAGGAGACTCAACCACACTCCGAGGCAGCATATTCCACTGCTGGACAGCCCTGACTGTCAGGAAGTTCTTCCTGAGGTTCAGGTGGAATCTCCTTTCCTGCAGCTTGAATCCATTGCTCCATGAATTCTAAATTCACCTCTCTAAACCACAAATTCCAGGCTTCCATAGGATGGAACCGAAGTAGTTAAATTATAGCACTTTGGTTCCACTTTAACTGTTGTGGCTTCCACCTGTGAAATTCCAAGTGAATAACTAGAACTCTGTGGCTTAGAATTCTAAATGTCCCTAAACAGTAAATCCCAGAATTTCATTGGATGGAACTGTGGAATTTAGAGTGGAATCACAGTGCTGCAATTTTTGTAGAACAAATGGAACCTGGAACACATGTGTAGGGTCCTGTCCCCTTTGACATGTGGGTAACCCCACTCCAGAAGTAATTTGTGCAAACCATACACACATACAAAATCACCTTTGGAATATCTTGCAACATAGCAATATCCATTTGTTTCACAGGAACGTAAAGACACTGCACACATATTATTCTGTTTAATATCAGGACACTTGTGGCATCTGAATCCTCCAACTGTGGGAAACAAACAGAAAAGAAAGCTATCAGGCCTCCAAGATCTTGTTTTTTAAAGAAATCCACATATCACTAATTGTCCCTTCATGTTATCCATGCCACTGGCTAACATTTATCTGAAAAGTATCTCATGGAATTGTGGATAATCATGAACAGCAATGAGCTAAAAGACTTTCTAGGAACGACTTTCTCAGAAGAAGTTCAAATAATTAATCATCAGAGTTTCATCATGGGTTATGTCTGTCAACGGGAGCTAGCCTTTAAGCCTAGCAGAGAAATTTAATTAGGCTTCTTTTAAAAAATAGGAAATTATAGGTCGTCCAATCGAGTTAGAGGCATGGCAAAAAGTATGGAGAACAGAAATAAAATTCACTCCAAATTTAAATTTAAGAGAAAACTATTATAAAATGTTATATAGGTGGTATATGACTCCAGAAAGACTTTAAAAAATAACCAAAAACAGAGATGCGAAGTGTTGGAAATGTGGGGAAAAGGTGGGGACTTTTTTCATATGTGGTGTACTTGTCCTAAGGCTAAGATATTTTAGAAGGGAATTCATGATGAAATTCAAAAAATGTCCAAAGTTAATTTTGAAATGGTACCAGAATTTTACTTGTTGAATATATTAGGTCAAAACTGGGAGATTAGAAAACAACAAAAAATATTATTGTATTTGATCACAGCAGCAAGGCTGACATATGCACAAAATTGGAAAGATAACATAGACATTCAACTAGATGAATGGAAAATAAAAACATTAGATATGGTAGAGACTGAAAAACTAGCTAACTCCCTTAAGAACAAAACGATTCAAAATTTTGAAAGAGAATGGGAAAGGGTAAAGCTTTGGCTAAATCTGTAAATGTCTGTGGATTGAGTATATTGGTATTTGATAAGATATGTATAAAGGAGAAGATAGATTCAACTGCTAACTTTTCATATACAGAAGCAGGGGGGAATAGAAGAATTATAACAATGATATACATATTAGTGTCTACATATGCTTTTAAATACTTTGAAAATAATAAAAATTATATAAAAAAGGGAAATTAACAAAATTCACAACTTTCTTCACAAGCAGAATGGAAAGAATATTTTAGTGATGTATAGATGTGGTTATTTATTATATTTTTGCCCCACCTTTCCACACAAAACAAAAAGACAAAAATAAAGTACTTGGGGCAGCTAGCAAACATAATTCAAAACAAATTAAACCCTAATCAATGACATTTTAACCAAATAAAATCATCTCAATGATTATCAAAACACTTTAAAAGAATATAACAGTCTGGTGACTCAAAATGATGTAATTAAATGGATTTCATTACTACCACAAAGAATACAATTGAAGATCCTACATCACCAACCAAGGTCATTTTCACACTAGGCTGTTATAGTGCTATTATTCCACTTTGAACATTCTATGGAAACCTGGGGTTTGCAGTTTAGGGAGGGGCCTCAAAGGGCCTTGCCTAAACTGCAAACCCTAGGATTCCGTAAGATGTTGAAAGTGGAATAGCAGCACTATGACCTTAGTTAAAAATGTATAGCTAATTATTGTCTCTTGGTCCATCAGTCCAAACTTCCCTTAATAGGGAGTGGCCACACTGAGCAATGGAAGCCTGTTCTGATAGCTGAGGTGCAGCAAGATGACATTTCCAGCCCCCTCCCATTAGTGATCTGCAGAGCAACCAAGCACTGCGACAAAGGTTCCGCAGATTGGAGAGTTTCAAGGGAGTGGGTAATACGGCACCTGGTCTCGTAGTCCTGGAGAGAAGCGGGGTTCCAGGAAAGAAAGCTCAGCGCGATTCGCTGAGGGGAGTTTCCTTAGACAACCGGTAGCAAGGCGGGATGGAAATCTAAAGTAGTCCAAGGGAGTCCCAAAAGCAGGGACTTTTTATAGGGCAGATCATGCCTACAGGCTATGCCATGCTTGGTGAGAACAAAGGGATTTTGTAGCTGGACAAAGGAGGTGGAAAAGGTCAAGTTTGCACAATGAGCTTAACGCTGGATGACAATAATATGGCCAGTATATAAATGACTTGGCATAAAGGAATGGCTCGGCTCAGAGCCGTGCATCTATTGTACAAGGATCGCGCTGAGCAACGCTTGTTTGCAATGAGGTGTTCCCTGAAGCAACGAAGGGGCTTGAGTTGCCTGCCTCAATGGAGTCTGGAATGTAAAACCATTAACGGCCGTGCCAAATACGTGCTTGTCCAGAGGACCCTCGCAAGCACGTGGAGTAGGGTGGCAGAGAAAGGTCAAGCAGAGGCCGAATTGGTTGATATCAACATGATATCTAGTGCTCTCACCAGACATAACATAACTGGAGTAACAAAGAATCTCTGGCAAATTTGTCTTTTAATGTTTAACTGCCTCTTTTAATACAAAGTTGTATTTTAATCTTTTTTTTAAAAAAAAACAACTAGAAATCTTTTATTATCTTGGGGAGGGCATAGGACCATAAAAGGTGAGAAAACATATGCCAGAAAAAAAGGTGTTCAAAGAAGCTGAATATGGATAAAATTAAAATTGACAGATTTTGTCTATAAAGGTATAGGACTCTAAGTGATTAACTCTGAAAAATCTACCTTTGAATTTCTCCGCATTCAACCATTTTGGTGTTGCAGAACTGAAGCAACCATATATATTTTTAGTGAGATGCTCTTCATGTTTAACAGTGAACAGCAGGCAGATATGAGACGAGGCTTCTAGAATAGCCATTTCTCTTGTATTTGACCAATGCAGCTGGCTAAAAATTTCATTTGTTTTAATTTTTGTAACAATAAGAACTTACCAGCATTCACAAAGTTCTTTATAAACAGGGCTCTTAAAGCTAAATATTGGAAGAAGCAAAACTGCCACATGTGTCTGTCTCGTTAAAGGATTCTTCCATCTGGTATTGCTTTTGAATTCTGGTTCTGAACATGGAAAGTTACAAAACAATACAACCCACGAGACGATTTCAGACGTTGGCCTAAATCAGAGTTGGAAGCTATTTTGCCCTTGTTGTTAAACTGCAATTCCTAAAAATGGCTGTGCTGACTGCACATTACGAGAGTTGCAGTTCAACATCTGGAGGGCAGGCCTAAATCTGGTTGCTAACCTACTAGGTTACATCTACCAGAGTACACCTACTGAAGCAATAGGATTTACCTAATTGTTGATTTACCATTCTTCAATTGTTTAAAGGGATCTATGCTAATTTAGGGCAATATTTCCAGATAAACTTATTATTAAACAAATCACTTCCCACACTCACCCCTGCCATGGTGATACAAATATCATACTTCCATTAAACCTTAATTCAGGCTTACGGCTTATGGAGTGACCTTGATCCCAAGCCAGTGGTAGTGTGGTCCTTCATAGTCCCTATGGATCCCTGGAACTGAACCCTCCTCTCCTGTCACAATAATTTCCAAGTTGTAGTTTTCCGCTGCTTTTAGGACTTACCTATTGTGAAGAAGAGCATCACTGAAATGCCAACTGCCAGAACCTTATCCACCTGAGTTTTCATTCTAGAAGATCAGCCAGAGAAACAAAAAAGAACTACTTCAAGTCAGAACTAAACATCTTGGGAAGAATTTAAATTCTCAAGTACTCTGTTGTGGATTTGAAAGTTCAGTGCTGGCTCTTCTACTCCAGGCAAGGCTGTAATATTCTTCCCAGGAACTTTGCTATTGTTCCATGCCTTGAAGTCAATTCCAACTTGAGAAAACCCTATTGTTGTTGTGTGCCTCAAGTCATTTCTGACTTATGGTGACCCTAAGGCAAACCTATCACATGGTTTTCTTGTCAAGATTATTCACAGGAAGTGTGCCAATGCCTTCTTCCAAAGCTGAGATAGTGTGACTTGCCCAAAGTCATTTTCAGTGGGTTTCCATGGCTGAGCAGGGATTTGAACCCAGGTGTTCCAGAGTCAAACTGCTACACCACACTGGCTTTCTGGAAGAACTTTAGAATTTCGTAGAACAGCAACGTCTTGGCTGCTAAGAGCCAGCTAGTAGCTCAGGAAATTCTCCTATGAAGGACATGTACCCTCTCATCTCACTCAACCTGTTGCAGCCCCTTATCTATCATGCTAGATGACAGGAACCAGCTGGGTTTATGGTCCTAAATGAAAATTGGATGTGTTGGTTAGGAATAATGGGTGTTCCCATGGTTCTCTTTTCAGCAACTGGGCAGGAAGATAGACAGAGACTGGGAGGGAGGAAGTATCAGGAAGACAGAGTAAATAAAGACTGTGGCCAGGGAGGAGGAAGGATTGTTTTCTCCTCTTTGTTTCTGACTCCATCCATCACTGGCTCAACTCTGGCCACTATTGGCATGAAGCCTCCAATAGAATACTCTATAAGGAATGCAGCTCTGAACAGAATAAAGACTGCCGACCCTTTCTGTACATGATATGTATGGTTGCCTAGACTTGAGTCCCCCTCCCACCTGTTTTTGTATTATTGACAGATCATAATATATTGTAATGATGTTTAAATCCATATCTTCAATTTAATTGGAAATTATTTCTAATCTGCCTCAAGACCACAACTTTGTCCCCTTCATGTTTTGGTTATTAAACTCAACTTTGACCGCTTCACCTCTTCTTTAGAAGGTGCATCGTATACTCACCTTCGTTTACATCCAAGAAATGAGAAGTTGGACCAGTGTTCTTCATTTAATGCATGGAGTCTGAATAGGAAGAAGCAGATGGGAAGGAAAGGAAGATCTTTTACTGGCAGCAATATAAGCTGCATGCTAAGTACCTCCCATAACAAACTGCAGAAAAACAACCATTATTACACAATGTTTCACAAGGTCTGACATGTTCTGCTGCTCAACCTGGTCAATTAAATGTTTCTCAAGTTCCGAAAGTAACAGAGATTTAGTCATTGATCAAAACAGTGTGTGACTATGGAAAGGTCATTATGTGGGTGATCAAAGCAGGTAAAACTTTTCTGAAAGCACATTTCAAGAGTGACCATTAACTAAAATGAATGAAGTGCTGGTGGTACAGGGATGGTGTAGTCTTCTTAGGCCATTTTAGGGATTAATTCTTCACTTCTTCTCAAAGGTAGCAATGAGTAATTTCAGAGTTTTTCTCCTGACTGCAAGAAAGAAAAGCATGCAATTTTCAAAGGCTATTTGCAATTATAGCATTTGGCCTAATTTAAAATATGCTTCCCAATAGCTTTTGTTAAAAGTATCCAGTGTATAAATGCCTTATATAAATATGCAGGAAACAGCATTTTCTGCATGGAAAATAATATTTCAATGCAGAAATATTAATTTCTGCACCAAAAAAATGTTGTTTTCTAAATTGAAATATTATTCTCCATGCAGGAAATGCTGCATCATGCACAGAAAATACTTTTTTCAGTGCAAAACTACCACTTATGAATTTTGCACAGAATAAGTCCTAAATTGTGACTGTTCTCATCAGTCCAAGATTCTTCTCATCAGCATTTTTCAACGTTCGAAAAGCATGTTTTTCAGCATTTTTCCAAATATTTTGAATATTCTTTCTATTCCTAGACCATGTATACATTGGCTACTTTTAGCAAAAGCTATTGGGAAGTATATTAAAGTAGCCCACATGCCATAATGGTTCAAAAAATAAGATGAATTTTGATCTGGAGACTGCTTTCATGATCCACCCTTATAAACTCAGATTTTGGACATACGCATTTGAGGCCTTTCTAAACCTGAAATATTGCTGAATCGTATATGTTACTTTAAAATTGCTGATGGCATTCTTATCAGTTTAGTCAACACATATAGTTACGTTTTAGGTTTTGGTTATAATCCTAATCCTTCTTTGTCACCATGGATCTGCAATTTTCATCATAGGCCATTTCAGCACTAGACTGTTATAGTGCTATTATTCCACTTTCTTTTCTTTTTTTTATTAATTTTTTATTGATTATACAGAAAAACAAAAAACAAAAAAGTAAAACACCATGTGATACACATAATAGTGAAACAAAGAAATTTCAACAAAAACAAGCTTACATTATTTTTTCTCTCCAATACCATTACAATCATAAACTTATTCAGCTTATTCTATATCATACGACTTGTATACTTTTGTTACCTATCTCTAGATCTCATTCTCATTATACTCATTATTATTATAATAATTTCATTCTTAATTCTATATTTTTCCCTTACATTTAATCTATTGCTATTACTAAATATAATCTTATTACTTAACATATCAAACTATCTCTAAAGGTAAACCCACCCCAAAGCCGATTATGTTTCAACTTACTTTTTTTTTTACAAAAAAATTAAACAACAGAAATCCAATATAAACAATATACCACATAATTAACAAAAAAAGTGAATAAACCAACCCCCCAGAGCCAACTTTTTATTTAATCCAGTTTCCAAAATTGCCATTCTTCTTGTGAAAGGGTAGCTTTACCATCTCTTATCAAAGCTTTTTCCAAGAATATTTTCCAAATTTCTTCAAAATCATTCCCTTTTACAAGACCTTTCATTAATTCTACAAGTTAATTTATCATTAATTGCAATTTTCCACACTTCTTTATACCGTTCCTCTATTTGAAGTTTTTCATTTGTTTTCCATTTTTTTGCTACTATTAACCTTGCTGTAGTTAACAAATTTGTTATTAATTCCTTCATTACCTGGGTACACTCAACATTATTATATATAGACAACAACCCTATATTTGAACTTACTGGTATCTCAACTCCTATAATCTCTTTTATCTCTTTAAAAACCTTTTGCCAAAATTCCATTATCCTATTACAATTCCACCACATATGCATATATGTACCAATTTCTTGACATCCTCTCCAGCATAATCTTGAATATTTCTCATCTATTTGATTTAATTTTACTGGAGTCAAATACCATTTCCAAACTATTTTATAATAATTCTCTTTTATTCTTATCGATAATTTTTTTAAATGACGTTGTTTCCAAATTTTTCTCCATTCTTGTATATCTATATTTTGTGATGTCTCTTCCTCCCACATTTTTCTAAGATAATCCTCTTCTTGTTCTTTTGCCAATATGTTATATATTTCACTTGTAATACTCTTTAGTATTTCATTTTCTTGCATATTTTCTCTTTGAATAATAATTTGTTCAAATTTAGTATATTCTTTAAAATCTTTAACATATCTTTTCATACTCTTTGTCCATTGCTCTAACTGTATGTAATTTAACCAAGATATTTTGGTTTCCTGCAATCTCTCTTTCATTCTATCTTTATTAATCATTATTTTCATCCAATCTTTTAATCTATATATTAAAAGTAGCTCCCTATTGACTGGTCACGTCACTGGAGGTACGACTTGAAACAGAATCATCTCTTTTAACCAGGCAAAGAAGAAAATGAAATTAGTTTGAATTTGTTTGTTTTTTGTTTGTTTGTTTGTTTGATTGATTGATAGATTGATAGATATCCTCCTTTTCTCCTGAATGGGACTAAAAGTAAACATCTCTGGAGTCCTGACCCACAGGGCTACCACTAAGGCCATTTCCGCACTACACTCTTATAGCGTGATTATTCCACTTTCAACATCCTATGGAATCCTGCGGTTTGCAGTTTAGGGAGGGCTATAACAGTCTCGTGCGGAAATGGCTTGGGCTGTAGAAACCTACAGGGTGCTCTTGGTTACGCTGCACTCTATCGGACTCGGAGGAAGGCAATATCAAACCTGGTCTGAACAAACCTTGCTAAGAAAACCCTGTGATAGGTTCCCCTTAGGCTCGCCATGAGTCAGAAATAACTTGAGAGCACACAACAACAACTACAACAATAAGCATGTAGTGTAGAAAGGGGTTGAAAACCAAATCCATATTATTTAACTAGGCCATTCCAGGAAGGCAAGTGCTTAAGTTCAATTCAGATACTGAAAAGGTCCCATAGATCAAGTCTAATAGAACAGTGTAACTCAGAACACTATGGGCCTTTTCTGCACTATAGTTACAGTGCTATTATGCCACTTTTTTTTTTTTTTTAGTATTTTTATTGATAGTTTAATTTCAAAAATAATCCCCACACACACTTCCAAGTTTGAATCTTCCAGCTGAATCTGCTTATTTCCATTACTTACAAACATAATTTCCATTTTACAGAGATAAGAGTGATTACATTATTTCTTCCTTTCATTTCTTATACATTTATATCTCTACCCAATCCAATACCCTTTTCCATTCTTTTTCAAAGTTCTGGATAGGTTTATTCTTCAAAGAAGATGCTAATTTTTCTACCTCTACCATATCCAGAACTTTTAATTTCCACTCTTCTATATGCCACGTTCAACATCCTATGGAATCCTGGGATTTGCAGTTTAGGGAGGGGCCTTTGGAATTCTCATCCAGAGAGCTCTTTGGCCTCAGTAAACTACAAACCCCAGAATTCCACAGGATATTGAAAAAGTGGAATAATAGCACTATAACAGTGTAGTGAGGAAAGGCCTTGTGACAGCCAGGAATCTATTATGTAATTGCTCTTTTTTATTCACTTATTTCCACTACGAGTCTAGATGAGGGTGGGCAACTTACTGGATGACAATACTTGTCAGTCCTTGTGATTCAACTGTGGTTGCTATAGCTGATGGGGAGTTCAGTTCAGCAACATGTGTAAAAGCCACAGGTTACTCAATCTGGTCTGGATAATGTCACGATCCATTTGAAAACAGAGACTGTTTTCTCACTGGCACATCTGTCTTTTCTCCTAACTGCAGAAAATCTAGCTGAGTAGAACAGCAGAACAATTTTTCAGCTGGAATGGACACATAAATGCACAGCTGCAAGAGCATGAGAAGAGGTATCACTGAAGAAAGTGCATGATGTGTTGCAGGTATTCATCTTTTCTCTACTTCTTTCTATGCATATTGCTGGCTGAGCAATTTTACTGCGTGTAAAGCAAGTATCTTTTCCTCTCCTCAAGTTTAGAAAACAGTGAGAATCCTGCTAAATTATGCAGCAGTTACTGCTAAATAAATTTATACAAGACCTGGTTGCGAGGCTAAAGACCTCTTAAATAAACCCAATCCATTTTTAAAAAAATTAAAAATGCAAAATATCACTATGGCCCTTTTCACAGCACCGGCACTTGCACAACGGTAGAGGGTGGCTCGTGCAACAACCGTCTCCCGAAACGCCACCGCTTCCCCGCACCTCCTTACCACACATGGAGTCTTCTTGCGCGACGGGTGCTCTTCAGCCATGCCCCCAGCTTCTGCAGCGCTCCCTGGGAGCTGTAAGCGGCACTGGGGGCGGAAGCGGGGAGGAAGCGTGACAGGCTCGCCTGTGACGGCACTCCACACTCTGGTAAGTGCATGGCGCCGCCGGGAGCCTTGCGCGAGCACCGTTTATTTTCAGTTCCAGCCGAAAATAAAAAAATACGCGCTCGCGCAGTGTCAGCCCCGTGATGCCACGGAAGTGGGAGTGCGTCATACAGAGCGACGCTCCCACTCCCGTGAGGCTCAGGGGGCTCTCGCGCAATAGAAAGCCCATGCGAAAAGGGTCTATGTTCAGCATACTCTGCATAAATACTGCATAAGTACTATTATTCCACTCTCAACATTCCATGGAATCTGGGGATTTACAGTTAGAATTCTCAGCCAGGGAGCATTTAGACCTCAGTTAACTTCAAACCCCAGAATTCCACAAATTGTTGAAAGTGGAATAGCAGCACTATAACAGTGTAGTGCAGAAATGGCCTCAGAGAAGCCACAGAGAGGCTGATGTACTGAGCTTGTACATCTCAACTGCTAGTCCTTTCTTCTTTGGATAAAGCAGTGTCTAAAGTCGTGCATTCTAGGAATCCCCCTCCAACATATTTTCTTGGGGTGGAGAAGCTGATATTGTAAGGAAATAGTCACAGTTTTCCCACCACCATGTGAAACTAGTCAGAAGAATCGGAGTTGCACAGAAGTATGTATATTAGGAAAACAGTGTTGTTGTTGTTATTGCTTCCTATCAAGTTGACTTTGACTTATTGTGATCCTATGAATAAGAGACTTGCAGGAGCCCTGATCATCAGCCACCCTGCTCAGGTCATGTAGACTCAGGATTGAGGCTTCCTTGATCGAGTCAATCCACTCATCTTCTTTTTCTAAGGAGGAAATTGAGTACAAAGTTCTTATGTTCAGTGGGGGGCAGCTAATAATGAAGATGAAATACAGGTTTTCAAGTGCTAGCTAGCCATTTATTTATTTATTTATTTATTTATTTATTTATTTTTTTTTGCAGGCCACTGGGGAAAGCAGACAGAACAGATTTACAATTGAACACGTGTGAAACTGGCATGGATGTAGTCTGACTCCTCTATTTTGAGAAAATATACATAAAGGAGAAGAGAAGGGCCTTATAGTTTCCAGATAATGTGGACTATAACTCCTATCCTGCCAAGGAAGGTGAAGACAGGACTTTGGGAATGTGAGTTGTAGTCCAAAACATTTGGAGGTCCAACATGCACGACCTTGAACTTCTTCCAAGCACCCCAGGAAACTACAAATCCTAGGAGTTCATAGGACAGGGCAATAGTAAAATGGTATCACATTGTTATCACTGTGTAATGTAGATGCACACCCAGTGAGAGGCACAATTCCATGAAGGTTGACACCATTGGCAGTGCTATCATCAGGTTCAGAAGCAGAGCTTGTCCAAATGACAATGATGATTGTGTATCAACGGTTGCAGGAAAATCACGGAACTATATTGATGCTGCCACTAGAAACTGAAGGAAGGTCGTAGCGTTTCTAGCAAACCCAGGGTGAAGTTACAAGCATTTATATCCAAGCATTATACAGATTACAGAAATCTTCTTCACAGCAAAAATGAAGTCCTATCGCCTTTGTATGATATTTGATGATGAGTTCACATTTTTTGGTGCAACCTCGAGATACATTTGTAATTTTTCCTCCTGTGAATAGAAAAGGAGATGGTAATAGTAATAATAATAATTAAAAAAAAAACCTCTGTATGAAGAATGCTTTGACATGAACAAACCAATAACAAATATTTTATTTGGCAGAGACTGAAAAAGGTTACATTCTTGGATGATGGCTGCCAGTATCCCCCAGCCAGAATGTCTAGTTGTCATTTTTTTTGTCATACAAAAGGTAAGGTAACTTTTCCAAAGTCTGAATTTTACTTTTTTAATCAGAAGAACAGGGGATACATGACTTTCTACATGAAACTGCATATCTCATTATCACTCACTACTGCCTATGCTGGCTAGGGCTGATGGGAGTTGGAGTCTGACAATAACTGGAGGACCACATGTGTATTGGGAATCGCACAGTTCTTCAGATGTTGTTGTATTGCAGTTCCCAGAATTCTTCACTATTGGCTGTGCTAGCTAGAACTGCTTGGACTGGCTGTATGTGTTGCTGGAGAATTTTATTTAACCCTTTAAGATTCATGAATGGATTTTGAGGCTAAACAGGAAATTCCAGGATTCCATAAGATGTTGAAAGTGGAATAATAGAATTATAACAGTCTAGTGTGGAAACTGCCTGAAAATAAATTAAACTCAGCAGTTTATTTAACAACAAAGTGCCATGCAGACTCTGGCTTAGAAACCTAGCATTTTACCCTGATCAAATAAACCAAATGTGTGTAGAATTCTTACAAATCCATGCAGTGGTAGCAACTGAGCAATAAAAGGCTCAATTGCTGCCACTGTTAGTAAGTTACAAACTGATTTACCAATATAGAGCAAACTGTATTTCAAAACTAAGTACCTCAAACTTGTTCTTTATATCGCATTCTGGTGTTCTGGTTGTTACTATACCAGTAGAACATGCCAAGATGTTTTGGAATATGGTTCAAAATATTTTGTAGGAAGGGGGACACGTGGCTGGACAGCAGTACATGTGAAAGAGATCTAGGAGTCTTGGTGGACCACAAGCTGAACATGAGTCAGGAGTGTTATATGGGAGTCAAGAAAGCCAATGTGATTCTTGGTTGCATCAATAGGAGTATGGTGTATAGATCAAGGGAGGTAATGGTACCACTTTATTCTGCTTTGGTTAGACCTCATCTGGAATACTGTGTTCTGGGCACCTCAATTCAAGAAGGATAGTGACAAGCTGGAATGTGTCCAGAGGAGGGCAACCAAAATGGTGAAGGGTCTGGAAGCCATGCCCTATGAGGAGCAGCTTAGGGAGCTGGGGATGTTTAGTCTGCAGAAGAGAAGATTAAGAGGAGATATGATAGCCATGTTTAAATATTTGAAGGGATGTCATGTCAAGGAGGGAGCAGGCTTGTTTTCTGCTGCTCCAGAGACTAGGACAAGGAGCAATGTATTCAAGCTACAGGAAAGGAGATTCCATCTGAACCTCAGGAAGAACTTCTTGATGGTCAGAGCTGTCCAGCAGTGGAATATGCTGCCTTGGAGTGTGGTGGAGTCTCCTTCTTTGGAGGTTTTTAAGCAGAGGCTGGCTGGCCATCTGTTGGGAGTGCTTTGATGGGTGTTCCTGCACAGCAGGAGGTTGGACTAGATGGCCCCTGGGGTCTTTTCCAATTCTATGATTCAGCTTGACTTAAAATCACTAAGAATTTACAACAATTTTATATGTCTAATCAAACCATTTTCTTCAACATGGTTCTATCTCATTTAGGCTTTGAAGTCACTTTGTGATTTTCCCCCTTCAACACAACAGCATCTGGAGGGCTGCATAATATAGTGAAGAAACTCATTCCTGTTTGCAACAATGTGAGATCTCAGCAGATTGACTTTCATTCCGAGTGTATCTGATGGCATTATGTCATGAGGTCATGTGGGCATCCTAAAATCTTCTGGCAAGGCAAAAGCCCATCTCCTAAACAAAGTTTGGGAAAGTTACCTTTAACACACGGCACCTGAGTGCATTAACCGCAGACACTGGTCATACTGAGTGGGGGCCCTTGGGAGTTGTAATCCAGTAGGAAAGGAAAGTTTTTCCAGGCTGCATGGGTAAGACAAGAGCACTATACTTCTGAAAGCATTTGAGGGTGATTTTGAAAGGAAACCGCCAAATGGAAGACCCAACCGTTCACTTCATCCAAGACAAGCAGACTCCTTAATGTCACTCCTCTATCAAATTTCTTCAAAACCCTCCCATTCCTGCCACCCATGTCTTCATTCCATGCCATACCCTCGACAAATGGCTGAAAATAAAAATAGACATTTGACACAGCACTGTCTTAATCCAACTCTATACAGGATTGGATGTGAGATGGTAGTTCAAAAGTGGCTTGAATGTTGGACTAGGGCTATTTCCACACTAGACTATTATAGTGCTATTATTCCACTTTCAACATCCTATGGAATCCTGAGGTTTGCAGTTGAAGGAGGGGGCTCAAAGGCCTTGGTCTCTGAGAGATAAGGCTTTTTGTTCAGCTATGGAAACCCAGTGAGTGACCTTGGGCAAGTCACACTCTCTTAGCATTAGAGGAAGGCAATGGCAAACCTCCTCTGAATAAAGCCTGCCTAGTATAAGGTTATTATTAGTTGAGGCACCTAATTTGAAGGCATCTAACAACTAAAACAATTTATTCAAACTGTGAAGCAGGATAACAACACATCTTCTAACCCCCTTTCCCATTCTGGGGACAGTGCTCAAGACTGATAAAGGCTTAGAAGAGCCATCATCCCCCTGAGAGCCCTTCTGTACACACTCTTCTGTGCTCTTATTCTTAGACACAGTTGGGTTTGCTAGAGTAAGAACCAGAGAGGACTCCTCTACCTTTAAAGGTGTGTAGAAGAGGACAATTTCAGAAGGCACTGAGTTCTACCTGCTTGCATGACAAAGCAAACTCTATCGAAATTCCATCTCCAATGCAACCATTAAAGATACAAGAGTCCTCTCCAGTCTTCATTCTGACAACTTTAGCTATAGTGGCAAATGAACATGCACTCTGCAGCTGATCAGGAGCACTCTCTGCCAATCTTATTTCAAATGTCCCAAAGTAAAGTCTTGGTATTGAGTAGAGATATCAAACTAAGCTTTGGAGAGTCCTGGACCAAACTGAGCCCTGTATCTTATATCTGCTCTGACCAGAAGTTTGTTGAAAGGCTGATGTGTCCAGGACAAGAATGGGGGATATTACATCTGCTAGGTGTTTTGGTTTACAAATCCCATGATTCCTTTACCATTGAACATTCTGGGAGTTGAAGTTTAAAATATTTAGAGCCCAAAGGTTTCCCCATCCTGGATATGACCCTCCAAAGTCAGAAAAAGAATTTGCTAGTCGGGCAGCAACATATGGAAGCCCTGTCTTTCAAGGTGAGCCTCTTGAAGAAACCTTTATCCATGAAACTTGTCCCCTATAGTTACCTCTGTACACTCTTCGTGTGTAGCAGTATGCAGTGGATTCACAGGAGGTTTGAATGTGAGCACAGGTGTTATCTTTGATAACATTTGAACACTCATGGCATTTGAGGCCTGCAGCTGCATAACAAAGAAAAGGCCATCATATCTCATCCAGAAAAGTCCCTCTGCTCACCCACATCCCCAAAAGTTTAAAAAAAAAAAAAGCAGTAAAAAAGAAACCACTGGTGGTTCATTGCCAGTTTGGGAAGAAATAAATATTTGTATACAGGTTCACTGTGGCATTTTTTGATGTCAGATACTTTGGTCGTAGTGGTTCGCTGTCTTTTGTTATTATTGTTTAAAGCTTTGGACTTCTCTTTGCATGGAAAAATGAGTATTCTGGGTGTAGGGATTTAGGATTTCTCGAAGTATTGGCAAGGTGTATAGATAGTTCTCGGATTCATACTATACATGTGTTTTGATATGCTCAAGGGATGCAAAACATAGTAACTGGGCACTTGCTAGTTTATCAAGCAGGCTGGTAGAAAAAAACAGCAATAATAATGTGGCTTTCAGTACAGTCAGTTGAATTCGCTCCAGCAGGCTATGCAAGGTCGGCTCACACTAAAGGGAAATATGAAAAAGTTTCCATCTCAGAATGCCTGGAGGACTGTTTCTTTGTTACTTAAGATGGGATGATTCCTCCTTTCCCTGCATGGGAAATTGTCATCACCTTCTAGAGCAGGAGTGGGCAAACTATGGCCCACAGACCACATGTGACCCACACGGCTTCCAGGGATGATTTTTTTGGCAAAGCTCCAAAATTCTTCAAAATGACCTCTAAAGAGTGTGCAGGATTTTTCGACCACTTTTGGAGACCTCCCTGGATCCCCCAATGGATCGAATGACATTTTGGATTTTAAAAAAAATCTACCAAATGCCGTCTATGGGGCATGGGGGGCATTTCCACCACATTTTGGTGGCCCCCTGGACCAATTTAGGCCCCAGAAAATACTTTTTTGAAACAGGAACTGACTTTCACTCACTTGTGATTGATGAAAAAAGACCTTTCCCAGGCCTAAAATGCCCCAGGAAGGCCCCAGAACGTGGTGAAAATGCCCCCTAGTTTGAGAGTTTTAAAAAACCACTCCTTTTATTAGTTTTTGCAGAATTGCAATGAGTGGTGCAATCCTCCAAGGTCTCCTCAAGGACCAACACAGCCCCCATCCTTCCACACTTGCCCACCTCATTCAAAAATGAGAGAGGATGGATCTTGCCTAGAAGAATGTATCAGGCATACTCCAGCCCAGGAAACTGGTCCATCTGGGCAAGATTCTGTTCAGAGGGGGAATCCCAGTGGACAGCAGCAGTTACAAAGGATTGCTTCAATCAACTGAGGGATGTGAGCTAGCTTTGCCTTTGCCTCGGCTCTTATTGCTGTATCCTATATAATATGTGAATGTGATCAATACATCATTGTTTTGGTGCATTTTGACAGATCCTTGAGTCCAAGTCAGCCTGGGAACTGAGTAGATCAGGACCCCAGAATCATGGCATGGGTTTCAAAGATAGAATTACTCTTTTGCTTTCCACTGAAATCTTAATCCAGGGTGGATGGACTGCAGCTATGTTGGAAAAATCCCCATTTAGTTTAGCAGATTCCCATTCCCACTATAACTAGCAGATGAGTTTTGCAGCAGAACAATGGGATAAAGTCACTTAAGACCCACACCAGGATCTCCAGTCTTGATCAGCGCCCCTTCACCAGCAATTTTCTTTTTTAAAGTTGTTGCTGCCATTCAAGATGATGGCATCTCATCTAGCTTGGCTCTGCACCTTGTTTCAGTTCATCTCTGGCTCCAACAGCAGCCTGTTGTTGTTTCATACACATCAACCACTGAAAGTCAGCCTGGCTCGATTCCTTCTGAGTTTCTGGAAGGCTGTAAAGATTGTTATTTCACTTGGTTTTTCGATCTTAGAATGTCTGCTCTGGTGTTTTTAAACTGTTGGTCTAGTTTTACAAGTATTTTCAAAGAGAAGTCTGAGTGTTTTAATTGGTTTTCAGTTATGTAGTGATTTTAAAGTGTTTTTATTAATTGTGCATCACCTTGAGGGCCCTTGTGGGTTGACAGGGAATAAATGCCATATATCCCCACTAGGGTTGCCACATAAATAAGGGACAGGATTCCAGTAACATTTAATAGTTGTGTAGAACAGGGAATTTCAGCAGGTGTTGGTTATGAAAACATGAAGTACACAGTATCTGCTGAAATTCCATTTGCCACACAACCATTCTGAGGTACAGAAGCCCTATGCCTTCTTTCAGCTGGCAACCTTAGCACCTTAGCACCAACCTTAGCACCAACTCCTCTAATTCTAGTTGTATTTTTACAGAGCATTCCTAGGCCCTGGTGAGATGCAAGTGTTGTCCTATATTGAGCCTGCTGGACTGAAATCTTCTTAAATGACGGTGTTGTCATGCTTCCCTCCACTATCAATACCAGTACCAATACACTACCAATACCCCGCCGCCGCCACCACTTAAGGACTTACCTGCTGAAAAGGAGAATATCAGGGAAAAGCTAAGGATCAGAACCTTACTCATCTGAGTCTTCATGCTGAAAGGTCAATCAAAGAAATAAAAAAAGGACTCCTCACTTTAGATCAAACATTTATAGAATACAAACTCCCCTTCACCAAATCATGGGGAAGAACAGTACAGATACTGTTCTATTTACAATTCATTTTCATATCTTTCTACAGTTCCTTCAATTTATTAACTATTGACACACTTCTTGAATTGTGCACCTCCTTCTTTGCTCTAATGACTCTCACTCACCTGCCTCTTTTCAAAATAACTAGAAATCACAGAGTTTCTTCACTTAATACTTGAGCCAGAATGCAAAAAAGAATCTGCATCTCTCTCTCTAGTAGGAGGAAGCTAAGAACCCATGACGGCTTTCTGAAGATGTCTCATGTATTACTCATGAAGTTTCATCAAGTTCTGGCAAAGGCACTAATGTCTTACTGTTCTGGAGGAACTGAACCTGAATATTGCTTGTATTCCACAAATAATTAGGATCTGGACACTTATCAAGTTGAGGTCATCACTGGGAAAAGGTCTGTGTGGGGTAAGAAAAGCAGTGATGCTTTGATCAAGAAACATTTTGTGATAAAAACAGTGACCATTAATGAAAGGTGTAGTGGAAACTTTGAAGTGCAGGTTAATCTGTCATAATTCCCCAATCGAGACCACGCTACCTCCCCATAAATATTTATGACATGGGTGGCTCATAAAAAAAATATATTGTCACTTGAAAAAACTATTTTTTCCTGGCTACCATAAAAATCACAGCTAAAATCAAAGGAGAGAGGAAAGCTTGAAGGAAGGGGCAGACGATCTCATCCTTCCTGCTGATCAATGATCTCTGGCAATTTTGAAGATTCTTTTGAGAAATTGGAAACCATTTATGAACTTTTTGAGCAATAAGATATCTAACAATGTATTAATTTATGGCTATGGTTACTGGTAATTCTGTTACAATTATTTAGTTGCATCTGTAATGGTAGAAGGTTTTTTTTTCCTTTTTAAATCTTTTTTTCTCTCATTATAGTTGGGCTTGGGCATTTTAGTTAATGTTTTAGTTCATGTTAAATGTTTTAGCTTGGTGTGTTAGTACTGTATTTAGTTCTAGCTTACGTTCTTTTCCTTCTTTTGGCATATATAGTTCTCTAACTGTGACTGTGACTCTAACTGTGAATTTGATTGTTTTAAAACTAATAAATAAATAATCTTTTTGAAAATCCCTGGTATTTTGACCCCATAAAGCAGGTATGAGAAACATGGGGGGAGTCTAAGGGCCTGCATCAGCTCCTCCCAGGAGATGTTGGAAGACTGTTACCTCTACTCCAAAAAACTTTTTTGGCCCAAATGCCCCATACCCCTCTCTAGTAGTATGGGGAGACATTTTTGCCATGCTTTAGCCTCCCATGTCCTTCTTTGAAAAGTCACCAGAGGCCCCTCCCTAAACTGCAAAGCCCAGGATTGCAGAGGATGTTGGAAGTGGAATAATAGCACTATAACAGTCTAGTGTAGAAATGGCCCTTGTAAAGCCTCTCAGATGGCCTGGCTCCTTTTCTCCCCTCTGAGCTCAATTTGCAAGCAGTGCATTTGTGATCCAAAGTGAGCCTCCACAGGCAAGAAGAACTGGCAAAAGCCTGCTGTTTCCGTGCTGCAATACAGACAAGTTCCAGTAATTTGGGCAAGGGATCCAGTCTTTCCATAGGCAAGGTTTGGAAATAGGTGTGAGCAGTCCCAATCAAGCATCCATAGGCAAGAAGAACTGAGCAGATCCATGTTGAATTAATACGGAAGTGTTGAAAGAGTGAGTCATCAGATGACAGGGCATCGAAAGATGAGGACTTCCTATACTACCAATTAAGTACACCGAGGCCCTTTCCGCACAACATCACTTTGCTGTTTCTGGGACGGAATGGCAGCAGTTGGCAGATTGCGGTTCCACTTGATGTCGTTGTCATCCCGTTGTCATCCCGTTGCAAAGTGTTGTACTCATGCCATATTTGCAAAATGGAAAAAAATCCATTTTGCACCTCCAATCACACAGCACTCCCATACTTACCTGGAAGCATGACTGCGACACTTCCTGCCCCAACGCAGCAATGGCAAGTGCCTAGCTGTGCTGCAGCAGAAAGAGGCAGAGCCATCACACTTCCTTCCACAGGGAGCGAGCAGGTGCAGAGGGGAGCATTGCTGACACACTCTCTTTCGGACCTGGATTGCAGCGCAACAACATGGAAGAGCATTGTCATGTGGAAATGGCCTGAATCTTCCTCGTTCCTGAGCCTATTCTTCCTTGGCTCAGGCAGCTGCACCACAGGAAGGACTTATATACAGTATCCATTTCCACATACTCTTTCTTACCTATGTACAAAAGGCTGCCTCCCCAGGTGTTAGTGTGAGATAAAACATGTGGTAGAATGCCTGGCCATCTACATAGGATTTCACTGTCTGCAAAAAGGGGGAAATGAGACACAGAACAGGGGATGTAATATGTTCTTGCTGTCTAGGGGTTCTGGGGTAGGGCTACTGGCTTACACAGATTGTTGTTGCTGTGTGTAACTCTCAAACCACTACACCACACAGATGCTCATGTTCAAATACATTCTTGTTCTATTCTGTTCTTCTTCCCAAAATGGGATTCAGTGTGGTTAACAAGAATACTTATAGAAAACTAAAACCCATAAAAAGAGATCTTAAAAAATACTGATGAAGAGAAATACAACACTTCGCTAGTAAGACGTGCCTCAGAAACTGATAGATTATCAGAGACCCGTGGTCTTAGATGTCTCCACACTAACGCACAGAGCATGGGAAATAAACTGAATTAGAACTCTTAACATAGCAAATAGGCATCACTGAAACCTGATGGAAGAGACTTGTTGACTGGAATGTAGTAATAGAGGGGTATAAACTAGAAAAAACAGGAAGGAAGGAGGAGTAGCATTATATGTCAAGAATGTTTACACCTGTTAAGAGATCCATGACTTAACTCTTGGAAGCCAGGTTGAGAGCATCTGGGTAAAAATTAAGGGGGAGAAAAAAAACAGGGATGTCATATTGGGGGTCAACCACAAATCCCCAAACCAAACTGAGGACTTAGCTGAGGCCTTCCTAAAACAGATGACCATTCAGAAAATGGGAGATTTCAATTATCCCGATACAGTTCTCCCTCCACATTCATGGGTTTGACTTTTGCAGATTTGATTATTCAAGGTACTCACTGGCCTCCCCGCTCCTCCCTGACTCTCTCTCCTGTGGACTCCACTCCAGCAATGCGATTGTGCAACTGGACAGTGAGACAGCCAAGCAGGGAAGATCTTTGACTGCTGGCTTTCTGTCTCACCGCCCTCACTCACGTGATCACGATCCCACAGGTGGGGGCGGCAAGACAGCCAAACAGGGAACATCTTCCCCGCTGGCTCTCTCTCCTGCCACCCCCTCTTGTGTGATCACTTGGGTGGAGGCAGCCAGACAGCCAAGCAGGGAAGATCTTTCCCCACTGGGTCTCCCCCTCGCCACCACAACTCACACGATCTCAATCATGCGGATGAGGACGGTGAGACAATCAAGTGGGAAGATCTTTCCCTGCCAACTTTCTCTTACACCACCCACCCACCCACCCACGAGATCACCAGCAGGCAGGTGGGGGCTGAGGTTAATTGCATTTTTTTCTACTTTCACATGGGTTCTATTTCCTTATCTCCCACAAATGTGGAGGGCTTACTGTATTTGTTGGAAGTCAAATTCTGCCAAGAATATCAGGTCCAATAAATTCCTCACTTGTCTTACAGACAATTTCATTGTTCAGAAACTGGAAGAGGCAACAAGAGGATCAGCTATTTTGGACCTGATCCTAACCAACAGTGATGATCCAGTTAATGGAGTAGAAGTGGTACAATCCCTAGATGGGAGTGCTCATGTTCTCCTGGAGTTTGTTGTACAGTGGAAAGGGGAAGCCAAAGCATAGTCAAACTTGCATTCTAGACTTCAAGAAAGCTGACTTCAGTAAACTTAGGGATTATGTGTCACCTCCAGGAGTCAGGTATACTAAAAGAAAAAGGAGTTTATGATGGATGGAGTTTCCTAAGAGTGAGATATTGAAGGCATAGTTTCAAACAATTCCATTGAGGAGGAAAAATGGGAGGTGTCTAAAGAAACCAGGATGGATGTCTAAAGAACTTTCAAATGAACTAAGATTTAAAAGGGCCATGTACAGGAAATGGAAAAAGGGGAAATCACCAAAGAGAAATTCAAACAAATAGCCAGCACATGTAGGGAAAAAGTCAGAAAAGCTAAAGTGCAGAATGAGCTCAGGTGTCATGCCAGCATGCTCCATGACTCGGTTAATGATGATGAAGCTTGTTGATTATCTTACGCTTTCTAATAATATATGCAATAAACATATTGTAGGATGTAGACATAGTTGTACACATGTATTGGAGTTTAATTGTCAGTGCTTACTCTTATGTTATGATGTCTTGTCTCTGCCGTATGCCAGTGTAGTAGGCCCTGCTATGTATTAAGCAGGTCTAGTCAGTACTTGCTGTTAATCTTGTTTAATGGGGTTATTATCGTAATCCACTCGCCTGGGCAAGGATAAAAAAAAAACATACACATTTCCATTAACGCAACATTCAAATGGACCCTTGCCAATACTATTGTTGCAGTATCATTTTTTTGATCCCCTCCTTCATTCATACTGCTCTGGTATTACTTCAGTAACTCACCTGTGGCTAACATGAACATCACTGTGAAGCTGATGGTCAGAAACATGGCTGAGAAGGGTAAGAGTTTTCATTCTGAAAACACCAGAGGAACAAGAACTGATATTTGTTGTAAGTCTGATTAGTACTCAAGGAATTCAAAACCTCCTTTGCTCAACCATGGGAAAGCATAGCCAGTGGATTGATTCCCCTTTCATTCTTCGATAGATTACTACTGTCAGTGGAACAGATGGAAAAGCCGACACTTCCTAATCTCCAGGTGTCTGTCATAAACTCCAGAGAAAAACTGGCACATCCAAAAGCAGCATCTTCATTTGGTACTTAAAGATACAACAGAGTGCCCAGAAATTGTCCTCTCACTTTCAAACACCTTGTATGGTCTTTTATTTGTTCATCTTTCCATTAATATTTTTATCCAGCCTTCATGTAGTAGCTTCAACATGACATAAATGACTTCCCTTCTTCTTAGAAGAACCCTGCGAGAAGAGCCAAGCTGAAATAGTTGACTAAGGTCACTCAATGAGTTTCATGGCTCACTGTAGACTAGACTAGATCTTCTAAGTCTTGCTCTGACACTCTTAACACTCTAACACCACATGGGCTCTCTTATCTAATATGTAGGATAAAAAGGATGACCTGAAGTTGAAGGTACCACATGTATTACATAACAACTGGAAGCAGAGTAGTCCAGTGAATGAAGCAGTGGTTATTGATCTTCATTCATATTCCTTCTTAATGACTCAACTTGAGCTAGACCATTTCAACATCTTTTCTGTAAAACTTAATACTAAATGGTACATTTTTAAAATCACAAATATGTACATGTACAGATATTGTAGCCCGTAGCCCATGTTAAGGTAGCACCTTAACAACTTCATGTAAAATTAGTAGTACTATTGGAATTGTAGTGACCATTTCAGTGGCAGTTCAGCTTCGGGACAGAGCCCCACTTTAATGGATTTGTATCCCTCAAGTCGACAGGCAGCTTGAAGTCATACATAAATACTTTTCTATAGACAATGCAAACCCACTAGCATGTAAAACAAAATCAGCTCATTTATGTGTCATCTAAATCAATATAAGCAAAAAACAGTCAGGTACCTTTCAAAAACCCAACTAGACTGGGCAGGGAGGTGTACAGATATAACTTTACACAAGAAATTGATGCACAAATAACTGGAGACTAGTGGAAGCCAACAGACATGGGCACCCTGACACTATGTCAAGTGAGTGTGCAATTTTAAAACCATTGCAAAATACTAAATTATCATCTTTTACCTGAAGAGGGGGTTTGGGTTTGTTTTTTTTTAAACTGTATCTCAACCTAAGTTAGCATGCAGACCTTGCTTAAGGCACAATTTCAGGATGAAGTATCCAAGAAGCTTCACGTTAGAGAGAGACGAAGCTACTGATACATTTCCCATCTTCTGGAAATTGACAGGAATAACATAAAGTAAAGCTTCTCAAACATTTTGAAGCGGGTAGCATCTGTAGACTTAAAATGTTGAGACCCACTTGTAAACTAATCTTATGTTTGGAGTTCTAATTTCTCCTGCTAAAGCAGGAAAAGCAAAAAATATCAAAGCACTACTTAACGCTGAACAAGTCTACACATGTAACTGTAATATGGGTAAATGGGCAGTATTTCAACATGACTTAAGGATGCCATAGAGAGAAGGCGCTTATTGCTTTGAAGTTCTTATAACAGTAATGGTGTGCTGCCAGTCACGTGAAAAATGGCCCTGGAAATGACAAAAAGGACAGCCACTGAGCAACACACCAAGATGGATTTAACATACGTTACTATTACCAATGAAATATATCATCCAGTTATCTGGCAATATGTCACACTGAACTCAGTGAGACTTACTTGTTCACATGTATCAGTTTGCTCTGCTTATAAATGAGCTCTGCTTATAAATGAGGACCAACGATTTCTGTGCTTCAAAATTTTTTGAAAAGCTGTATTGTTTGTATATGCATGCTACTTAAAAATGAACAGGCAACCATATACTGTACATTAAAGCCAGAACTTCATTGAGACGTAAGAAATCCTCTACATTTACCACATAAAGCAGAATTCCCTGACATGTCTTCCACTAGCTTGGCTGCCCAAAGTGATCTCACTGTGTAGTTATTTTCTAACGTGATTTTGTAATGAATGGCACTTTCTAGGATTATCCATCTTTTGAGTCAATAAAGTAAGACACACACTGCTCAGACACATTCATATACTGCAATCTAACATACAGTTGTTTGCTTTCAATTTGAAAAGATACTTTATTTTTTTTCTTTCACAAACACTTTAAAAATTCACAATTTTCTAGATTTAAGTATGATCAGTAAAAAGGATAGTCAGAAACAAGGCTGCTGTGTCACCTTACTTATCACTGAATCTACAGTGGCACGTGGGTGTATAATCACAGTTAAGACACATGGTTGTCATCTTTTCAAGGAAGGACTAAAGCATTATTAACATGCACTTATATGGCAGTAAGGAATGTGGTGAAAAGGGAGGGGTTGCTAATTCCTCCCCACTTTATTGCATGCTTCCATTTCAGAGGCTCAATGAATGTGATCAGATGTATGTTGGAGAGGGTGAAGAAGCAGAGCTAATCCCTGAAAACTGAAAGAGGAATGAATAATGTCAGAAATGGCCTTCAGTGTTTTATATTTTCAGAGGGAGGTTAAATAAAAATCTAAGGCAAAACACAAGAACTGGATTGCTTCATTCAGAAATAATAGAAATAATAGAAAAAATCATCAGCTAAAGAAAGTGATTTTGTTAAGAAACTCCTCCTGGTTCCATTCCTCAGCCCCAGTCATGTTTACATAAACTGTTGCTTAACTTAAAAAAAAAACTGTTTCTGGAACAGACTGGGATTATTTCTGTTACTCTTAAAAAGAAGGGGCTCTCCACCCACCAACATATTCAGTTTGTTTTATTTGCACTTTGAAAAAAGAAGGAAGAGTCAAAATGACTTACAGAAGGGTCAAGATGACTTACAGAAATTTTAATCCATTTAAAAAAGAACTCAAGCCAAAACCCCAAACAAAGCTAAACCACTGGCAACTCTCATGATCACATTTAATGGAGAGGTATCTTAGCAAACCTTTGCCAAACTATGACTCACAAAAGTCATTTCCTATTAGCATTTGCAGACTGTTTGCAAAACTGTCACTTGAAAATCAAGAGATTTCCACTGAATGTCTAAAAGTCAGGGCATGGCAGTAGTAACTGTCCCTTGGCAGACTCAAAATGGAGCAGCTCGCAGAACATGGTACAATCATGTGACTGGGAGCCACAACTTCTGTGCACTGACAACATCAATCAATTTCCCCTTGATCTTCAGGAAATGTCTCTTGAACTCCAAACCATCACCCTGCGTAAAGAAAAAAAATGCATCAAAATGAATGTGAACACAAAGATCTAAATATCATCTGTGGCACCTACAGATACAATAGAGGGGAGGAAGCAGCATTATCAGACAAATGTTTGACAGGGATTTCAGAAAGTTACTGTTGGATTAGTGATCTATTCAGACCACACATCAATTTCTGTTGAGTATTAATATTTTTTTAAAAAAAAAGGAGCAGTGGGGAAAACTCATGAATTTAAATGCAAATTAAATAGATGTATAGTGAATAAATTGAATTTTAAAAGCAATCAATAACATATTTTGTATACAAAGATCTCAATTATGTAAATTAGGGGTGTATTAAAAACAGATTGCAGATAATAATGCCTTGGCAAACTTCTTCAAATAAAAAAAAAACCCAAAGCATCTTTTATTTGGGAACAGGGAAACAGCAACCTTCGCAGAGGGCAACATTAAAAAGCTAAAAACAAGCTTGAGTTTACTTAGGCCATTTCCACATGGGGTTCTTAAAACGGGGCAGAGTGTCCTCCAGGGAGGACCTCTGCACCTGGGAGTGGACTGGGTCAGACTTACTTAACGTAGATCTGCACCTCAGCCTGCTCCGGAATGACCCCAAGTGGTTGTCCAGCATGCTTTTGAAAGACCGCTAAAAACAGGTCTTTCAAAAGCACGGAGCACACCACTGTGAGCCTGCTCCCTTATGCAGATTTGCAGGCTCGCATTGGTGCGAGCCTGCGATCTGCTGGGGGCGGGCTTTAGGCTGGCGAGCTTCAGCGGTTGGTCGAGAACCTCGACCAAGCGGTTGGTCGAGAACCTCGACCAACCGGAAGCCACCATTTTCGTCCCCGGTGCAACATGGAGCAGCAGTGTGGACCGGACTGGGGAGTCCAAAAGTCCGGTGAGTAGCGTCACGGGGCAATTCCCTCGCCCCGTGCGGAAATGGTCTTATACTTATCTGGTGCTCCAACATAATTACTTCATGAAAATAAAATAGGTATGTGTGTGGAAATAAGTCACATAAACAGTTCGCAAGGCTAACAGACAGAAAAAAATGTTTCCAATTTTTTTGGAATTAAATTTTTTACTTAATTCGGTATACCTTAGACAGACGGAAGTCCACAAGAATTTTCCCATCCATTTCTAATAAGTTTGCTTTGAAAATCAATTTGTTGTTTCTTCTATCCATTGTTGATATGGTGACCTTGAAAAGAAAAAGACATTACATTATCAGGGAATAAGCTCAGAATTCAATTCAATCACATTTATCAGCAGTCAGTCTCAAATCATTCAACAGGATATCCCCTAACAAATGTGCAGCAGTGGTAAAAACCATTTTTCTCCAGAAACTAGCAACCAAGTAAGAAATAAGTCTGACTAAAGGTCTCTCCAACAGACCTTACATTCAATAAAGGCCAAACCTTCAGTTCTAGCATATTTTTAGGAATGGATTGCAATGGCTTCTAATAGCATCCTGCCATGCATTTTTTAATGCTTGGCTTTTATGGATTTAAAGTTGAAGGCTTTCACGGCCGGAATCCATAGGTTGTTGTGGGTTTTCCAGACTCTGAGGCCATGTTCTATTCGTATTTGCTCCTGGGAGCAAACACTAATAGAACATGGCCTCAAAGCCTGGAAAACCCACAACAACCTATTTTATGGATTTGTTTATAAGTCTAAGGACAGCTAAAGGGCATGTTAGCAATAACTTTCTTGACAGTTTTTACATATGCTTTTATCTGTATTTCATAGAATCATAGAAATGTAGAGTTGGCAGAGAACACAGGGGCCATCCAGTCCAACCCCCTGCCATGCAGGAACACCCTCAAAGCACTCCCAACAGATGGCCATCCAGCCTCTGCTTAAAAACCTCCAAGGAAGGAGACTCCACTACACTCCAAGGCAGCACATTCCACTGCCGGACAGCCCTGACCGTCAGGAAGTTCTTCCTGAGGTTCAAGTGGAATCTCCTTTCCTTCAGCTTGAATCCATTGCTCCTTGTCCTGGTCTCTGGAGCAGCAGAAAACAAGCCCTCTGCTTCCTCTACATGGCAACCCTTCAAATATTTAAACATGGCTATCATGTCCCCTCTTAACCTTCTCTTCTGCAGACTAAACATACCCAGCTCTCTAAGTCTATCCTTATAGGGCATGGCTTCCAGGCCTCTCACCATTTTGGTTGCCCTCCTGTGGACTTGCTCCAGCTTGTCAGTATTTAATTTTTTTCAAACTGTCGTGAGTCCTCGTTTTTTGGGAAAAGCTGGATATAAAGGAATAAATATTACCATCATCACCTCCTCCAACATACCTGGTTTGTGCAGCCTTTCTTCCAAACATAGCCCATCTTATCGCAAACCTCCTTCAACATCTCGTAAGACTGACCAGCATCCAACTTCAAAAAGAACCGGGTCATTCTCTTCACTAAGCGCTGCCATGGATTCTGAGAGAAGAAAAGCCAGGTACAGCCAGAACAATTAAAAGTATTCCCTTAAAACAAAGGTGATTTTAACATGCAAGCTGAATATGAAACATTCATGACAATTATGCCTCTTGGTAAAAAAGTTTGGACAAAAACTGTCAGACTCTCAAGGCAGTCAGAGCATTCAGCTTCATAGCATCCTTTTTTTCGAGTACTTGTCCATTTGATGTTCAACATGCTCCAACAAATTCTTATTTTTATATGCATACCGAGTATTTGCAAACTTTCCTGGTACACCTCAACCTACATGTACTTTATGGATACTGTAAATACAGCCAGCCCTTCACATTTGAGGGCTTCACTTTTGTGGATTTGATTATACATGGATTATTTGCTGTCCCCTCTGCTGTCTCCCTAGGCCATTTTTAACAGGGACTGCAAGCTTCCTGAGGCTGAGAAACTACAAGGCTCGTAAGTCCCTCTTTAAAATGGTGTGGGGCAGCAGTGGAGGGGGCAGTCAGCCCCACCAGCCACCCACTTCTGCCTTGTGAAGGAACCCTGATGCCTCAAAGGAATCCACAGTGGGTTGAATGTGGTGATCATACTTTTTTGTGTGTTAAATATGGTTTGGGAGGGCTTAGAATTATTCACGTTTTTTTCACTTTCATGGGGGTCCTGTGCCCCTAATCCTAGCGAATGTGGAGGGATGAGTGTACTATATATTGATTCTATTTATGTTTATATTGTGTGCTTTATTAGTATTGTACACTATTTTGAAATCTTCAGATGCAAGCAGTATATAAATATTTATTTACAAACATCATTTCTGCTTGCACCAAATACAGTGAGTCCTCCAATTTGTGAGGGGCTGGAGTGCAAAATCACCGCAAAAGTGGGAAAAAATGCAAATAAAAGTAAAAATCATGAACACTTTGTTTGTTTTTTAACCTGAGGAACATTTCTCTAAGAATCTCTAGGTCCTCCAGTGCAATTCTACAGTCAACTTCTGGCAGTAGTAGGCCACAGAGTCATACTGGAGGAACAGGTCCCCCAGTGTGACTCTATGGTCCATTTCTGGCAGAAGTGGACCACAGAATCATACTGGAGGACCTAGAGATTCCTCGAGAGAGAATATATTGTTTCTGTGGCAGAGGCAATTTTTTTTTAGTAAGTAAGATTTTTTAAATAAATAAATAAACAGATCCACAAATAATCAAATCTACAAGTGCTGGACCCATGAAAGTGGAGGGCCCACTGTGAGTAATATTTATAAATGGACAAAAAAGAAAAAAGGGTTTTAAGAAATTTAACAAAACCAATTATACCAGTACAAGTTTAAAGAGTAACAAATGAATGGTCCAACAGAAAAGCCAATTAACAGCACAACGTTACCTGGGAAGAGCCCGGTGTGCCTAGCAATTGGCTATTCAGCAGCATGTGTTCAGGGCAGGCTGGCTGGGAGAAGCTGATTCCTTGGACTAGCTTATCAATACTGGCAGGACTGCTGTCCCAAAAGGATAAGCCAGTGCCAGGTTCTGGTTGAGAATTGGAATAAGTCCTTTTTTCTTCACTGAAACAATGAAAATATGAAAATAAGCATTACTAAAGTACACAATGTCACATTTTCTAGCACTATTTATTCTGAAGGGTTACAGCTACTTCTGCTGATTCATGTAGGCTAATAATATCAGAAGTGCACTACAGCAATCTCAGTTGTCCATGACAATTAAAGAGACTCCTGATTATTATCAATCTATACACCACTTTTCCATTCCAACTTTGTGACCCAGAAACAGGCTAATATATCAGATGTTACAAAGAAATTAATCTGGATTATTAACAAAAGCACAACTAGGTAATGAAAATAGCACACACACAGAAGATGACAATTTCCAGAGAAATACTTGTGCTAAACTCTGGCAGAAAAAGCAAGTCTTGTTGCACCTTGTAGCACAGTCCTATATATATTTATTTAGACATAAGCGCCAGCTAGTTCAGTGGGTAATGTTTTCCAGATAAACATGTACAAGATCACAGCAACTCTTCTTGCTTAATATTCTTACATATGCAAACAACATCAAACTGAACTCTTCATTCTGTAGTCCAAACGATGTGAGAATTACATACAGTTAACTCAGAAAGACAGATAATGAAAAGGATCAATTTAGTAAACAAGCAGGGGCTTTACTTGATGTAGGAACTAATGAGTATATGTGTGTGTTCATATTTATATTTTGAAGACGGAAAATTTAAGTCCTTTTCCATAGTCATTCCAATTATGGGTTTAAAACTGTTTTTTTGTTGTTGTTTTTTTAATGGAAAAACTGAACCCAGAGTGTTTTGAACTGCAAGCTTATGGAATCACAAAACACACACAGCCCTGTCAGCATTTCCACACAGGGGACAGATCTGAGCATCAATTAATGTTTTGTCAAGTGATAACTAAAACTGTAAAGCACTACAGAAAACATGTTTCATCTCTGCTTAAATACTTGAAGGAAGAGAACCATTGTCAACTCTGATATTAAGGGTGTGCATTAAAATCTCATTCAAGACCCAGGTCTGGTATTTGTCACTGTCAGATAGAAAATATATTCTTTCTAGCAGAGAACCAAAAGATTTATTAGTCCTTAAATGCACTGACTATCCTTTCTGACAAGGGCACCAAAGGTACTAAATAAGAATGTCAGTATAGCGTGCCAAGTTTATTTGCTTAGTAGTTAGTTTCATCCCATCTTTGCCCCAAGCCGAGTGCAATATATACCCACTGCTGCCTTCCCACAATAATCACATGGGGCAGGTCAAGCTGAGAATGTTACTGGCCTAGGATCACTCAATGAGCTTCAAAGTTATTGTTGTTTTTGTTATCTGCCATCAAGTCAACTTCAACTTATGGTTACCCTATGAATGTGAGACCACCAAGAGCCCCAGTCATCAACCTTTTTGTTCAAGGCTTGCAAAGTCAAATTTGTGGCTCCCTTAATTGACCCAATCTACCTATAGTATGGTCACCCTCTCTTCCTACTGCCTTCTACTTTACTATGCATTATCATCTGTCTCAATAAGTCAAACAGTCTCATAGTATGTCTGAAGTATGAAAGCCTCATAGAATCAGAGTTGGAAGAGACCACATCCAGTCCAACCCTGTTATGCAAGAACACTAGTCAAAGCATTCCCAACAGATGGCCATCCAGCTCCACTACACTCCAAGGCAGCCTATTCCACTGACACACAGCTCTGACCGTCAGGAAGTTCTTCCTGAGGTTCAGGTGGAATCTTCTTTCCTGCAGCTTGAATCCATTGCCCCTTGTCCTAGTCTCTGGAAAAGCAGAAAGCAAGCCCGTTTCCTCCTCAACATGACATCCCTTCATCAGTTTAGTCATCTTTATTTCTAATTCAGCTCAGTGGTGATTAGAATGTGCACCTCATAAAGTCCCTATCCAACCCTCTTACCACTACTGGCAATAATGTGCATATGAAGCATTTCTGAGCCTGTCACTACCTAAGGGATTTTGCTTCTAGTTGGTTAAGTCCGCAGACAGGCAGCACTGCAGCATGAGAATGGCAGGAAAATACACAGGTTCGACTATACTATGTCAGGTAGAGTGATCCTATGATACATTCTAAGAAACACCACCACCTCTTTCTGCTTGCACTACAGGTAGCACTGATGTTTAAAGACACGCTTCAGAGGTGCACAGGAGAAAGAATAACACATATGTACATCACAGTTCAAAGCAAGGAATCAAACCAGGTGCCATCAAAATAAAATATCAGCTGAAGACCACAAAGCCAAACATATTTCACCTGTGTATGGCTTTCACTGGAGAGAAATCCATATCTGATCGAATGTGCTTAGAAAAGCCTCCTGGAGAATCAGAAAGTCCCCCTGAGGAAACTCGAGACCGTTTTATACCTACAGAGAAAAATATACTGTCACAATTTTTTTAAAAAAATAACATTTAGACATTCATTGTTATAGACTATTCAAAGTGCTGTTTCTGGATTCTGGATCATAGCGTTCACCAACAGGCTGCTTGGAACTGTTTGCAAGCCTATCCTAAGTGCCAGAAGAAGTTAAACACGCAAGTCCTCTTTAGATATTTGACAAATGTGTAGAGCCTAACTATAAGGAGGAGGGAGTCTTCCAACTCTCTTCCTATCAATCACCATTCTCACTATCCTCCATGACCAGGCTCATTTGTACCTTTGAAAACAGTGACATAAACTCAAGAACATTCATGCAAAAGTAATTCATGCCTGGATCAACTGTGCAGATTAGGAAAAAATGAAAGAACCTCTGTACCTGCAAAATGTTCACAACAATTATCAATATCTATTCCCAGACTGCACAGAAGCAAATTGGGATCTGCTTTCCATATCAGAAATTTAATTCAGATTCATGTTCCTACTAAAAATTGTAATACTGGAAGGATTTATGCATTTGTCCATCTTCAAGGCAATCGTGGATGTATCACGCGCATGAAATATACACCCATACCCTAGAAGTAACAATAATTAGGCTATGTGACCAATGAGCAATGGAAGGAAAAAGTAGAAGAAATCTTACAGCAAGGATGGGGAACATGTAACTTTTCAGAAGATGCCAGACTTCAATTTCCATCAGCTTTTACCATGAGCTTTACTGTTAAGGGCTGATGAAAACTACAGACCAATATCTGGAGAATCATACATTCCCCACCACTCTCTTAGGAGCTATTCTTATTCTCAATTAAGATTCAAATAGCTTGGGATCTCCAATTTAGGAATATGAGAAATTATAAAATGCAACATATCCTACTGAACAACAGATATTACATTGCTATGCAGATATGTTATGTCATTAAAGTGTCTGCAGATGTGATAAAATCTGAAAGGGGTACAGCTATTTATTATAGACATTTACCTTTTTGTAAAGGTTTTGTGTACCACTTGTCTTTTTTAATGTCTGCTATGGTCAGTCTGGTTGCAGGGTTCTCAGTTAATATTTTGATAAGCAAAGCTGCAAAGAAATCAAACATTGTTATACAAAGCCAACAACTTTCAAAGAAGTCTACACAGTGCTAGTAACATAGTTTACATCTATACTAAGATGCCTCCTCATTAAGAAAATATTGCTATTTTACCATGATTTCAAGAAATTCCCTTTTCTTTTTAACAATAAATTTTGGAGTTTCCATGTTCTTGAAGCATATGACATGACCTGCACTCAGAAAAAAAAATACCACTCTAGATTTACCAGAAAGACACAAAACAAATATAAGATCAGTTAGTCAGCTGAAATACCCAGTGGCAATGAATCAATCTTCTTCCATGGTGAAAGATATGATTTCTGTTCTTTCCAGTCACAATATTCTTGACAAGTTTCAACAGGCTGATCCCATGGTAATTCTGGCAGAAAAGAAGACAATATTTATGTTAAAATTGTCAGTAGTCTGCAGGAAAAGTTGCTATCCAACTTACACAACATCCAGAAGGCCACATTTCTAGACTGGTAGTAGAACAAAAGGAGAGAAGGGATTTCCTTCTCATATCTTCCAGAGTTGGAAGGAATCCTACAAGCCATCTAATCCAACACCTTGCCATGCAGGAATCCACAGCTAAAGCAATCCTGAGAAATGGCCATCCAACCTCTGCTTAAAAACCTTTAACAAAGGGAAGTTCACAATCTTCCACGGTCATCTACTCCACTGTCAAACATCTCTTACATCAGGAAGATTTTCCTAATCTTTAAGTAGACTCTTGCTTCTTTTAATTTGTAAAAGCATATGATACGTGCTTCACATATCATATCCTAGTCTGTGGTTCACATCCTAGTCTGTGGAGCAGCAGAAAACAAGCTTGCTTCATTCTCGGTACTTTTGTGTTCTGTATACAGTGGCCCCACCACATTCACAAAAGTGGAAAAATTGTGAATAACTCCCCCCAGTGATCCTCCTCCCATTTCCTTCCAGGGTTCTGACACAGGAGCCTTCCTCCTCTGTGCCCAGGCTAGAGGCAAGAGAGTCAAAGGGGGCAGCTCCAGAAGGGAGAAGGAAGAAGCGTATGTCCCCCTCCCCGTTGCTTTTTTTTTTTGCTTCTTTTTGCTTCGGTGCAAGTTTTCAGAGCCACGGCAGAGGCAAAGCACTGAGAGGAGAGAACTCCAGAGGGCACAAGGAAAACGTGCATGCATGTCTTCTCCCACCCTATTGTCTCACCTTTTGCCTCAATGACAATTCTCAGCACTGGAGTTGGAGGCAAGGGGATGGGAAAGGAAACTTTGGAGAGCAGGAGAACACACACTTGCTTTCCTCCCCGCAAATCCCCTTATCTTTTGCCTCACACAAGTTCTCAGTGCTGGGGTCAGAGGCAAAGGGATGGAAGAGGAAAGCTCCAGAGGGGAAAAGGAAAGTGTGCACACATGCGTCTCCCTCCACCATTGCCTTACCTTTTGCCTCAGCATGCTTGCTTCCTCTGCACCAGCAAAACAGAAGAGAATGGGAGGAGGAGAATGGAGGTGGGAGGCACAGGAGCTTTGCAAATAATCATATTTGCAGGAGTCAAACCCATGAATGTGGGGGGCGGGACTGTACTACCTACCACAAATTATTACAGGTTTCCTTCTTTAAGAATTTTGCATTGTTGATTTTAAAAAACAGTTAAAATAACTGTTCCATAAAAGAAAATTCTGCACTGGATATATACTGGATGGAATTAAACTGCAGGTATATGATATTATTATATATTATCCAATTACATTGGATGTATTTTTAATTCTGTTTCTTGAGGACACAGTGCAGCATGTTTTTATTCTCTCAGCTTAATACTGATATAAACTGACAGTGCATATAAATATATGATTAAAGTTAAGTTTGAAAAAGAGATATAAATTGAATTGAAAAAGATGGTTGGGCTTTTAGGGCTGATTAAAACATGGAAGAGAGCTTTGTTTTGGTAAAGCCATGGTGGGAAACCATTCTCAGCAATTTTCATGAGGATGCTTCAGCATTAAGAAGTACTGTGGTGCTAACTAGTCCTCTAAGTTATCCTAGACCTTAGAAATATGGCTACATAGAGGTCTAAATAAATGTCCTGAATTCCCAAAATACAGTAAACAATAATATGTAATGATGATTATGTTCCTGGTATTTTAAAATCCTTTGTTTTATATAACAACTGATCTAAAACTCCAGTAGAAGCTCTTACCTCCTGCCAACATTGCGGTGAGCACTATTCCACAAGACCAAACATCAACTGGCTCAGCATGGAATTCTTTTCTCTTAAGGACCTCAGGCGCAACATAAGGGAGTGTGCCACAGATCTTGTTCAACAACCGCTCACGTCCATTGTATTTAAACACAGTTGCTAGCCCAAAGTCAGATATTTTGAGATTATCTAAGCAAACACAAACAGGAAGAAATTATGTCATTGATCATCTTAGCTCTTCACCATTTTTGTTTAAAGCACATTAAAGTAAAATTTATCTGAACACATGAATGACGTAACACAAATCATCCATGCAGCTGAACAAGGCAACAGATTTTTTGTGTGTAACAGACTGGTCCTAAGTGCCCACACATGCAGAAATACTAACATTCACATACCTGCTGGGGAAACTAGTTCAGTTGGCAAGTACTGTAGACAAAACCTAGCAGCCGGTTCCCCTTGCCCCCAGTTGTGGAACTCCCTTCCAGTCACCATTTGCTTAACTCCTTCCATTATGGCCTGAAAATGTACCTAGCTATGACTGCCATTTCTATAAATGAACTGTAGGATCCACAGCAATTCCACATATGTATTTATATAACTATGTCCACATTAAAGTTACATGTTCAATTGGATGTTCTGTTACTTCTTTTTTTATGGGAACACATATTGCTTTGTGAGGGCCTGGCCATGAAAGGTTAATACATAAATGAATCATCTGTAGAACAGTGCAACAACCCCTGGCCATCAAAGGGGAGTTCCTCTATCCTCTTCCTGGTACTCTGCATAGGGCCTGCTGAATGCAACCAACCATATCACTTGAGTGCCACTGCCCTTGCCATGACTTTTGCTGTGCACCCAACAGTGATGAGATGACTGAATCTGCTGAGATGCAAGAGACTGGGCTTCTTGATGGAACTGGAATGCAGCTGCTCTCTGCTCCTCAAGTAGAAGTAGAAAAAAATATAGCATTTTGTCCCATAGGAACTTCTGATAAGCAGCCGTACAGACCCCCATGTTTGCCACTCTAGCAGACAGTGCAGCTGCAGAATAAAATCTTCTGTCAAAGATGTCCAGTCATTTGCCCTCCCTGTCCAGCAATGTTGAATGTACTTTCTATCTGTAGTCTGGGACAGTTCAACCACCATGGAATTCGGGGTAGGACAATTAAACAGGTAGGAAACATCTGTCTGATGGATTTTATACAGTTGTTCGAGGCACCTTGGTATTGATGGCAGAGATGCAGGCTGTACCCATGCCTGTTTAATTGCTTCCTGTAGGGCGGGCAGAACAAGAATTGTGGAAGACAAAGGTACTTCAGTGTCTCTGATTTGAAACACTGACCCTGAGACTGGAACAGGTGGAGTCAATATGTCAAGTCCATTTGCCTTTGCCATGCGTAGCACTGTATCAGTAAATTGTTTAATATCCTCAGGAGTGGTATCCCTGACAGCCATCAGAGGAGAAGGAACAGAAAGCCATAGAGACTCTGGAGAAGAGTCTGAGTCATAATCTGACAACAATGATGGTGGTGCTTGAGTATGTGAGACAGAAGGTTGTTCTTGATGAGCTGGAACTAATGGAAGAACTAACGGTATCACCGGCAGAAGGGTATACATAGCAGCAGTGATGGTGGAAAGCGAGGCCATAAGAAGAGGTCTGGAGGGTGTTGTTGTGGTGCGAAAAGGTGGTGATGGAGGACCAGCAGTTGGTACTAATGGACACAGATGTTGTGCCTCCTGTCATGGAGGAACTGGCACAGTAGGTGGTGAAGCACAAGCAATCAGTACCTATTACTGATCCAATGAGCAGCACTGAGACTGAGGTGGAGTGAGCAATTGGGATCAAGTTCTTGATAAGGAGACCAAAGGAGATCGTGATCTGGACTGGTGTCTACTGGGTGATTGGTACTGATAAGGATAGGTGTGGTATCGATCCCAGTATGAAGGTGAGTAAGATCAATACAACCTTGGTGGCTCTGTCCAAAGATGCTCCCAATACCAAACCATGTAAGAAACCAAAATCAATTGCAAATCTTCAGGCAAGCTATAATCTCTGTAAGGCAGCCTGGAAGCTGCGTAAGAAGGGTCACAGAAAGATGGTGATCTATCTCGGCTATGGCGAGAGTATTGATTTTGGACAAGAGGTGGAGCTGGTAACTGTGAAGCATGAGAATAAGCTGGTCTTGGTAATGAAAAGGAAGCCAGAGCTTTGATGGAATTGGTCCTCAGTACCAGCAGGTCTCTTGGTATTTAAAGCTCAGTGATGTCCTCCACCTCAGGAACTGAAGGCAATGAATCCAAGACTGGAGCCAGCGTCAAAGACAGTACCAAGCAGTTGATGGATGGAACCAATCAATCTGTAGCCGATGAAATCAAAAGCAACCAGACCATTGGTGTGCTCCATCTTCTTTTTCTTTTCAGGCTTCTGCTGGGTATCTACAACCACAGGACTCTCTGAGGAGTGCCTCTTCTTTGATGACTTCTCCTTACAGGCTGGCATCAAAGGTAATTCAGACACAAATGACTCTGTAGTCAGCACAAAAAGTGGCTGTAATACTGAAGGAGACTGAGTTGCTACCAACTCCAATGTTACGGTGGTTGGTAGCAATGATTTCCAAAATGTGTCCAGGAGCCTCAACACCATAGTGGAGGCAGTAAAGAGAGGCATATTCTCAATGGCCTTCTCCAGGACCCTCAATGATCTCTCCCAACAAAACACCTGAAGCCTGGAGGCTTGGTTTTTCAGGGTTTGACAGGTGAACTGTTTACAGATCTTGTAACAGTCTAACATTATGCTCCTCGCCCAGGTAGTATAGACACTGGTCAGATAGCGAGACCTTTCTCTTGCACGAGGAGCAGTGCTTGAACAAGGATGTAGAAACCATCCGGGGGGGGGGGCGGGAAAGAGGAGAGAAGAAAAGGGAGAAGGGGAAAAGGGTCCAAGCATAAAAAGATTCTCACACACACACACACACACACAAACATATAGATATAGAAATTTAGAAATACAGATATATAGAAATACAAAGACATGCACGAATTAAGCAGAGAAATTGTGAGCAGGAGGGAAAAAGTAACAAAGAAGCTACGCAAGGGTGGAACGTGCTGGATACGAGTAACCTGAATGGTGGATAAAAAGAAACAGAAGACAGCAGGCAATCTGTATCATGCGCAGTACACAGAAGGGGTAGGGTTCCCACCAAGCTACTCAGTTCTAGAACATTCTTGTGGAGGTCACTGCACAGGCACAAAACCTTTATGTGAGGGCACAGAGGTCACAAAGTATAAACCATTACTCCTTTACCTCTTTCATCCAGCAACAGATTCTCAGGCTTGATATCCCGATGTGTTACTCCTAGACTGTGTAGATACACCTTTAAAAAGTGATATAAGCTATTAACTTCCCTTCAAACTTTTTTTTTTTTTTTTGGATTTTGAAAAATCAGCATAAGGAAACTTACCACACCAGCTATAAGCTGATGGAAAAATCTCTGTGCTTCTGCTTCAGGCATTCCTACATCAGGCTCTGTACAAAGACATTGTATCATCATCCAGTAGCTAATGGAAGGAACATTATTAAGTAACTTGCTCCACCTACTAGAACATTTTGGTTATTCATCCTGAAATAGTTATGGCTTCAACACATAGTAGAGACCATGCATCACAGTAGCATGTATAAGAGAAAATAATGTTAAAATTCAAATACCTGTGAATTCTTCAAAAAAGCACGAAATGATTTTAGTTGAAGGCAAGGCCAGTGAATGTATGTCCCTTCAGATGCTGCTTGACTAGAAGCCTCATGACTCTTCACCATTGGCCATGCTAGCCAGGATTGATTAGAGCAACATTCTAATGACATCTGCAGGGCCACACATTCCCCAGCTCTGACTTTAGGCTACTTTGTTTTGGATACAGTCCCTGAAAGCCTATAACAGCCAAGCTCAAACACTTAAAACTCAGAGGCACGTGGAATAAACTGCATATGTACAAAAATCTTAGGCCCTCAGTATCAATAAAATGCTTCAGGATGCAGTGCACAGATGGTATTTCAAAAACCAGTTCAGTTGCAAGACATGATAGTTTCATATCTGATGTTTACTGTGAGTCCCTCTGGACAGAGTCCACCAAGAAAAAGTGGGATGCAAATTAAATCAATTTAATCAGTTTAACCTATGCAGTTTTAATGCATAATTTATTTTACAGCTTAATTTAATGCACAGTTTAATTGAACGCACTTTTCATCAGTTCCATGATGAAAGTGAACCCAAATTTCTACATTATTGAAGTTAACAGCCCCACTGCTAGAAATCACCCCATTCCAAACAATCTTCTGTACCTATTCGGTCAAATAGTTCTCCTCCACTGCAGTATTCAAGGAAAAGATACTGAATAGTGCCTTCCCGCCGATGCCCATAGAACTTCACTATGTTTTCATGATTTAGCATTTTGTTGATGCAGATCTCCTTCTTAATCTGTTCTGGACATTCTATAGCACGTTTCATGTCAACAATTTTTACTGCAACTGCTTCCTCAGTGCGCCTATTCACTGCCAGTTGAACTCTAGGGGGAAGATGGAAAGCAGAGTTTCAGAAAATATTTCTGTCTTTGAAATCATTGCTAAAGTTATACATTACTCTAAACTCTGCCCAACATTTGCAGTACAGCTTTTCCCTCTAGAAAACAGAACTACCTAGACAATGCAAATGTTTTTTTTTAATCCACCCTGCTCTTTCTCAGTAGAACATAACAGTAACATATACAGACTTAAGTGTTTGATATTTTAAATATTGTAGGTTTTATAATCTGGTATGTTTATTCTTGTACAATGATATTGAGAAGTTTGTGAATACATCAAAATCACATATGATTCACCTTTAGCTTGCAAGCTATAATTTACCTCCACAAGCTGTGTTAAATATTGTTACCTAAGCTACACATACTTACTCTCCATAAGCGCCTTCTCCAAGTGTTTGCACTAAGTCCCAATCTTCTACAAAAGGTACAGCCATGCTGACGAATAGCTCAAACTCTACAGATTAAAAAAGAAAGGGGGGCAGGGAATTAGAAAAGTCAAGAGTCACAAAATATATGGTTGTCAAAACATACTTTGATAGTGAAATGGCCTTTCTTTCTTAATGTGCAGCAATGAACACAGTAGATACTTCTTACAGTAAAGCAATGAGAATGTAATTCTATCAGTACTTTCTGGAAAATTGTATTTAACAATGGGACTTTCTACTTAGTAAAGACAGGTATCACAAGAAGCCTGCTTTTACTTATCAGCTGCACAGAAACTCAAAGGTAAGCTGTCCTGCAATTTTTTTTTATTTTTTTTTTGTACTAGCCTCCTGAGGATTACCCTAACAGAGAGTGCCATCCCTACTCAGTAACTCACTGCATTTCTATGCTAGACATGAAGCAGAGGATCCTCCCTCCTCTTGCAGCCCGCTTCCTTTGGCAGATTACCTACAGAGAATCCTGAAGATGATAATTTGATATTAGATTCACCCAAAAGCAGAGAAGCCATGCCCCTAAGTGTATCATTCATCTATTCCAATATTTCATGGGGAGGGGTGGCCTCCAGACACAGGGAGACTTCCATTCTCAGAAGCCTCTGTGATCACTGGCAACGGTGAGGGATTCTGAGAATTGAAGTCCAAGAACACTTAGTGTCCCCCTGGTTGAAAATTAAGGAAGAAAATACAAAGGCAGGTTTACAGATGAATCTGAGGAAAACAAAAGTAATGACCACATAAGGTTTACATAACTTTAAAGTAGATGATGAAGACATTGAAACAATCTCAGTCATTAATGAGAATGGAGACTGCAGTCAAGAAATTGGAAGACTAGGACTTGGAAAGGCAGCTGTGATGGAAGTAGACAAGATGCTGTAAAGATATATCACTGAATACTAAAATTAGGAGGGTTGATGCCATCTATTTCCAATTTTGATGTATGGTTGTGAAAGCTGGGCAGTGAAAAAAGCTGTCAGGAAGGAAATCAACTCATGCTCAGCAAAATAGAGAACAGTTAAAGGAGGTAGACTGCATTACAGATGGAGAGACTGAATCAAGGAAGCCACGGCCCTGAATCTGCAAGACCTGAACAGGGCTGTTGAGGATATAAGTTGGAGGTCTCTCATTTACAGGGTCACCATAAGTCAAAGTTGACTTGACAGCAGGAAACAACAACAAAGTTGCAATTCTCTGACCTCATCAAACTGCAAATTCTCAAATTTGACAGGACAGAACTATGGAAGTTGAAGGGGATCAACTCATATAGTTCTTCAGTGTAGATACACACAGAGAATGGAATAATAAAGAGAGTGTCCCTTCAGAATAGTCCAGAATAAACCGAGAACTCTGACACTGCAGTAAAGAAGGTCTCATACATCCTGCCCCAAAAGTTTATCTTTCAAATCTCAGTGAGTGGGCAACTTACCCCTGAAATACTTTCATCTCTATTTCTCAATAATTCACATTCCCATCAACTTCACAAGAGAACAGCTGAGAATCTATATTTTGCTCACTTTGACTTTAAATTTGAAATACATGTACATTTTAAATTAGTTTGTCCCAAATACTAAGGGTGGAATGAACTAGAGAGTCAACTAGTTAAACTTTAAATCACAACATCTAAATTTTTCTCTGTATATGATGTCACAGCCCACCATGAAAGTTCTTGTGCCAGAACTAGGGATGGGACAAATCCAGAATTTTCCAAATCCAAATCCCTGGAAGGTTCTGGGAATCCACAAATCTTAGATCTTTTTTTTAAAAAACAGTTTAAAAAGCAAGGAAAAGAAGGATAATATTGGGCAAGATACACTCTCTCAGCCTTAGCAAAAGCCTAGGCAAAGGCAAACCTCCCTCTGAAGAAATCTGGCCAGGACAATTGTCATAGTTTTGCGTCAGGATCTCCCCAGACTGAAAATGTCATGAAGGCCCTTTGCACACAGGCAGGAAAATGTGGATTAATCCCACATTTTCCTGCCTGTGTAAACAGGACCACTACAGTAGACAGATAATCCAGGTCAAAACTGGCTTTTCTTTTCATAGTTCCTTATGGCATCCTGGGGTTTGTAGTTTGATTATGCAACAGCAGACTCTGGCAGAGAAGGCTGTGACACCTTGTAAAACTACAAACTCCAGACTTGTGTCTGAAAGAGCTTTGCAAGGGACCTATGCAAAGGAATCTTTCGGCTGTCCTTGAAATCTCATGAAGACTATACCTTCCAGTCAAGTGCTGAACTGAAATATTAAATGTTCTATTTAAATATCTTAGAATACAACCCCAGATGTAATTTCTGGAATTGTTGCAAAGGCCATTATTACTCCAAGGGAAAAACTCAGCTACTTGCCATCTCTCCTTGTGTGTGTCTGGTCTCCCAGGTTTCCAGGCATCCCCGTCTCCAACAAACTATTTGGTTAGTGGATTCGAAAGATTTAGTTTGCCTATTTTGGCACAGGGATTCAGATTTGCAAATCTCAAATCCTTCTCCAGGATTCGCAGATTTGAAGATTCAGTTGGCCCATCCCTAGCGAGAACATTCAAGTTTCTAAACTGTTTTTATTTCTAGCACAACAATCTGCAGAATTAAAAATCTGACAGCACCAGTACCATTTCTATGGAGATTTGAATCACAGAATCATAGAAATGTAGAGTTGGAAGAGACCACAGGGGCCATCCAGTCCAACCCCCTGCCATGCAGGAACATATGGATCGAGGCGGCGCACAACTTACAAATAGCATGTGTTTCGAAACATTTCTATACATAGAATCATAGAAATGTAGAGTTGGAAGAGACCCCAGGGGCCATCCAGTCCAACCCCCTGCCATGCAGTAACACTCCCGACAGATGACCATCAAGCCTCTGCTTAAAAACCTCCAAGGAAGGAGACTCCACTACACTCCAAGGCAGCAGATTCCACTACCGGACAGCCCTCTCCTTCTTCCACATGGCATCCCTTCAAATATTTAAACATGGCTATCATGTCCCCTCTTAACCTCCTCTTCTGCAGACTAAACATTCCCAGCTCTCTAAGTCTATCCTCATAGGGCATGGCTTCCAGGCCTCTCACCATTTTGGTCGCCCTCCTCTGGACACGCTCCAGCTTGTCAATATCCCTCTTGAATTGGGGTGCCCAGAACTGGACACAGTATTCAAGACGGAGGAGATTCTCTGAGACGAAGGACGTTCACCATGATTTGTTAAATTCAAGCATAAAGGATACAAGTAGGATGGACACACAACACAGTGTTACAGTGTATCTGCAGCAGACAAGCCTGGATTAGAAGTCTTGTACTTCTCAGACCCCTTTGGGAGGGCAGCATTTTTAGGATGGAAATAGATAAACAGTGCTTGCTGTTGCTGCATGCCTTTGAATCATTCCTGATTTATTGCCACTCTCAGGCAAACATAGCATGAGGTTTTCTTGGCAAAATTTGTTCTGAGGGGTTTGCCCTTGAATGTGACTTGGCCAAGATCTCTCAGTAGGGTGGCTATGAACTGACTTTTAACGAAACTGAGGTTCTTACTTAAGCGCGAATGGGCAGAACGGCAAGCATGTTTTCATCCACCTTACCCGCAGGGGAACCCGGGGCCTTACAGATACTGCTGGATTGCATCACTCCCGTCCGTCCCAGCGAGCACAGTCACAAGAGCCACAGTCCAACAACAATCTGGAGCCACACGTTTCCCATCCCCGCTGTGTGCTAATAAACCAAAATTGCTCTCAAAATGCGCATCCTTTGCTGGCCTTCCTTCAGCCACACGGAAAACTACCCTGTCAACAGGTCTGGGGGGAAACTCCACAGTCTGCAGAAATACACAGAGTGAAACTCTAAAGAGCCCTGGTGGCGCAGTGGTTAAATGCCAGGACTGCAAGCCACAAGGCTGTGAGTTCGATCCTGCCGGGCTCCAAGGTTGACTCAGCCTTCCATCCTTTCGCAGGTCGGTAACATGAGTACCCAGCTTGTTGGGGGCATGTAGGGATGCCACGTAGAGGAGGGAGAGGGCTTGTTTTCTGCTGCTCCAGAGACCAGGACAAGGAGCAATGGATTCAAGCTGCAGGAAAGGAGATTCCACCTGAACCTCAGGAAGAACTTCCTGACAGTCAGGGCTGTCCGGCAGTGGAATCTGTTGCCTCGGAGTGTCGTGGAGGCTCCTTCCTTGGAGGTTTTTAAGCAGAGGCTTGATGACATCTGTCGGGAGTGCTTTGAGGGTGTTACTGCATGGCAGGGGGTTGGACTGGATGGCCCCTGGGGTCTCTTCCAACTCTACATTTCTATGATTCTATGTATAGAAATGTTTCGAAACACATGCTATTTGTAAGTTGTGCGCCGCCTCGATCCATATGGAGAGGCGGGATATAAATAAACAATAAAAAATAAAGTGCACAGGAAACCCCCCCCGTCCCAAACAACTTTTGGAGAGCCAACCAAACATTTCACGGTGCCTTAGAGACTTAGGCCATTTCCGCACTGGACTGTTATAGTGCTATTATCCCACTTTCAATACCCTGTGGCATCCTGGGGTTTGCAGTTTCGGGAGGGGCCAGAGGCAAATCCCAGGACCCCATCGGATGCTGAAAGTGGGATAAGAGCGCTATAACATTCTAGTGCGGAAATGGCCCTAATGAAGCTACTGCGCGCCAGCCTTTGAGGACTCCTTGACCCACTTCATCCGATCCATACCTCAAGGGGGCGGAGGGGGGAAAGGCGGGGGCGGAGGGGGGAAAGGGATTAGCCTGGAGAGGGGCCTGGCTGGCTGGCTGGCTGGCTGGCTGCAACCCTTCCTTGCGGGACTCACGGCCGCCTCAGGCCTGTTGTCGTTGCGAGCCTGCGAGTCGTTCCCGACGGACGGCGGCCCTCTCCCGGGGCCTTCCGGGGCTGAGAGAGTGTGACGCGCCCTCCCCCGCGCATTCCGAGCCCCCTTCGCAGAAACGCTCCCTGCTAGAGGGACGCGCTGAGCCGTGGCGGAGTTCCTTTCGTGGACCCCCCGCCCGGAATCCTCCACGCAGCGGGGGCTCTGAGGCGCAGAAAGAGGACCTTCTCCCAGCTCGGGGGGGGGATAAAGAGAAGAGGACGAAAAGGGCGGGCGGGGGCCGGGGGAAAGCGGCCTCCAAGCGGCGCCAGGCTGCTTCCTCCCCGCGCCCTCCGGGCTCACCTGCGCGGCGGCTCCCCGTCCGCCGGCCCCTCAGGAAGCGCCGCTTCCCGCCAAAGAGCGACGCGAGCAGGAGCCCGGCGGGGACTGGAGGAGGAGGAGGAGGAGGAAGAGGCGGGGCCAGGGGGCGGGGCGAGGAATCAGCGGCCGGGCTCCGGCGCCGGCTCCGCCCCCGAGGGTGGGGAAGCATGATGGCGGCCGCGAGGGGCGGGGCGGGGCGGGGCGGGGCGTCTCTCTTCGGCTGCGCGGGCCCGTCGCCTTCCCTTTGCTCCCTCAGGCAGGCGCGCGGCCCTCCCGGCTTCTCCTTCGCACGGCGTTCTCTGAGGCGGCTTCGCCAGTCACAACGGCGCTTCCCTGCCCAGAGGGGGGCCTCGCCGCCTGCGGTGGGGCGGGGCCGTGGGCAGCGGGGTCTCCGTGGCCACTTCCGCACTAGCCTCCTGTAGTGCTATTATTCCGCTTTCGCCCCCTCCCTAAACGGCAAACCCCGGGATGCCGTAGGGGGTTGAAAGCGGAGTACGCACTGTGGCAGTTTAGTGCGGAGATGGCCTTCGTCAGGCTGCAGCTCCCAATGGACTCACCAGCGAGCGGGCTGCGCTTCTCCCAAGAGAGAAAAGACTTTCTTCCGAGGAAATGCGGGTCGTGTTAAAAGGCATCTTTGTAACGGGAGAAGCCGCCTGAATCCCCTTCGGGCGCCAGATCGCATTTTGTCTTGAAAGCCGGGCAGGGTCTTGCTCGTTAACTCTTGGATATTTTATATATATATACTTATATATATATATACTTATATATATATAAGTGTGTATATATATATATACACACACACACACTTATATATATATAAATATATATATACTTATATATATATATACATATATGTGTGTGTGTGTGTATATATATACTTATATATATATAAGTATATACTTATATATATATATTATATATACTTATATATATGTGTGTATATATATATATATACACACACTTATATATATATACATATATATATGTGTGTGTGTGTGTGTATATATATATATATATATAAATGTATATGTATATACTTATATTGAGTATATGAGTGGGATATATACTTATATTGAGGGGCTCTTCAGAAATCCACAG
>CAOLHI010003684.1:0-160463 GCA_948474755.1 Ctenosaura bakeri | reverse complement strand
GTGTGTCTAGATAAAGCACAACTGATTCTGCACATAGAAACACTTCTTTACACAAGGGCATTTTTATACTCAGCAAAAGACTGGAATTTTCATTGGGTTCAGAAAAAACATTGCAGTGCACACAGTGCAAGTGTCTTTTTGAAAACTGTGATGCATTAAAATTAAATATAGTTACCTTCTCAAGAACAGTCATACTGTAACAAGGCTTTTCAAAACCATATAGCTGTTCTGGAGGTTCTTGAAGGCAACAGTCAAAATATACAGGCAAATAAGCTTTCAAGAAAGTATGGAGTTCTGCTAAGCGCAGGGTAATTGTTGTATCAAACACTGAAGTGAACAACACATCTTCTTTAACAAATAAGCCTTCACCTGCCTTTGGAACAGCTGTGGAAAGAGAAGACACTTCATCACTATTTCATGCAAAGTGCAAAGGTTTCCTTATACATACAGGCATTAACAATTAGACATATTTTAATTGTTTAAATGTATCAGGACATTCCAGACATCATTAGTTAGGAACAACTAATGAAAGTGAACGTTCCCGCTATAATTTTCTTATTAAACAAAATAACAATTAGCACACTTGGCACAAGGTTTCCTGTAATGTTTAGCATATTCCAAGTTCTTTAAAAATACTCATGTCTGGGGTTGGATTAACCCCACACTTTTTGTTAGGAACACAGGAAGCCACTTTATATCAAATCAGTTCATAAACCTCAGTACTGTCTAGATAGCAGTAGCTCTCCAGTGTCTCAGTTAAGGGCCTTTTACAGCCCTACCAAGAGATGTCAGGGACTAAATCTGGGATCTTCTGCATAAGCAGCACATGCTTTACTACTGACCCATGTCACTTCCTCTCTTCTCATTGAAGCTATACTCAGTTGACTAAAGGCTTCAAGCAGGCCTGATGTAAAGCAGAACTCCTTTAAAAATTTCTTATAATTCCATAATGCTTATCTTTAAGTATTGGCAGCTACTAGACATCTGGAGGCTACTAGACATTGCAGTATTAATAGTAAAGTATAAAGCAAAGCTGGAATGCAAGTCTTGCACTATAGTCTTAGGACAGCAATCTTAAATCTCTGACAATTTTTAGAAATCTTAGAAAAATAGAATTTCATGCACTTCAGCAATTACTTTAAATTAAGATTCACATGAAAGAATTCATTGGTACAGTACTGTACCCTTAATGAATAACCCCAGGTATTTTAATTGCCTGAATTCAGTTGCCAGTTCCAAGCAGAACAAACATACTGAATTAACTGTTAAAGGGTGAGTTAATTCTTATCTCAACGTCACTGATTCAACGAATCCACTCTGGCTGGAGCTTAGAATTGGATGTACACCAGGAGTGGAACCGTGTGGCCCTCCAGATGTGCTTGAACATAACTCCAGGAAATTCTCACCACTGGTTATGCTGGCTAGGGCTACTGGGAACTGAAGCCTAACCACATCTGCAGCACTGCATCATTCCTACCACTCATAAAGACCAACAGCTTTTCCAGGGATTGTGGCAGCACAAACCTATGTCTGTTTATTCCATGTACCATTGTTCAAAAGATTTTGCCACTGGGTAAGTGTAGACATGACTGTAGTCATACTGTTTTTATTATCTATACCACAAACATTCATGTCCATTCATGGTTCCTATCATAGTCTCTAGTAAAATATTTTGCAAATTTTATAGCACTTCTAACTGAAATCTGGAATCAGATTCTAAAAGCACAACAGCACTCCATAAAATACATTTGTGTACCTTTTTGTATAGTTATCATCATGTAAGATATATGTATACTGGAATGCATAGCATAACAGAATCATAAAGTTGGAAGGAGCATCACGGGCCATCAAGTCCAACCCCCTGCTCAGTGCAGGATCCCCAGCTAAAGCATCCCCAGCAGGTAGCTGTCCAGTCTCTTTCTGAAGATGTTTAGAGAACCTTTCCAGGCGATTGGTTCCATTGCTGAACCACTCGTACTGTCAAGAAGTTCCTTCTATTGTTCAATCAAAATTCACCCTCCTGTAATTTCAAACCATTAGAGTTGGTCCTACCCTCTGAGGCTGCAGAGAATTAACCTGCTCCCTTCTCTCTATGACAACTCTTGAGGTATTTAAAGAAGGCAATCATGTAATTGTGTCACTCCTCAGTCTTAGTTTCTCCAAACTAAGCATGGCCAGCACCTTCAACCTTCCCTCAAAGGTTTTGTTCTCTATACCTCTTATCATCCTTTCAGCACTCCAACTAGTCTACATCCTTCTTTAAATAAGGTGCCCAGAACTTAACTCAGTACTCCAGATCAGCACAGAATACAATGGGGGTCATACATCTCTCAACTTAGAAACTATGCTCCTATTAATGCAGGTTAAAATAGTATTCATCTTCTTTGCTGCAGAATCACACTTCTGGCTCATGTTCAACTTCAGATCAACAATAATCTCAAAGTCCTTTACACAAGTAGTACTGCGAGCCATGTCTCCTCCATCTTATACCTGTGCATTTGGTTTTTGTGGCCTAAAGATATAATTTTCCATTTGTCTCTACTGAATTTCATTTTATGAATTTCTGCCTAATTTTCTAATTTCTTGAATTCTGTTCCTATCTTCCAATGTGTTAGCCACCTCTCTTAGTTCTATGTCATCTACAAACATTGATAAAAATGTTGAAGAGTAATGGCTGTAAGATGACGCATTTGAGTTCCTTCCCGTCTGAAGCACCATCACTGCTGACATCTCTTTGAGCATGGTTTCCCAACCAATTACAGATTCCACTGAGAGTATTCTCATCTATTCCACATTTAATTAGTTTGTTCATCAATATATTTCAACAAATGCTGAAACAGCATGGTTACAAGAGACAGACCACCAAAAGAGCAATATTTCTTACCAACTAGTGGGCTCATGTTCAGGAGTCTAGTTAAGTAAGTGTTATAGCGTATAATGTGGACCCAGGGTATCTTCAGTTTTCCCTGGCTTTCATCAGAAGATGCACTCTCAGCTCCATCACTTTCTGATCTTTCTTGTGTAGAAAGCACAATGGGGACTTTGTACCTAACTTCATATCCTTCTGAAAATAACAAAGATTTTTCAACATCAATCCAGCTTTGTGGTAATACGCAAATAAATACAATCATCAAGTAACTTTCCAAGTTGTATAATGTGCATGATTTGGCATAAAACAAATTGCAAATAATTATACTACACTGCAGCCTACTCAACATACTATAGTGGATTTGTTCTGTCTTTTTAATGAATTAACTGACTGATTAATATAGTACAATCAGAGAAAAGATCACTGCTCAATATTGTGTGTGTATGTGCCTTCAAGTGACTTGTCAACTCATGGTGACCCCACAAACTTCATAGGATTTTCTTAGGCTAGGAATACTTGGAGGTGGTTTTGCCACAACTTCCTCAGAAATATTGCCTACAGCAGCTGGTATTTGTTGGCTGTCTCCAGTCCAAGTACTAACCAAGGCCAATCCTGTTTAGCTTCAAGAACAGATGGGATATGGTGCCTTTAGGGTATTTAGGCCTAGGATATGAGGATCCTATAATTTGACATTGAAAATGTCATTATTTTACATACACAGACATGGTTACAATGGGCACAGGGCCTGGGGATTATGCTAAAGCCTTCATACAACAGATGGGTTTTAAAGGGGGACTTATTTATGTATGTTAGTTTATTACCAGCAGAACAAAACAAACAACTAATTGGAACTCATTTTACATGCAAACAGAACTTCCTTGCCTACTACTGTTCCAGATCCGTTCCCACCATTCATGTCATCATATCTCCACTACTTTCTCTTCTGGTGCTACACTCAGAAGCCTGATAAGAACAGGTTGCTTACCTGTAACTGTAGTTCTTCAAGTGGTTATCTGTGCCTCATACAATAGGAGCTTTCGCGCCTGTGCAGTAGCGTACGGAAAATTCTAGAGCTTAGTAGCTTGGCGGGAACCCCTCCCCCATGCCAGTACTGCGCATGCTCAGCCCACCAAGCAATGGTCACTCCTCAGTTCTACGGTCTGCCGTAGGAAGTACAGGGACCTGAAAAAGAGGGGAAGGAAGGGCGGGCATGTATGAGGCACAGATGACCACTTGAAGAACTACAGTTACAGGTAAGCAACCTCTTCTTCTCTTCGTGGTCTCTGTGCCTCATACAATAGGAGACTGTGTAGCTTACCAGTAGGACAGTGGGTCAGGTCCTAGAGTACAGAAGCCAGCACAGCACGTCCAAACCGAGCATCTCAACGGGACCAGCAGTCGAGCCTGTAGTGGTGCACGAAGGTCGATGGCTGGGACCAGGTCGCCATACGGCAGAGTTCAGGCAAGTCAACTCCTCGCAGGAGGGCTGCAGATGTTGCCACGGCTCTCGTAGAGTGAGCTTGAAGGAAGGCTGGTGGAGGCTGTTTTGCAAGCTCATATGCCAGCTGTATTGTCTGTACCACCCACTTGGAAAAACGCTGGGTGGACACTTTCTGACCTCTCCGACGCCTGCCATAACAGACAAAAAGGCGTGGGGTCTGTCAGAAAGAGGAAGTCCTGTCTGTGTAGAAGGCCAGGGCCCTACGAACATCAAGGGCATGAAGAGACCTTTCTAGTGCAGTTGTCGGGCCAGGGTAGAAGGTCGGCAATATTATGTCTTGTCCTAGATGGAAGCTGGACACCACCTTCGGCAGGAAAGAGATGTCAGGCCGAAGAACTACCTTGTCCCTATGGAACACCAGGTAAGGCTCATCACTCCAAAGCGCTGTCAACTCCCCGGCTCATCTGGCAGAGGTGACAACTACCAAGAAGGCCATTTTCATGGAAAGCAGTCTGTCATTTGCAGTTGCCATGGGTTCAAAGGGCGGCCTCGTCAGCTGCGACAGCACCAGAGAGAGAGACCACGGTGGTAACGGTGGTGATACCGGTGGATAAAGGTGCTGGAGGCCCTTCAGGAACCGTCGTACAGTACTGTCACGGAATAAGGCTGCCGATGGTGATCGTGGAGGCTGGTAGGCCACGATCGTGGTGAGGTAAACCTTCAGGGAGGAGAAGGCCAGGCCTTGTTCGCGAAGATGCAGGAGGAAGTGGAGCACCGTCAGCAGACTCACAGGTGACGAAGGTTCCCTCCGGGACTCTGTGAAGGTGACAAAGCGGCGCCACTTGTAGTGCTAGTTGCGGTGCATTGATTCCTTCCTGGCCGCAGTGAGGACGTTCCCGATGATAGGGTCTCCTACAGCGATATCCTCCAAGCATGGAGGGCCAGGAGTGGCACGTCCGGGTGGAGTACATGGCCGTTGGAATGCGAGAGGAGGTCCGGTACCATCGGGAACCGGAGAATCTCTCCCCGAGCTGCCTGGAGCAGGGGGGCAAACCAGTGCTGTCTCGGCCAGTACAGGGCGACGAGGATGATATTGGCACCGTCTGCAAGGATCTTCGATATTAACCGGCCCAGGAGTGGGAACGGAGGGAACGCGTAGAGGAGACCCTCGTTCCACCTGAACTGGAAGGCATCGCCAATGGAATGGCGATCCCAGCCGGCCCTCGAACAGTACCGATGACACTTCACATTCTCGCCGGTAGCGAAGAGGTCGATCTCGGGCTCGCCCCATCGATCCCGAACCATCCGAAAAGCCTCGCTGGAGAGAGACCACTTGTGGTGGGATGAGGTGTCCCTGCTGAGTGCATCTACCGTGGTGTTCTCCTGCCTGGCCAGGTGAACTGCCACTGGGTGGATTCTGAGAGGGATGCACCAGTTCCAGAGATCGAGTGCTATGTTGAGGAGAGTCGACGAATGAGTCCCTCTTTGTCTGTTGACATAACACACCGCCGTAGTATTGTCCATGAGGATCAGTACCGTGCGGCCGGTAACGAGGTGTCAAAAGGCCTTCAGAGCTTTCCAAATAGTGAGGAGCTCGAGGGCGTTTATGTGGAGATCGGTCTCATGATCGACCCACCGGCCGCGGACTCTGAGGTCGTCGCAGTGCGCTCCCCACCCGAAGAGGGAGGCATCTGTCATTACCGTTACTGTCGGATTCTCCTCCCGGAACGGCATGCCTGTGAGGATGTTGCTTGAAGACTGCCACCAGAGAAGAGATTGGCACACGTCTTGGGGCAGGTGAAGCCGACGGTCCTGGTCGTCGAGGATTGGGTTGAAAATCCGTACGAACCAGTGCTGGAGTGGTCGTGCACACAGCCTGGAGATGTAAGTCACGGCCGTCGTGGAGGACATGTAGCCAAGGAGTTGTTGGATCCTCCTCGCCATCACTGTCGGGGATCGGTAAACGCTCGACACTGTGAGACGGAGCGTTTCGCCCGATCGATTGGTAGGTATGCCCTCGCCGATACTGAGTCCAGGGTCGCCCCTATGAAATCGAGGACCCTGGAGGGTTCAAGGTGGGACTTCTTCGGGTTGATCCAAAGCCCGAGGCGAGTGAGAAGAGTCAATGTCCGATGTATGTCCTCGTACAGTCTCTGTTTGCAGGACGCCACCAAGAGCCAGTCGTCCAGGTAGGGGTAGACAGAGACACCTTTCGTCCGCAGGTACGATACCACTGGGGCCATGCATTTGGTAAAGACCCTGGGCGCGGTGGATAGTCCAAAGGGCAACACCCTGTACTGGTTGCAGGTGTCCTTGACCACGAATCTGAGGTATCGACGGTGCTGCGGGCGGATGGCGATGTGGAAGTAGGCATCCCAAAGATCGATGGAGGCAAATGAGTCTCCTCGGCGGAGGAAGGGCATGATCGAGGGCAGCGTGAGCATCTTGAACCTCTTGGGGTGGATGAATTTGTTCACTCCTCTGAGGTCCAAAATGGGTCACAGGGTCCCGTCCACTTTCAGTACCGTAAAGTACCGGGAGAAGAAGCCAGTGTTCTTGGCTGAGGGCAGGAGTTCCTCGATCACCCCTTTTTGCAGAAGGGACTGGATCTCTTCCAGCAAGACCGAGATGGCCGGGGTGGAGTAATAGATGCCTCGCTGTGGTATACTTTGAAACTCGATGGCATAGCCAAGACGGACGATGGTAAGTACCCAAGAGTCCGAGGTGACTGCCGTCCAGTCGGCAAGGTGTCTGGCCAAGCTCGGTCGATCTTCCGGGGATGTTGGCAATCAGAAGGATGGTATCAGTGGCGACCTGCAAAGGCGATCAAAACCTTGACTTCGTGCCCGACAAAGACTTCTTAGAGGAGGAGGACGGACGTCTCCGAAGAGGTCTCCTTGTGGATGACGAAGTCAAAGGCCAGGAGGCTGTGGAGCAGGCCGACTGTTGGAATGAGGAGGCGGAGGACCTACGCCAGGATTGACATGAACCGAAGCTGCGCCGAGGTTTTGGCTGGTTGATGCCCATCTTCTTGGCCATTAGTCGGGCTTTGATGACATGGTCCATAGCCTCATCTGTGGAGGAATGAAAAAGTCCCTGGCCATCGAAAGGGAGATCTTCAATCCTCTTACGGCCATCCTCCTGGAGCTCTGACGACCTCAGCCATACATGGTGTCGAAGGGCAACCGACCCTACCATCACCCTCGAGGTCGCTTCCACAGCGTGCCGCGAGGAGGCAAGCTGTTGAGTTGCCAACGCGACGACTTCGTTGTGCAACTGGATGGCGGATTCTTGAGAATCATCGGGGAGATCCTCCAGGAGCGGGGCAAGCCGGTCCAAGATATTCCGATGGTACGCAGCGATGCAAGCCATGGTGTTCAAGACCCGAACCACCAGAGAGGATGCGGAGTAGAATCGTCGGCCGAAGTTGTCAAGTTTTCAGCCCTCCCGGTCCAGCAGTGTCATGTGTGGCCTGGTACCGCCTTTGGTCTGGGCTGACTCTACAACAATGGAATTGGGGACCAGGTGGGTGAACAGGAACTCCGCGTTCTCCTTCTGGGTCTTGTACAAATGCTCCAACCCATGGGGTATAGGTGGGGCTGAGGCTGGCTTATTCCATGGCTGTCGGAGGGCATCCAGTAGCGTAGACAAGAAAGGCAGTGGTGCGGTGGATGGTGGGCACGTCTCCAGATACTGGAAGTCAGGGTCCTGCACCGCTGGGGCTGGATCAGTCACTTTCAAGCCCAACACTGTCACCATACTCAGAAGAATCGCTGAGAACTGACGGACGTCCTCCAGAGCGGCGTCCGGGGCCAGTTCTCCAAACTTGAGCGGAGGCGATTCATGGGAGGATGGTGTCGAATCTCCCGAATTGGACTCCGACTCGTATGACTCCGATGACAAGGAGGACGAGGACCGTTCTGCCCTTTTCTCTGCGGCTGCCGTCGACGCGGATCATTCCGCCCTTTTCTCCATGGTCGCGGTCGCCGATGTTGTCTTCGTCGTCACCGCCTTTTTAGTCTGTGTAGCGGTGGTACTGGTCTGCGTCGGCTTAGCAGGCTCAGCTGAGGAACGAGAGTGCTCAGCCTGCGTGGTCCTCATGGATGAATCTCCCACTTGAGTCGTGGTGACTTCCTCCATGGGACACGTTGCGGTCGCTGTTACCCTCGGGGGCGGTGACACTGCCATGTAGCGAGGGGAAGGCTCTCTGGACCTCCGGTATCGAGGGGAGGGAAACCTCTCTGGCAGCCTTTCGTACAGCCGGTGTGCCTCCTGCGAGGGTGACCTGGATCGCCTGCAAGGCTGAGACCAGGATCGCCTGCGAGGCAACCAGTACCGTGGGTCCACGTGGTACCTATCCCTATAAGATGGGGAATAGGAGTGGTAGGACCCCGGGTACTCACACCAGAGGTGTTCATGACCGTACCTGCCAAGATAGGAGGCAGAGGTGTACACCAAGTCCTGAGAGTGGGCTCTCTCTGGGCGCATCTCCTGATGGTGAGGAGATGGAGGCCTAGCTCTCTGTTCGGGCGAGCAGGAGCGAAAGCGGGACTGAGAGAAGGAGAGGCTCCTCCGCAAGGCTGGATGTTGGCTGGGCGAGGGCCAATGTCTGGTCACAGCCTCTTCCCGGCAGTCCACCGACTCATGGTGGGTCGACCGGGGTCTCTCAGCCTCCTTTTCAGTCAGTTCAGGGTGCACGGCCTGTTCTGCCAGCTCCTCATCCGACAGCTCAAGAACCTCTTGCACGTCCAATTGCTTCGCCGGGTCTTCAGCGGGCAGGGTCGGCGGAGGTGTGAGAGGTTGAGCCTCTTCAGTAGGCGAGTGCCTCTTCTCCTTCCTCTTCCTCTTCTTCTCCTTTCCCTTTATGTCCAAAGAAGGAGGGCGTTTCTGTTGAGCCGCTGTTAGAGGTTTGGCGGAGGAGGAGGCCTGCGAGCCCGCAGGCGATTCTCGAGCTTGAGCCGACAGCTTGGGTATCTTCGATAGTTTTAATATCGGTACCGAGCCCAGTACCGATGAGGTTGACGGTACAGCAACTGTTGACGCCGAGGAAGGAATAGCTGCCGACTTAGCCTTATCCGACATGGTCGCGTCCTTTACCTTCAGGGATTCCTCCCAACAGTGAGACTTAAGCCTCGCCGAGTGGTTCCGGAGCATCTGATGGGTGAACTCCCGACAAACCGGGCAGGCTTGAATGTTGTGAGTCTCACTCAAGCAAAAAAGACACTGACGATGTTTGTCGGATTGGGCGATCTTGTGGCCACAGGAGATGCACTTTTTGAAAAGGGCCGACATAGACAAGTGCCCAGGGCGGAGAAGATAGACGGTTGAATGAGGCGGAGGAGAATCGGAGACGAAAAGTGAGAGGAAAAGCGGGGGGAAAGGAGGGGTCTAATACCAGAAACAGTCCAAAATCCAAATCCGTGAGTCCGAGAAACAAAGCCGAAGTCCAAAAAACCAGAATTTACGACGAAAAGCACAAGTCACTAAAAGAACCTTCTGTACGCAATGGCGGACAAGAAGAACTGAGGAGTGACCGTTGCTCGGCGGGCTGAGCATGCGCAGTACCGGCATGGGGGAGGGGTTCCCACCAAGCTACTAAGCTCTAGAATTTTCCGTACGCTACCGTGGAGGCGCGAAAGCTCCTATTGTATGAGGCACAGAGACCATGAAGAAGAAAGTCTACTTAGTCTCAAACTGTTTGCTTACCTGTAGGTGTACATACATGTACATCTCTCTCACACACTTAATACGGCACTATTAGCAGCTATTGTGAAGCCTTTTTCTTAACACAGTTCAATTGTTACATGCCTAATAAATCTATTTAAGTCAGCCTTCTTCAGCCTGCTTCTGAAAGGCACCTAATGTGTTTAATTAAGATAATATGTGAGGCATTGCCAAAACTAAGCTAGGATTATTATTTAATGTAAAGAAAACTTCTGTCATCTAGCATCATGATACTTGGATTTAGCAAGTAAGCAATTTGCCTCTACTGGCTAACAACACTAGAAAGTTTGTACTTTCCATCAAAATGTTTGCTTGGTCTATACCCTAGTGGGGTACTTGCAAATCAATCTCCTTTCCAAATACTTGGTACACATGCTCTGTTTGCCTACGCTATCTGTGTCAAGATGTATGTTCATTTCAGTACCAATTCTAAACATGTCTTTTTCCTTTTTCTCTCAGGAACTTGAGCCAGAAATGAAACAACAAAGAAGCTAACATATCAACTTATTACCTATCACAGCTGTGAGTGTAAAGCTAGTGTCATGCAGGCTTCATCATGAAATGTACAATATAAAAGCAGTGTGTTTATTGAGTTTGATCTACTCTGTTATGAAAACAATGGCAAAATTGCTATCAGGCATAATGGAGTGATATTCTCCTCTCCATTTGTGGCTTATTCACAAGAATTACACTTTGCTATAGGAGGCCTGTATATCCCTTGCATCACTATCCAGCTCTCCACTTCTGCTCTTTCAGGAAACATGAGGGGAAGATTGAACAAGGATACTGAAATGGCACGGTGGGATTCCTATAACCATTCCTAGGGTGGAGACAGAAACATTTCCCCCCGACCCACCCACCCCCTTGAGCTGACGTGCATACTCCACCTATCCGTTAAAACCTACTCAGTGTCCTACAATCATTTCTTTCAGTGCACAATGCAGCAGACTGAACTGAATCCTATATTTCATATATTACAAATAGAGGAGATAGATGTTTCACAATATATATTTTCAAAATAAGTTAAATATCTTAATTATATTATTCATAAACTACTCAGGAATTGCTCACAGCTGTAACTTTGGCATCACAGTCTCAATTTCTATGCACTTTAATTATTGACTCACTTCACTAACAGCTTTCATGTCAATTACTTTGTTTTAATGCAATGGGCAGTGCATAATGGGGCCATACCTACATAATTCAGCAATAGAAGTATACCAGCATTTTACCCATGTCATTTGACAAGAGTTTGTTTAAAGAAAGAATAGGTGAAGTAGTTTGTCTCATGTAAGAAAATTTACAGAGGATGTCTCCTCCAGTGCCCACAAGGACAGTGGCAGGAAGAGGATGGTTTTGTTTAATTGCTTTTTTGTATAAGATGAGGGCCACTGCATTCTTATACACAAATATAAGAAACCATGTAAATAAAATTATTTTGTCATTTTTCTACTGCTTTTCAGTCATTAATATGGATATCCTTATAAATGTCAATTCACTGCTTTAAGAACATTCACATGATGTAATAGTAATATAAAATACCGGATAAAAAGTCTTTGTAGGAAGAACTGAGGTCCAGGAGAGCAAATTCTGGCATGCTTTGGAGCACTCTATGTCTCACATGGTACAATTTAACAGCCTTCTTTCCACTTAACTGCTGGGAAGCCAGAATTGCTTCACTGACCTAGAATTAAGGTATATTTTATCAGATTTGGCTCATTGTAATATACACCAACAAAAAGTCTTGAAATCCCCCAACCAGCAGCAATAACCAATTCCCAAAGATATGTTTGTAAAATCTTCCATATTCTCCTGACATACTGCTGTCACTGAGACATTAATTTTTACACAGCAATTTGAAATCAGATATATTTAGTTACATTGCACAGGTGCATGAATTTATGGTACTTAATAGCCTATGTTTGAATCAAAGCAGAAGCAAGCAATGTAACTGCAGGAGAGTTTTACACATGATTTTTATTGCCTTTAGTCCTCCAGGTGCAATTGAACAGGAACAAAACCTCTCTGTCAGGCCCATGTAATATTTCAATCTACTAACAAGTCCTGTTTGCACAACTGCCTCCACAACAGTTATATGGCAATTTGCATATCTCAGACCAATGATGGGGGAAAAAACATTACTGGCTTTCCAGTTTCCTACTGATTCATTTACAATGTGTAGGTTTGAAGTCAGAGACTAAAAGGACTCAAACACTGTTTTAATGTGGTGTGATTGAATGTGAATTGTAGCCTGTTAATTTCTGGGCTCAGTTTAAGATGTTAGGTTCTCATCTTTTAAGCCTTAAAAAGGCTAGGTTACAAATACGTTAAGGACCACTCCCTCCCATCTGAGCTTCCTCCATGTTCTGCTCAAACATTTCCTGCACACTGAAGCACATGTTCCTCTTGCCTACTGATCCATGGCAGTCAAGTACACAGCACCCTTGTGTACTATGGATGCACAGAATACTGACAGATTTTCTTGTCCTCAGTGACAAATGAAACACCCTGTCAAGAAAACAGTGAAGCACTTCAAGATTATCTTTTGTTGCTGAAGACTTTTTTATACAATGTATTTTGCACAACAGATACAGTTCAACAAAACACCAGGTCTCCTGCACAGTTTTTTCACCCAAAAATTCAGGAATGCAAAAAATAAAATAAAAATAAAAATCAAATCATATGCAAAATGTGCAAAACTTCAGTGGGAGAAGACTCTTGAAATTCTTCAGTCTTACATGCAAGAGTGCAATAAGCAAGGATTTACTATAACATGAAGTACATGGTCCTCTGCACAGTGAACTACTTAAAAAGAACCTTTATCTATAAGCTGTTTCCTTCCACTGAAATACCAAAGAAAATAACTGTGACCTTGGTAATACATCATCATTTTTTAAATGATTATTTATTTCATTAGACTCAGGCTCCTTTTCTGTCAAGAGCCACATTCCCTTAAGTGTAAACTACAAGTGTCTGCATTTTATTTCAGTGTAAACACATCTATTGAAGGCAATGAGATATATATATAAGTCTTTCTGTAAGATCTTCCCAACAGACACTAAAAATATCCTCTGTATGCACTTTCTGTACTGACACAAAGAGGTGAATTTCTCATTTATCATGCTACTGAATCTACAAGATTAAAGTATCATTTCAAGAAATAAATGACATTGTAAAGAAGCCATGAGGTATTAAAATTCTGTATGTCCCAATTCACATTTGAATTTTAAAAAATTAAAATTGGCATTAGAATATTACTGAAATTAAGCTTTCTAAAATACAAAAGGATAGCTAATTCTCTTCTTTACTCATCTTCCTTTTTTCCCTGTAACAGGAGATGTGAAATGCTTGATTCTTTTCTTCTACCAGAACTCAATCTATATTTACTAAAAAGAGATAAATCAAGTTACAAAAAAAAAAAAAAATTCAAACCTGAGCAGCAGCTCTTATTGCAATCCAAGCTTGCACTCTGTACATTTCTGGGGCTGTAATTTCCTCAGAACTAACACGGTGTCTGCTGGGAGACTAAATGTAATATAAATTCTGATTTAGGTTAGTAAGAATTAGAAGAAAATGTCCATGCACATTTTAAACATCAAACAACTAAAAAAAAATCCTCTGAAATATCATGAAGAAATAACTAACCTTAGTGCTTATATTAAGTCCTCGACACAGCTGCCATTGAGTGGGATGAAGATTACTCCCAGAATTGCAACCTTTACAACCACTTATTCTGAAATGTTTTTATCTTAAATAGAACAGAAAATCTGCTTGTTTGTTTTAGAGCTAGTGACTTCCATACTGCAATAAATTTGGGCATTTACAGACTGGCAAGCAAGTGTAGCAGAGATGATGTGGAAGATGTTGACTGCAACCCTCACAACTGCCTGTCCTGGTTAGAGCTGATGCAAGCCTCAAAAAGCTATACATTCCCCATTCCTGGAGCAAAGTAACAGGGACTCCCATTCAAAATATTTATGCAGCAGAACAAAAGCTTTACTATAATGATGCAGGTTATGATCCTAAATATTTTCTAGTTTGAGGTGCTAGCAAAGTATAGTTTCATGGAACCAAACAGAGTGAAGAACACCCATTCTATTTAGTTGTGTACCTCAAGGTATCATGCCAAACACATTTATTAAGGTCCAAGATTGAACAGATCTTCAATGCTTAAGAATTACAATATCATTCCAGTATTTTTATTTTCTAAATATTCAACCACTGATCTCAATTTAATATAGCAATATCCAAAGAAGAGGAAGTTACTTACTAGTAACCGTGGTTTTTCAAATACCTATTTAGGAACACACATAACTGGGTATTGTGCATGCATAGAGCCAAGGAGTTTTCCAGAGATGAACAGTTTTAGGTGGGAATATTGCCCTCACACCTCAAGAACACGAGCTTGGGCACACTAAGCTACTCAGTTCCAAAGTCCATAGCTAGAAGCAGCTGGTGTAGGACATCAACAAAGGTGTAGAGGGTAGACTGTGTGAGATCACAAAGAACCACTCAAAGAGCCATTGTTATAAGCAAGCAACCTGTTCTCTGTGGTATGCAGTCATCATAATAAGGTGAAAAAACTTCAATTCCTTTTTGAAAGAGTTACTAAGACTATGTGAGAGCTTTCTTGGCATATGGATATGACAGTTCATTAGATTTGATTTTTAAGCCACATAGAACAACTAAGCAGATTCATATGAAGGATCTGTAGGAACTGTACCTTTGGTTTAAATATTCTTCCGTTCAGTGTGGTTGACGTAGGTGATTCCTCCTTGTTTGTGATTAGAAAAAAATACTGCAATGCTATCTCCATATATGCTCTTCTTATCAAGCTGCAAAAAGACAACAATATAGCCCTCCCATTAAATTTATGACAGTGCCTGAAACACATCTATAGCACTTAGAAGCAAAATTTTCACATCACATGAAAAATATGGATTGCTACACTGTGCTAGTGAGTGAGATAACAAAGACATTTATTTATTTAGAAATATTTATATATTGCTTACATTCAAAAATGTTAAAGTGCTATACCTCAATGAATTGTAAAATATATACAATATACAAAATATGATATACAGATTATTTTCCCATAAGTCCAGGACACAGATAGTGGGCTGCCTTACTGAAAGCTTGCTCAACACACACATATATCTGTATCTATATCTATATAAGTTGACTTCTATTTCAGTCTATTGTTTTTAGTATGGTTTGCCTGACTGCTACTATTTTTATGGATTTAAGAATTTATATATTACATTTTCGTTCAAAAAGAAGCTCAAAGCACCATACAATAAGACACACATACAATAAAAAAAAACCCCACAAAATGCAATAAGTGCAAGCAGAAAATACCAACACAATTTTTTAAAAATGCAAATTACAGTAATAAATAAAATAAATATATTACATCAAGGGACAGAGAAAAAAGAATTCCAACAGTTGGCTCACCCATAATTTTGGTAACTCTTCAAGCTAACTTTTATGGCACCCAACAAGCTTTCAACAGCAACCATTGCTTTATTCCCACCTATTGAATCAATCTGTCTCTCTATCTTTCCTAAAAGAAGAAAGACATGAATTAATACTACACTTTTTTTCCTGTCAGAACTATCAAGCCACTCAGGACCTTTTTCAAGAAAGAAGTTCTCTTCGAAGAAAGAGAACATCAGGAGATGTTCAAGAGGTTCTGCATTTCTAATACATGCACTACAAGTTTTGGTACAATATTTTCTGAGACTTTGAAGAACAGTGTAAACAACACAGGTACTGTGAGAAAATGTGTCACATATTACCTTTCCGAAAAAGAAGTTCTGCTTCCAGATCTAAGTCTTTTCTTACCGACGCTGTAGAAAGATTCAGTGCAGTTTCCATGTGTCTGAGAGCTTGTAGCCATTGCAATTCGCTTTGAGGTTTTGATAAGCAAGACAATTCTAGAGCTAATGTATGCCCTGGAAATCAATTTACAAGAAAAAAAATCAAACTGATTCATAATTCAAAATTAAAACTTTTGTAAAAAATAAAATATATTTTCTTTGCACTATTTTTAAAGTTTCAGATGAAAACATTATAATGCAATTTAAGAACAAATTTAAATTTAATGCAATATAAGAACAAATAAATTCTACCTTATACAAAGCACCTAAAATGTCTGGACAGGTGATAGCATTCAGACTTTTCATTACAACCTTAAAATTTGGAGGGGAAAAAAAGAGTAGATTCCCCACACCACTGACATGGAAGACACTGGTCATCCCTGCACCTACACAAACTATCTCAAGTAATTTTACATCATTCATTAATTCCCTGCCCTTCAACAGAACATCTCCAAACACTATCTTCTTTGCACTATAGGGAAACTATATTGACTAAACAGCTTACTGTCTTCAAAAAATAACAGCAATTTTCCTACAGAAGGGAATATGCATAGTAGAAAAAGCAGGAACTCTATCTGCCATGGACCCTCAGCTAGAGTTAAGTTCCTAATGTGCAATAGTAAAGACAATACAGAGCGCAAACACATTTTTTCTTTAATACCAAACTCTCCACTCCAACTATTGATACCATTGGCTATACTCTCACTATCCCATAACCAAGATAAAGGAGCTCACCACACAGCAACTACAGGAATCCTGCATAAAACTTTCTGAATATAGCATTTTCTACACAACAACATTACCAACACCACCAAATGTGGTCAGCAGAATTACCACCAGCTCTTGATGGAACTGAGACATGAAAAATGGAAGAACATCAAGATGGTAATAGTTTCAACTAACTCATTAAATCTGACTCATGGCCCCCAATTCCCATCAGCCTTAGCTAATATGACCATGGAGACCATAATCTTTATGATGGAGATTATAATTTGGCATCTGGAGCTCTTCATATCAGGTTGGGGAGTTACCCTCTGGGATATAAGGTTTGGGTTTCAGTCCTGATGCCTTCTCTTTTTGCAAATTACACTGTAGAGGTCATGGAGCTGATTGGTTAGTATGATGAGAATTTCAGTCTTTGGCTACCTGATCTAAGAAGTGATAATTATCAGTAGTTCTTTTGTGAATTATCTAGCAGTGTTATTTCCCATTGAGCATATACCTATTACTTGTAGCTGCAACTGTCTGTTCCAATTTTTCTGTCCATTGTTATGCAAGGAAAGGCAGTATGTCTCCTTCTCTGCTTGATAGCATGTGTGCATGCATACATTGGAGAGGCTGTCACTATGAAACAGTTTTACCACTGTGTATTAACTTGCATCTTCAGAGCATTGCTAATATGGGAAAGGGGAAGTATACTGAGGGCGAGTATGAAGTAGTGGAATTGGGTGTAGGAACACTAATAGCATGAATACTGTGACCCGTATACTAGTGATGCTAGATTATGACTTGTTTCTACAAAGACTGGATTTTTTCTCTCCTTCCCACTGGCAGTGTATGTAATCACAAAGGAAACAAAGGGCTTGTTTTTGGCTGCTCCAGAGACCAGGACAAGGAGCAATGGATTCAAGCTGCAGGAAAGGAGATTCCACCTGAACCTCAGGAAGAACTTCCTGACAGTCAGGGCTGTCTGGCAGTGGAATATGCTGCCTCGGAGTGTAGTGGAGTCTCCTTCCTTGGAGGATTTTAAGCAGAGGCTAGATGGCCATCTGTCGGGAGTGCTTTGAGGGTGTTCCTGCATGGCAGGGGGTTGGACTGGATGGCCCATGTGGTCTCTTCCAACTCTACAGTTCTATGATTCTATGATTCTAACACTGAGAATAAATTCAATATTGCAAGAGAGATTCACCAAGTTCTCATTGAAACATTATTCCTAATATATCCCAACATTCTATTAGAGTATCTTGTGCTAAGTCAACCAAAAAACCCACAACACTGGACTGTAAATGTTCATAATCTATAGTTATTATTTTAATAGCTGTTGAAACCACTATTCTGCTCCAACTGTTGCTTCTGATCATATTTTCAGTATATTTCTATTACAGGTGCCAGAAAACACATGAGAGAGTGAACTGAATTCAGGCATATCTTTTCACTACTTAAGTATATTGAATGATCTAGTTAAACAAAACGATCTAGTTAAAGAACAAAACGTCTTACAGGTAACTGATATTTTCTTACCAATTCTCATTTTTACTTTTGCCAGTAATGTGATATGTGGTAGGTATCTGTTTTTCAAAGGCTTCTTTACAGTGGTCAGTGTAGAGTCTTCTGCATGTTGCTCAAGTGATTGCCCCAAAAGAAACAACTGTTGAAAGGTGTGGTTTGGTAACAGAGTTTGTTTAGTAATAAAAATTGCACAACACAATTCTATTTGCAACTCAAATTTTTCCATTATAATGGAATTGTGGCCAAAATAATGCACACTAGACAAAATGTGGGGTATAAGCAGTAAATAACAGAAAAGGGAAACTCATACAGCAAAAAGAGCTTGTTTCAAGTGGGCACAGGATGCCGAACAACTGTCAGGCTGAAAAGAAAGGAAAGCAGGGAATGAACTGACTGCAACCCTGAATCCCTCCACACTTTTGCTAAAAAGTCTCACTTGCATTTAATTTCCTCTTACATTAGTCAAAACAAATCTAAATACTTATCTATATAAGTATTCAGATTCAGAGATTTCAGAGTTATCACAGGTACTGCTGATGGAACAGATATTCCATTGTAAGCTGGCAAAGGAAAAAGGATTTAGATGAACGGAGGAGAGAAATCACTCATGGTGAATCACAAATATAGGCTAAAATCACTGAAAATTGGAACAAATTAACTCTCACTTGTCTGATAGAGAATGATGGGACTAGTCGTTACATTTTTTCCTCACAGGATATAAGCCCTTAGGTAAAATGATGAACAATTAGCTACATTTTGCAAGGCTTCACCTGTCTTTAGCAGAAGAAGACTGTCAGCATAGTTTGATTTTTCACAGACAACATAACAGTAGCTATACTGCTTTTTATAAGTCCTGTTGCTATACAAAAGAACTATGCTTATTCAAAAGAAATCTTCCATAAGCATACTGATTATGGTAGTATATCTTTGGATCCTATTTGTTGTTGTACACATTTAAGTCATTTCTGACTTATGGTGATCCTAAGGCAAACCTATCACACGTTTTTTGTAGCAGAATTTGTTCAGAAAGGGTTTGCCCTTGCCTTCCTCTGAGGCTGAGAAAGTGTGATCTGCCCAAGGTTTCCACGGTCAAGCAGAGATTCCAACCCTTGTATTCTGGTCCAACACTCAAATCACTATACCACACTGGCTGTCATCGTATATACAGAGAAAAGAAATCCTGAATTTATCAGTTAAGTCACAGTCTCATGTAATATATTTCCTTTCATAAAATTGCCATCTCCATTATCAGCATGGCATGACTCATTTGCAACTTAAAAAATATACTTCCTCAGATTGCATTTATAATTTCCTAATTCTGTATAGAGAATTTTGATAGCATATAGGCTATACAGGCTGAGTATCCCCTATCCAAAATGTTGGGAGCAGAAGTGTTCCGTATTTCTTCAGAATTTGGAATACAGTATATTTTTTCAGTAACTTCACATCTTGTTCCTTTACTACCTGTATTGTGTAATGAGATGAATAGCAGGTTTCTATGCTGAAACTGCTAAACTAAACTACTTTTTAGGGCCTCAGACGCTTGTTAGATTGTTATGCAGCATGATGTAAAAAAAGAAAAGGAAGTACCTGGACCAAGGAGGCCTGGTTTAAATCTCCTGAAAATTATAAAATGCCATTGGTTAAGTGAATCTCTCCTAGCCTGTCCTTCCTTGCAAGATACTACTGAGAATTTTTTTGACAGCCCATATATACTGTTCTGTGCTTCTCAGAGCAAGGACAGATATGTAGGACATTGCATGATGACACTTACCTGTTTAATAACAATTGTGTGTGCCATAATTAATAAGTTCAATTGCTCAGTCTTAGATGTGTGATATTCTGCATCATCTTCTGTTTGTGTTCTCATTATGTCAGCTAGCAATAGCATACTTTGCACTAGTGTTAAAGAAGCTGGTGGAGAAATCAGTGCCTTGTCTTCAAGCAACTTGATTATATTCTGTATGGACAAAACAGAAAATGATAGATGTGCAGTTACAGTCTAGATTAGTGCTTCTTCAACTGATCTTCTAAATTTCCCCTATCTTCCACCCTCCCTGCACTTTCTAGTGCTACCCATGTTTCACAGGTCATGATGAAGAGATCATAATATACAGTGGACTTGGATCTATGCACTACAGATGTAAACTACCACAGATATAAAAGACAGACAGAACAAGTGTTCACTAGTGTCATCTTAAAACCATGAGAAAAGAAAAAGATAATCAGAACAAAGCAATTTCTCTTCTTCCAAATCAAGCTCAAATAGCAGAACTGGTGAGGAGGGGAGAGACAGTTACTGCATAACTCCAGTATTTATGGGCATTCAGCCTATCCATATGAGCAACAACTAGGTCAAGACTGCACTTTCCTCAAGGAAACCTGAGTGCCACAAGCAGCTCATGGCCACAGTGTATTTGGACAACACAGTAGAACAAAGCTGCGAACTGTGTTACAACAAATCTGTTTTCATAGCCATTTTATTGTGAAAAAGTTAATTATTCATATGTGTGTTCAAACCTGTAAACCAAACTTAATGTCAGCCACTGGTTGTTTTTCCTGCAGGCCAAGCATAACAGCTTGCATAGTAATATCAGAAAGTGTCTCAACATCATTGAATGCCTGAGCTTCCATTTGTACCTCGCTGATCAGACATGAACACTCCATCAATTCATTTTCTTAGAGGAAAAAAAAATATCTTCATCAATACATATATTTGGACATTGGCATATAAATGTATAATATACCATTTCCAACAGGTAAATTGTTTTACAATTCATGTATTTTTTGATTTCTGAGACACTAAAACCAATCAAGATCATATGAGCCTTACACTGCCTTCAATAAAATGTGTAACTATCTTCTCAAATGTTCTTGATGGAAGGGGTTCAACTGGCATGTCTGCCAGCCTCCACCTATAGAGAGGACAACCACATGCAGAGGGTTCACTATGGCAGGTGGGAAGTTGACTTCAGCCCTTCTTTTCCTGAGAGTAGCAGAACATGGTAAAGTGTTGTTCTTTAGGTGGGGCACGGAGGAGCCACTAGATGCCTAGCTGCTCCGTTCTACTAGACAGGCCAATACAAGCTTTTTAACTATGTCAGCTATGAGGCTTGCATCATTAATCCTACACCACCAGCTTGCTAACACTGGAAGAAGGGAATTGTAAATATACAGATGTGTCAAATTGGGCATCCTGGCAAAACTACCCCCCTTCCACTTTTCAAATGGGCTGGTAGCACCTCGAAGAGTCAAGACAAAAAGAGTCAAGCAGTCTTCCTCACTGCTCCCACTCAGGATGGCTTTGCCTTGAAGATTTTCAAAGCTATCATCTGTAACTATGTATTTACAAAATGGAATACCATGGCTATTTCTAACAGTACATCTGTATGCACAATGCTGGTAAGAAATAGCTAAAATTCTACCTAATAGGGCCAGGAAAATATTCATAATTATTCATCTTCAGATTGAAAAATTGATTTCCTGAGAGTTGAGAATCCCTGCCAGGAAGAATAATACACCAGTGAGAATTTGGGACAATTTCCTCTTGGTATTCAAGGCCCTGTAGTACTGCAGATGAATTGTTCCATGAAAAAAAAAATCATCATTCTAGTTTTGTTTTGTTTAAACAGAAAATACAGTTTCTTGCAGAGGAAACAGGTACTTTGTGCAATAAAAAAACTTCTCTGTACCTCTGTAACACTTCAGGACATTTGAATGCAGAGAGAATATTGCAGAGAAATAGTTGTTTTCTCTTATTGTGGGGAGAAAACTACTGAAGTTGTCCATCCCTACCAGCAAAAATGAAATAGTCAAGGATTTACATCCTCATTATCTAACAAAGAATAACCGATCTGAAAAAACGATCACACTGAAGGCATATTATGAGTACGCAGTAGGCTGCCAGGTGTCCCTTATTATAAGAGATGTCCCCTTTTCGAGGGCTGGAAGGTATCCCTTATTTTGAAGGATGTCTCCTATTTGAGGGTTAGAAACCTTTTCCTTCTATACAGACTGAACAAAATACCCCCATAATTTTGGTATATTTGAGTGTGGGCCCTTCAAAAAGAAATGAAATGAGCACACCACATAACTTATGAATGTGGACAATGTGTTAATTTTAAGAAAAATCTGTGGCTATGTTAACCAAAATGAATGCTTTAATTTGGCATCTAGGTAGAACATAAACTTGTTAATACCAACTTCCTGATTGTCAAGCCTATATGTCTTAAATTTTGACTGTCCCATATTGCTCATGTTTTGAAAACCTGGCAACATTAGTGTGCAGGTAAACACATCTAGATGATTGCTAGTAGTTTTAGGATTAAATCTTACCTTTCATTGTTTCAATGCCTCGTGCCTGTGCTGTAATTGCAGTCACTAAGGCCAAACGACATCTCAGCCATATATGTGTATTCATATGTTCTCGTGCTATTACATTGTGAAACAGATTGGAATCCTCAGTATAAATCCATTCATCATGTGCCTGAAAGTCACAGGAAAAATCACTTGGAAAATAAACTAAATTAATGGGTATATTGCTCAATTAATCTATGGCAGATAAATGTATTACTAAAATACATTAAAATTTATTTAAATATAAACTCTAAAACATTAGTTCTGTTTCTAGTTCAACTAATTATTAGATCAGTCTACACCATATATATTTCTCTGTTAATCTGAAGTCAAATACACCATCTATATTAACATTGAGGAGTGTAACTGTCCTGCATATGCCCCTTGAGGTATTTGGCTATTTAAATTTTAATCTATCTATAGTGTGCAGCTAGCAAAAGCTACAGTGAGAGCAACTGAGATCACAGAGCAGCAGTTTGAAAAGCAAGCAACAATGAAAGAAACAGTGCATTCAGAGCACATCAAATTCCAGAGAATCAGCTTCTAAGACAGGATGGAAACAGATCAGGAACAGAAACTCGGGAGTATAAACTTGCAAGACAGGAGGCACTTGTGGGAGAAATAAGAGGAAGATCACCCACTAACTGATGGAAGGGACAGAAGGTGTACCTCTGTGTGTAGCAGGAAAATGAACTGGGAGCACAAGCAGACTGAGAGGTTGGGACTTAAAGTGAATGATCATTCTTGGATAACTGCATCAGCAATCCACACTCATAGGCTTATCTCTCATACCAGCATCTCAAGGCTGGAGTCCAGAAAGTTCTAATTCAGTTGAAAACATTGACTCTGCTCTCCATCACATTAGTTTAATTACAAAGCCCTGTCACTAAGAACCCACTCAGAAATATACCTAATAATTTGTGTTTTGCTTTTGTTTTGGTGGTGTGATGGTGACGACGACAATGATGATGATTTTAACTACTAAAACATCCCAGGCGGGGGTAGATTGCTTATGCAGTCATCAAGAATTATCATTCATGGTAAGTACCAACCTCGCATTTTCTGGATGACTGCCTGAGCAATCCACACTCATAGGACATATCCAAGCCCATTCTCACAAGTGAATACTCTTCTATCTATTTGTTTTCACTGTCTGCAAGACAATTCGCACAAAGTACACCTGAGTGAACTTATTTTATCAATTTTGTAGTGCCTAATGAGGATGGAAGACTTCTTCCACCTGGCTGTTTTACATTCTTCCTTCAATGATGTTATAACTCCATACGCTCTTGATGTTGCCATACCCTAACAGAATGCACCCATACATTTTTAGGCACTGGAATTCATAAGCATAAGAATTCATAACATAAGAAAACGCATGCTTTAATCCATCTGGACAACACAGTTCTTGTAGGTTGCAAAAAGCAGTTTTGCATGACAAATCAATCATCCAAAAATCTATAACATGTACCTCATTTTTATTCTCTGTGTTTTGTGGTAAGTTAGACTTCTTCTTGAAAACAGATGCATTCTGGAGAATTTTTAATGCAGAAAAGGCTAATGCAGCACTGTAATAAATGTAAAATTAAACAATAAAAAGTGTGTTTAATATTTTTATGAAATAATTTTAATACATTTCATTAAATGATTTTAATACCTCATTGCAGGACTTACTCTATCAAATTCTGCCTTGTTTTCCCACTGTAATGATTTCCTTCATTTACATCAGTTTCGAAAGAGTTGGAGCAACATGGAAGGTGCATATAAATTTATCTGACTTCAAAAATTCCCTCCATGAATGTGCAAGTAATGGTGGAGCAGCAAATTAAGCATGACTCTACTGAGGCTAAAGCAAATCCCCATATTTGGGCACTGCACCTATGATTAATTGGACTTAATTATTTCAGGTATATTTTACTCTACTTTTCAAGATTTCCAGTTAGGATTGCCATGCTGGATAGGGGATGAGGCTCCTGTAAATTTAATTCTGACCTGATTAAGGAGCAGGACAAGATGTGAAACTCCACCAAGCTGGATAAAGATACCTGATATTGATATTTATAGATTTTGCCTGCACTGCTTGCAAGCAGTGCAGGACTTTGCTCATTGTTGCCAACAAACTCCTGTCCCCAAATAACATACAAAGGAGTCCTGAAAGGTCTGACTATTTCCTTGCCCTGACTGAACAGGGCAAAACGACTGGTGGCAGTTCTAACTTGCAGCATTGTTGTTAATCCTGGTTACTCCAAGATGCTCCCAAGGAATAAATCCCAGTACCTTTTGAGGTGCTAATAGAGGTTCTATTATACAAGGGTAATCTAATTTAGATTATAAACCTGAGGGCAGGGAACTGTCAAGTTAACAATGTGTAAGCCACTCTGAGAGCCTTTTTGGCCAAAGGATGGGATGTAAGTATAATAGATAGATGATAGATAGATAGACAGACAGACAGACAGACAGACAGACAGACAGACAGACAGACAGATAGATCCCTTCTCAGATGAATGATCTATGGCAGGGAGTTTGTCCAGTGTTTGTTTAAAAGGATAGCCCAAGATGAATGCTTACATGAGCTTGTGCACTTCCTCATGCCTGTCTCACTCATCTGAAGATGAATCCTGGGATCATAACAATGTCTACATCTAGACCAGAAGTAGTACTCACTTGACACTCTTAGTGTATACACATGTTGGCTTACCCTTAAGAGCAAGTAGACCTACCCACCAACTCCTCTTTGCCACCTGGGGAAGTGACCTTTTGTCCTCCACTAAAGCACCAGTGAACAACATAGCAGACTGCTCATTCAGCAAGACAGGTCACAATGAATACAACAAGCTAAATTCAGCACACATTGTGATAGATGATGTCTCTGAGGTCAATGAGCAACTGATTATGCCAGGAACAGAGCCAGTGATTGACCAAACCAGCTTGAAAACATTCCCATCAGATGAAAAACAAACAGAGGCAGAGTTGCCCCAGCCAGTTCCAGAGGGAGAAGGAACCAGCAGTGATTTACAGGAGTTACATTCACCTGTGTCCCCTAGCCTCCAATCACCAAGGATACTGAAAGGAACAGCTCAGAGGGAAGCCGCTTTGGCTAGATCAAGGAAACAGAACAATGATGAGTAACACCTGTTTTCAGTGGCTACTTAAGTCTGTCAGTGTGGCTTGCTGTTTGCTTGTAGCAAATTCCTATGCAAGCCCTCACAACCCTTGTGGTCTGGCTCCCTCAACCCCTCTAGATGGACCTTCAGCTTTCTGGACCTTTTGCATTTGATCTTGATGTGGCTCAGCTCAGTGTTTCCAGTTGTTGTTTGTACTGGACACTCCCCGCTGCCGCCTCCTCGTCCTCTTGGGCAAGTACCTTTGCCTTCCCTCCCTTGCTGACAGAGAAGTACAGGCAGGGACTTGGACTCTGACATACATACCTGTCCTTTATGTATGCAGATGTGATTTTCAGACTGTGGAGTTTGGTATTTCTCTCCTTTCCACACAGCACTCAAAGCCTCACGTAAGCTTAGTTTAAAGCCCTGGAACCACCTCATGCAGGCATTCGTGCTTCAACATGAACCGATAAGATCAAAGCATTGAGACCTGTGGATGCCCCCCATGAATCTCAGTGTTGATGCCACTGTAGTGTGTTTAGCTATGGTGGGTAGCCAGACCTTCTCCAATTCTGCCTGCTCACACTGAAGCATGGGATGTCTGCATCAGATGGCTTTGGGACTTTAAAGTAAGTGAGTGGGGGATTATATATGGTCAGTAGAGCATAAGGTCCACATGCAGATCTTTACACTATGCAGAGGAGATGCTGAATTGAAGCCACTGTATGTGCCACTCAGCATCTGTCTCAACTCTTCACATAGAACAAGACAGCTCTAAATATGCATTTCCAGGAAAGTGTCATATTTTAAATAAACCAAGTTTTTAAAAATTATCAACTATATTACATTACTACTCATTGAGCAGTTACTTTCTCCACTATTATTGTATAAACCAATTTATTTACTGTCTTTCAAGAACACAAAATAGGGAGGGAAATGAAAAAACAACAACAAAAATATGACTAATTATTCACAAAGTATCATTTTCAGCTGCTGCTTGGATTGTTGCTCAGTGTGAAAACTGGGTTTTAAACAACACAAAGCAGCAACAAGTGTGCTTCCGTAAGGTGCAGTACACATTTTATTTACCTGAATGCTGTCTGAAGCCTCTGTTGAGCAATAGCTGCCAGCTGAAGTTTAGCTTCTGTGACAATCTCTAATTCTGAAGCTGAACATGCATAAATCAGTGTGCCATATTTACTCTGTACAGTTTCAAGAACTTCATTAATTCTTTCTTCAGCTTCTTCCAATAAAATGCCCTAAAAGATTAAAACTATATTACTGACCAACTAATAACAAAAAGGGAATCCAATACTGGATTTTAAAACTGCATATGTTAGATATGGCTGACATTCTATTGGTGCAACAACGGTGTATCTTCAGTCCAGGTGTAATGTGAGCATAAGATTGTTTTGCCTCCCAAATTACGTGGATGAAATCAATAGCTTAAAATTATGGGGTCCTTCTATATGGACTAAAGTCCTATTTACACTACATGAAAATATTAAATTATTAATTACAGAATATGTACATTTATATTTTGAACAATGCTATTACCTTTAGCATGCCCATACTTAAAATATCTTTGTTTCGTTCAAGTTCCACAACCATAACAATTGGTTCCCGCTTCAGTGTTACAAATGCTGAAGGTAGTATAAAACCTTTGTATATGAAAAAGAAGGTCCATTGTCAAATCTGAGGCAATTAAGCAATTAAAAGAAACACAGCACTGAAAAACAAATACATTTTTTAAAATTTTTTTATTTTTTAACACTTAGTTCTCTTTCATCATCAGTTTTTAAAATCTTTTAAAATTGTTAATCCACAGCATTTCAAAAATACAAATATGTATATACATTTAGCTATATACATATCCATTTACAAATAGTTCTTTTCTTCTTATATTTAATATAAATACTTAAAGCTTAAATATCTATATCTTCTTAGCCTTGTAGGGTTTGCAACAAATCTCTTCTTATATCTGTCACCTGTGCAAATTCAGAATGTATGGGCTCTTTATCTCTCAGTTACTTTCAGTAATATGGAATCCATGTGAAAGCACAAGAGTCTGGTGGCTTAAGCCTAAAATGACCCCCAAAACAAAAGGGAGGAAAGGCAAAAATAGCCAGTCAATGAAAAACTCCTTATAGATTAGCAGAGATAGCTATGCACAGCTATGGAAGCATGCCTAGCAGCAGAGAACACCATTAGCAGCACATGCACTAAGCCAGTAACACTCACCAACTCCAAGTTGCAATCTTCCAATATGGAGGCTCTTTATTCTTTGTTACAATATATATACAATATTTACAAAGTCCAGATGGCAATCCAGCATATCAAGCTTGCTCTCACCAGCAGAGCCCCCCAGCAGACACACACTTCAAGCAATGCATGCAGTGTTGGCTGGGATTGTGCTTCCTTTATACAGACACCTAGCCAATCCTGGCCAACCCCTGCATTGTCTGCACCTGGTGTTCATCTGATATAAAATACATATATTTCCCCCATTTATTTCTGAACAACAACAACAGTACCGAATAGATACTAGGTTTGCAGCTTGCATATATGCAGTTTTAAATGGCCTCTTGTATTATAGCTGTCGCTTTGTCTGCTTCCCTGGAAAGCACTGTGTCAAACTCCATAATATAGACTCTGGTGATGCAAGACATGTGAGAGATGGAGTCAAGCCTTGCTTTGCCCAACATAGGCCAGGAACATTACTACTTCAAGTTTCCTTATCTATATATGAGAACCATATAGTTCACCCTTCCCTGCATAGAAATCAGAAATGACAAGACTCAATCAGCTGGCTAAATGGCTAGCTTTGACATTTTACATGAAACTGAACTCCACTGAGGGATTCAGTGCAAGAGATACAATAACATTTTAACTCTTTGACTTAATGTATATTGACTACTTAACATAGGTTCTAACTCTGAATCCATATAATATTTCCATGCATGAACTCCATGCCATTATGATCTAGACCAGGGTAGGCAACTAGACAGAGCACAGGGGCCATTTTTCACCTTCCCTGCCATTCCCTTGCCTCTGCCCTGGCACTGAGAACTTGCACCAGGCAAAAAGTAAAGTTATGGGGTGGGGAAAGATGTGCAAGTGCACTTTCCTTATGCTCTCTGGAGCTCTCCCCACCCATTCCATTGCCTCTGCCCCAGTGCTAAGAACTCACTCTGAGGCAAAAGGTAAGGCAATGGGGGTGTGGAGATGTGCCTCTGCCACAGAAGGGAAAGGGAGGGGGATTGTGGGGGTGAGTTATTCATGATTTTTCCACTTTCACAAGGGTTCTGTATCCCAAACCCTCACAAATGCGGAAGGGCCACTGTATTATCCAACCTCCCATTGTCAGAAGAAACATGGTGGAAGTACCCTTCCCAATTACTATTCACTGATGCTTTTTGAACGAGGTTCAGAAAAGTGAAATAGTTCATTTTCAGATAAACTTACTTATAGGTAGACACTCTTACACTGATTGTCTCACCTCTCTCCCTTGTTATTTCCTATTCTGGTTTGACAACAGCAACAAGAAACATGAAGTAAAAAGGTAAGACTTCTATCAGACTGCACATCCTTACTATTTCCAGATTGATTAGCACAATAGTGGAGAAAACAACATAAGTGTGCTTCTTAAATAAGACAGCAACTACAAGGAACACCAACTATTACTCAGAGGTTGAGAGGTACTAAAACCTTGTTGATGAGATACTCTCCTTCTCTTGCCCTACTTTGCACACGTGCACTAATCATTCACATGAGATCCAAATCAGCATGCAGAGGTTACAAACAATAAGCAACTGTTGCACAAGCAATCTGATACCTTCAGATGAAACAGAAGAGAACAGGAAGAACACAAAAAGAGGTGAAGCACTAAAAAGGGCAACCTTTCCTCATTACTAGGTGTTACCTTCTACATGAGGTGTGAATTTTCTGTACATCCTGAAGTGTTGCAGGAGATAAGTTTGAAATATTTCAAGTGATCTTCTACTACAAGCAATTTAAAATCCTTAAATGATGAAAATGGCCCCATTCAGCCAAGATTAAGCATATTCAAATCCCATTTGAATTGGAAAGATTCAAGAATGAGATTTAGACTTTTTTTAATCTTTAGCAGGGCATTTCCTTTCTAAAATAAGTCACAGTCTAGCAAGATGTAGTGAAAAGTCATACTAAACAAAACAACAGAAGCATCCTAACAACTTTATAAGCTTTCTAACCAATAGCAAGTTAAAATACACTCAGTTACGTTTAAGACTTTTGGTTTCATTGTTACCAGTACCTTTCAGGAATGCCTCTGTGTTTCTTCCTGCCCTTCTTAAGGTCTCAGTGTCCACACAATATGTTGCCTTCAGCACTTTTTCAGGAACACAATTTAATGTTGCAGATAGGCAAATAATAAAATGTGTTTTGGCTAGTATTAATATATTCATGATTCGTGGATCATATGCTGATGCCCAATTTGAATTTAGAGGCCTGTTGAACACATCTTCTATTGCCTTTAAAATTAAAAGGAAATTATATAAGATAATAGATATGCATCTAAGAAAAATACAACTGATTTAATTTTAAAGGTGAGTCAAATAATACTACATAATATAATATACCCCTTGCAGAAAAAAAATCCTTTATCTTTTGTAAAACAGATTGTGACATCTCTCCAGCTCTGAGGCATAGGTTAAACATAACAGGGCCATACAAAATTCAGGTGTTCACCTGCTTCTTTTCCAAATTGCACATATCACCTTAATTCAACATTTTAGCTCCTACCAATTCACAAACCAAACTATATCCTAATGAAACTCAAAAAGGACAGGAATGCAAATATTGCTACCATTATCTACAGCAATAACCAAAACTGTTAAATATAAAACTTACATACAAGGATGTAAATATTAATATGTGATACATTTACACAAGATTTAAGTGACAGATCTAGGTGCTTGTCAAATTCCAAACTGGATACTTCAGTCTTGTATTATACTGAGCATTCTTGTACTGAAACAAACTTATAGCCAGCTATCCCTGACTGTATTTTTGTTTGGTAAGCCTCTCAAATATAAATATATAAGTGACACAGCATTTAGTTGCAGGTAAGGTGCCCCATTTGACCTGGCAGGTAACCCATGCAAAGAACCAAACACCCCAGAAACCTCTGTAATTAGACATTTTCTCATATCAAACAGGGAACCTTCACAGTCAGAACGACAAACCTATACCTTACTTAAACAAAATAACTCCACAGAGTTCTTTGCAGTTAATATCAAAACTTCTGGGGCATCCTTTTAACTCACAGAGGTGACAACAAGCTTGCATATGGCCAAAGAGGAGAGCTTATCAGGCCAAAGACAGTAATACTCAGATTTCTGATCAACTATCATGCATTTCATGTGATTACACAAGACACAGCAGACAGTTATATATAGGCATATGCTTGGCAACATTATGTCTAAAAGGTATCAATTCCCAGGCAGTTTGGCTATAATGTATCCAATCCATTAGACTGAATATGGTCATTTCTATTGAGTTCAACAGACATTCTATTCAAAATTACAAACTGAAGGGCAGAAGGAGTTCAATGTGCCAAAAATCAACCAGGATCAGTTTAATATATGCATTAATGAACTCGTTAACCAAGCTTTCTGTTACCTGTAGATTTACATTTGTCAGGAGAGGCTGTGATGAATCGAACTTTGGAAAGACCTAAAATTAATAAAACATAACAATGAATGGAATATAACAACAAAGCATATATTTCCAAAACAGGTCAGAAAAAAATGGACGCAATGACAAAACATCATTTTAATTTGGATAAAAATGTATAACATGACCAAAGTGACTCAACAGGTCTTATTATATTTACATAATGGTCTTGCTATCAAGTATATCTTTATTTTCATTTTGTACTAATTCCACCTGATATGGCAAGTCTTTGGCTAAAATTCATGTCAGATGGGAAAAGAAAGGCTTCCTTATCACTTTAAGTAGCCATATGGGGGGGGGACCTGAAAAATTCGAAAGTAGAAAAGACCTGCTAGACTTTCCCTGGAAATGTATCTGGCAAATCTTGCCTAAAAGACACTCTGCAATAACCCAAACCCTTGAGTGAACCCTAAGCATACAAGAGATTGTACCTCCTAGCATATTAAGTTATGGAATGCAGTAGTCAGTTTTACCGGGAGCTTGGGAGCAGGCTTATAGGCAGATGGTAGTTTCCATGGGATTTTCTCTCCACGGTTCAGAATACACAGTTCATGGAAAGCATCAGAGTAAAATCCTAAATCTGTAAGTACTTTAATCTTAAAAAAAAACAACAAAGTTTAGTATTAAAAATTAATTTGCTGTTAATGTCCACAAAAAGCTCTACTCAGAAAGGTTAATGAACAACTAGTGCCCATGCATAGTCAGTAGTATAGTCAGTTTCCTGAATGGTCAAATTTGGATATTTATTTTATTTATTTATTAAATTGATACCCCATCATTTTGCCTTACTATACTGCAGTTCAAATGAGAATATAACAGATATTTAAAAACAGATTAAAACACTTCAGCAAAAATAAATAACACTCTCCTTCAGCAATAACCCAACTTACATGCCCAAAGGCCTCTCTCATTAAAAGGAGAGTAGAAGGACACAAAAGAGTGCTAGCGTATCTTCTTCCGGCTAGGGTTTCCAAAGCCTAGATATGCCCACTAGGAAAATCCTATCATATCCCAACAAAAAATGCCTATGAGGGTAGCAGAAGCAAGAGAAGAGCGTTTCTGAAAAACATGGGCAGACTCAGCAATAGATATTAAATTTGTAATGTCACTTTAAATGATCATTGGAAAAAAAATAACATGTCAGTCATTACAACGGTTACAGTTACCTTGAGAATCCTGCCTTCAATACATTTATTTGCATCCCGACAAATTTCAGAAACAAAGTATTGATATAATGTAAATAATGGCAAAATCTGCAAAGTAAGAAAGTTCTATAAATATTTACTTACAGGTATATTTAGTAGCTGTTAGAATACTATTTAAAAATCTGAAAAGACTTAACTCAAATTCAAACATTAAAAAAAAAACCCTTAAGAAATCATAACTAACTCTCACATCTAGATATCTATTGTGGAAGATCTTTTCCATTTCAGTGAAATAAGGAATAAAACCCTTAATCTTATAGTACACTTCCCTAACATATTATACATTATATCTATTAGAAATGTAATATACTACTAGGAAAATGTTTACAGCTGCAGTCCTGAATGCCTTTATTAAACTCATTGAGGTTTAGGGTCTCAGTTTAAGAGCACTTTAACTCAAGAGCGTGAAACCATCATTTTCATGAAGCTACTTAACTTTACACATACAACTACATTTGAAAAATCTTATCAAACAGGTTAAAGAAAAATATCAAATGGATAGCCATCTGGTTATCAGGCAGCTTTCACTGATAAAAACAGCTTCATACTTGAACACAAAACAGGAAAGGAAGTGCAGCTGAGCAAAAAAAGAGGGGAAAACCCAAGATACAGCTACTGTCTACTTAAGATTCTGAAAAAATGTGGCATACAAAATTCAACATGTTAAAGATGCAATCCAATGAAATGAATCGTATGTATTTTCAGTGATGCAGCTGGATTTCCAGTCAAATGCCAGGTGCTATGCTTGACACCTCAAGCTAAATGACATTAGTCAGTATAAGAAACTTTCTTCCTCCAACAAGCCTTAATACTTCCTCACTTTTATCTCATCACTGAAAACTGGTATTTGAGAATAAAGGATGAATGGGAAAGGTCCACAGCAGGATATGTTTTCACCTGTTTGTACTGACAATTTCAAGGAAAGAAAATGTATAACTTGGCTTGTTCACCTGAGCCACCTGGACTCCATGATTACAAGAATAACTAGCTTTGTTCACATCCTCTGCACCTGTTTCTCTGCTAGTGGCACATTAAAATTTTGATGATGAGGATTAACCAAAGAAAGGCTTAGATCAGAGTTAGTGAACAAAAATATCTGTCATACAAACATCCTTGTCTATGGAGACTGAGATTACAATTCTATGCAAATATTGTTAATTACCCCACTATATTCTGTGAGGCTCATTTCCAAGTAAACACCTATAAGGTAGGAGGTTTAACGGAACTTGGTGCATAACTGCATGCTTTGTGTGTCCACCTGTCTATCTTAAGGTAAAAGGGCTGATATATAAAATTTATAGCCCAAGCATACAGGAAAAATACACATCATTTACACATTTTATTAGTACTCACTATTAGATTTTGTTTGCTGCAGTGCAATTCATACATAATGAAATTCAAACTTGCAACAACATTTGCAACATCAGCTCTGTAATAATCCGCAAATAAATCAATGCCAGGAATTAAAATATCTGTTTCATACTGCGCAAAGTCACAATCAGCTTTAGGATGTGGTAGTGAAACGTTAAACAGAGACTGAAATTATAGGAAAAAATACAGTCTTAATTCTGTACATGTCTACAATTCTTAAAAAAAAAAAGTCTAGTGTTTCATATAGCAGCAGATAAAATATTAACATTAATATTTCAGGAAAGAATAGAATTGCGACAACACAGAAGAATATATAACTATATGATTAGCTTCTTAATTAGGTTTTGATCTTTTTCTAATTATGTGGGGATCAGCATAACCATGCAATATCGTCATAAACATCAAAGTATGTTAACTTCTAATTCCAAGGAATCTGCATGACATTTGCAGATAAAACTATTCAGATGCTAATTTAGACGCTGCAGTTGATACAAATTCAGTGGATATAACTTTGGCTCCTGTGTGTCTTGTTATTGGATACACTTCAATTTGTACGGCCTGAGAATGTGGATCCTTGGAGAAGTGAGACCCCAACCTATGAATACTAGACAGAAGAGAACTGGTTAAGTGGGTAAGGGGAGTGGCAAAAGCTTCATTGTGGCAAGGCAAATACCCATCGTGACAAAAAGAGGGTGTGGCAAGGCTGTTACTGAAAAACTTCCCTGAACCCCACCACTCTAGACAGGCAAATATCACCAAGATTCTATAAAGTGTGTGGTGGCCTCCCAGATCTAAACATTAATGGATGAAATGGGCTATCTAGATCCATTTCAATCTCTCTTCAGACCTGGTTATTTGTCCCTCTTGGTTCTGCTGGACTGCTCAGCAGCTTTTGATACCATCCACCATGGCATCTTTCTTGGCTATCTCTCTGGGATGGAACTGGAGGCACTGGAATATGGTGCTGAGATATGGCGCTGGATGATTTCTGTTCAACAACCTAACTGTTGGTCTTTGGGTTCCCTCAGGGCTTGGTTTTGTCCTCCATATGCATGAAATTGTTGGGAGATGTTATCTGGAGTTTTGGGGTCTGGATGTCACCAGCATGCTGACAACATCCATCTCTCTTTCTCCTTTCCATCCAATTCTAAGGAAGTCATTTTGGTACTAAGATAATATCTAATGTCAGTAAGGAAGTGAATGAGGGGGACAAATTGAAGTTTAATCCAGACGAAACCTAGCCAGCTGAAACCCTATACAATGTTTGTGCTCGTATGGGAGTTCCCTAATGACCACGTTCTTTCTACTACTAAATCCTGAGGCAGATCTGTAGCCAAAAAAAAAGTTAACACTAGTCCTAAGGATGCTCTTTAGCTGCTTGAAATGTATCTTGACAATCTACTCAATTCAATCCATCTGCTTAGGGAAGTGTGTCTTAACCTTCGGTTTATGGAGCCCTCACAGGGAGTCTGCAAAGCCCTGCTGCTGGACACCAACAGCAGAGAAGGCAACAGGGATGCAGCAGTGGGAGAGGGGTACTGAAACTGCTCTCTCATTTGCAAATGAGGGAGCAGTTTGGGCATGTGCACACACCTGCCACCATGTCCCTTCATCAGGGATGTGGCAGAAGGGGGCGTAGACACCGATGGACATGGTGACAGGTGTGTGCACGCACCCAAATTGCTCTCTTGTTTGCAAACAAGGGAGTAGTGTCAGTGCCCACACCCCCTCACTACTGCATCCCTAACAAAAGGGACACAACAGCATTTGTCTGCACACACCCAAATGATGATTCTGGAGACCAGGGTTTGAATCCCCACTCAGCCATGCAAACCCCAGGCAAGTCATATTCTCTCAGTCTGAGGCAAACACAACAAATCTTGCCAAGAAAAACCCATGACAGATTCATCTTAGGGTCTCCCTAAGTCGTTTTTCAAAGGGGACAGATATGACAGCTAGAAAGAATCTCCCTCTGTCACCAGCACTTTGCTATTGTGTGTTTTCAAGTCACTTCAGATTTATGGTGACCCTAAGGCGAACCTATCACAGTTTGTATTTTTGGAAGATTTGTTCAGAGGGGGTTTGCCTTTGCCCTTCTCTGAGGCTTAGAAAATGTGACTTGCCCAAGGCCACCCAGTGTGTGAGCAAGGATTTGAATCCCAATCTCTAGAAGCCTTCATTAAATAAACAAATATTTGAATATTTAAATCTAAATTTAAATATTTAAATCTTGATTTAAGTCTTAGGGGTCCCCGGCACCAAATTATATTTACAGGGGGTCCCTGGTAAAGGAACCACTGGCATAGGGTCTTTGTAACCTTCCTGGAAAAGGGAGACCTGCACCTAAATCCCTAGTTGTAATGGAGGGAAGCAGAGAGAGGCAGTAGAAACCTCTGCAGTGGCTGTGAGTGTGCCTTGCCCATTTTACAATATCATGACATGACAGCAGATTACTCAAATGACAATATGCATACAAAAGCAGACTTCTATGCACAGATTCCCTTGCAGGACTAGAAACATTGTATGTGAAAGTAGTAATGCGCTGATCAAATGGTCCACAGTGATCACCTTTTTGTGGTTGTGGATACTGGTTCCAGGATCCTTTCTGCTCTAACAGATGACTGGCATATCTGTTATGTTATGGATATGTGCACACAAACAACAGCATGCTGCTCACTGAGATAATTATGGCATCATGTAGCCTTCATAAATAAAAATCAATGCTCAGCAGCTTAGTGATAGCCGTTCTTCAACAGTAATATATTTCAGTTTTCTAGAAGAGTAGTGTTTACAGATATCAGAACACTAAAATCATAATCATATCTTGCTCTTGTTATGTGCCTTCTCATCATTTCTGACATGGTGATCCTAAGGTAACCTATCATGGGGTTTTCTTGGCAAGATTTGTTCAAAGGGGCTTGCCATTGTCTTCCTTTGAGGCTGAGAAAGTATGACTTGGCCAAGGTCAGCCAATGGGTTTTCATAGCAAAGCCAGGATTCGAACCTTGGTCTCCCAGAGTCTAAGTCCAATATTCAAACTATTACATCAATTGATATGAAATTCACTATATTGTTGCATAATGTTCCATTAGAATTTTAATAATAAAGCTATAAACTTACCGAGAATGAAAACCTTAAAAATAATTTGTATCAATTTATTATTCACTTACATTCAGACACATCCCAAAAGCACTGAGAAGGGGAATAACTCTGAAGGAAGTGCGTTCCACATAATGGGGGGGGGAGTACAAGAGAAAGCACTCTTGCACATGCACCTCCAGTGAAACTTCACAGATTATGGTATTCTCAAGAGTCATCACATATAATCTAAATGAAAACATATGAATTACCTTGAAGAGAACAGCAGATAAAATGCAGGTTCTGGTTCTTAATTTGATATCATATAGTAATATGTGCCTAGGTGCAAAAGGGGGTAAAAAAATAGTAAACTTTTTAGCATCTTTAAGATAACCAAAATTTAATACCCCTTTGAACTTGAAAATTCTTCTCTTCTAGAATCAGTATATTTTGTTTCACAGAATATATTTGTTATAATTAAGATCACTGAATGTATTACACTGAAATGGACAAACATCAGTTGATAAGGCATACCCACAAAAGATCACAAAAGAGTCCTGCCTTGGTTGGAAAGGTTTGTGTGATGGTACAATACCTCCATAAAACAGTTGATGTGATCAAGGCTGTTAAGGCCAAGGCAGCTGCTTCATGGGCCTTCTTCAGATATCTATCCAACCTATGCTACCCTGGATCTCTATGTGGGACATTTCCACATTTAGGCATTACTGTTCCAAAGAAAGGGGCTACTACGAGAACGTCAGTGAGGAGCTGAATGAATCTTCCAGAGCCCTCTAGTCAGTATACTTTCTTTCTCCTGTATCAAAAGTATTAAGGTCCTCCACAGAATAGAAGTACAGTCAGATGTATACAATGAGGGTTACGATTCTTTGAAGGAATGATGATCCAGTTGCTTCTGTGATTTTCAAACATACTTTTATTTGTTTTTTCCCCTTAAGAAGAAGGGAAATGTCTGATGAGATGCTCTCTTTTCCACATGAAGTTTTAGACTAGCTCTTACTGCTTCCTTCATTGCTGGGTGGTAAAACCAACTAAGTTTTCTTGCTTAGTTTCTGCCACAATCAAGTCAAAATGCAAGCCACCCAGAAGCTGGTGTTATAAGCGTGAAAACAGCTGAGGAAATCATGGAGTAATGGAGCCATCTGGTGGTTCACTAGGGGTATAGCAACAGGAGGAAAATGTGTCTGCTTGTGGTGAGAACAAAAAGAATCACAGAATCATAAAGGACTGCAAGGACTATCCTGTCCAACATCCTGTCATGCAGAATAAAGCACTCCTGGGAGATGGCCATCCAACTTCTGCTTAAAGACCTCCAAAGAAGGAGAGTATACCGCTTCCCAAGGCAAGCCATTGCACTGTCAAACTCCTCTTACAATTAAAAAGTTCTTCCTAATCTTTAGGCAGACTATCTTTGCTTATGATTTTAATTGTTACTTCCTTCATGTTCTAGCTGGTTCATGTCCAGCAGAAAACAAGCTCAATCCATCCATTACATGGTATCCCTTCAGATATTTAAATCTGCTATCACATCATTTCTCAGACTTTTCTTCTTTCAAGCTAGGCCTTCATAGGGCTTGATTTCCAGACCTTCTTCCATCCTGGTCACCTTTCTGTGGACATATTCTGGCTTTTCAATATCCTTCTGTAGCCACAAATGGACACAGTATTCCAGCTGAGGTTTCACCAGAACAGAACAGGGTGGTACTACTACTTCCTTTGATCTGGACATTATATTCTTGTTGAGGAAGCCTGGAATTGCACTGTTGATGTTGTTCTTTTGGCTGATACTTCACAATGTTGACTTATGTTTAGCTTGTGGCCTACTAAGACCCCTAAATTCTTTTCACATGAACTGCTTTCAAATCAAGTGTTGCCCAACCTATATTTGTGCATTTCATTTCTCCTGTCTAAATGTAGTACCTTACCTTTTTCCCTATTGAAAATTAATGTTGTAGTGTGGCCCAGCTCTACAATCTGACAAAGCCATTTTGAATTCTGATCTTAACCTCATGGGGTAACAGATATGTGTCCTAATTTGATATCATCTCCAAATTTAATACCAACTGCTGTGAAGTGCAACCCATCTCTTGCAAGAAATTCATCTTCATGAAAGTACAGACAAAAAAGCCTGTATCCCAAGGTCCTCTAGTTTCCTACCCAAAGCTTCACAAGTCTCTTGCAACATATTGAAGGCTATATCATTTAGGTCAGGAGGAAGGGTTAAAGATTGGTGGGCTTGATGAGTTTTGTTAGTCTCTTTGTTACATCATGGATCTTTGCTCGGGGAGATGGCACACTTCTCAAGCCATTTTACCAGGCCCACACACCACCACGTGAGAATCAACTACCACCACTAGATGTCTCATCTTCTTCTGGGAACTGGCAAGAGCTCTTCCTTTCACAGAACCCTCCAAGGTCACCTCAATGCCTTCAGAGGAGTGAGGCTTTGTCTCTGTTCCTGCAGCTCATAACTGCTGATTAAGAAGATTGCTTTGAATCAATTGTGTACCAGACTTATAGTATGGTTCCTGACAGTTCTGCTTCTGTGTATCATATTCTTGCAAGTACCTGGTTCCTGTGTTTGGGAATTATCCCCCACTCCTAGCTAGCAGCTGCTTTGCCCTCACGAGATACTAAAAATGACATTAAATGGTAAAAATCTAAAGAATATATCACAACAGGAAAAGCAGCTGATGGCCAATAACAAGAAAGAACTCAGGGAAACTTCTGTCCTGGGTGAAGAGAAGGATGAATGAATGAGGTGCCAAGATGATTCCTAGTAGATCAAAAAATTATGTCTTGCATTTTCCTTATTGGCAGGATGCTTCTATATATACATTTAACATTCTTCCCCCTGGAACTTTATATAAACATCAAGCGAAGTTAGATTACAACATGGCTGTGATAAGGATTCAGTATAAATATAACCTAAGACAATACTTCTTAAGTTTTCCGATATGAGTGACTAGCAGGATTTTTTCCCCAAACTGTGCCAAGGCACAAGCACTAGATTTGTGCCTATTGGATACAAATGTTTTGTGTTTTTTTCCTGGAAACTCACCATGGACCAGCAGTCAGTGGGTCACAGACTGACACCAGTACACAGACTACCACACTGAGCAGCACTGATTAGGAAATAACTATTTAATTGTTGTCATTATTTTGATATTTCTGATAATATGAAGCATTCTATTTTTAAGAAAAGATATATGGATGAATTATTTATCAGAGTATGTGCAAAAAAGGTAAATGCATAAGAAGGTATATTAGTAAAGTAAAGAAGAAATGTATAAAATACTCACTGAGCTATTTTAGCTGCTAATATTGCTCCCTGTAAACAACCCCAAATTCCAGCTCGAGAAACAAATTTCTCACAGTAATTCTGAGACATATTTGCCAAGTTGACAGTGTCATTCTCTGATAAACCATCTACTTCTTGCCAGTGATCAAGGGCATCAACTATTTTGACGGCTCCATCAAGGCCTTGACACCAACATTTGAAAGCTGCTCTGTAATACATTTTTAAAAATCCATTACATTGCTGGCATATATTAAAATGGAATATAGAGAAAGCACTTTGTTTTATATCAGACCCTCCTGTGGAAGTCTAATGGGCTTAGAAAGTGCAATGTAAAGTACAGAAATTGGAAAATTATGCACACAAGATGCAGATAAATTGAACTTAACATGGATAGTCTGGAATGGTTAACACACCATTCTTCTGGAGTTGAAACAAAAAGGTAAAAGCTAATTTGTTCTTGTCTATTTTTCTCCTTTCTTGAAATCATAAGGAATGAAAGACTACTTAAGTCCTCTCAAGTAGAGGCAAATAATTAACTAAATAATCCTAATAATTAACTAAATAAATAGGTTCTCTCTAGTCACCCTTCCTCTGCTCTGGTTCACAGGGAAAAACAACAACATAGAATTCTATGGAAAACATAGTTTGTTTTGATAGGGCCACGAAAAAACAGATCAAAATTCAAATTCATGGATCAAAGGCATCCAAGAAGAAGAAAAATTGGATTGAACAGAATTTTCCTCTTATGACTAATGAGGCAATATAAAGAGAAATGTCAAAAATTAGTGTTTCCCTAGACAGGAAACTAAAGATAGCAAGTGCATTTAGCAGAAACCTAATATATAATCTAAAAATATCTTGCACCTCTTGGCCAAATACAGTAGTAACTTTAAAAAAAAGGAGTCAATTTTTCAATGTTTTGTGAAGCTATAGACAGGCCAAAGTTCAGATAACTGGCCATAGTGTCAATGAATTATTCTTAGTGAAAGAAAATTGCATATATTTATATCAAAGGGAATAGCCACACTATGCTATTAGAATCCTGGAATCTGGAGTTTCATGAGGGACTTAGAAATCTCTGCCAGAGAACTCAACTGCTGTGGTTTATGACAGTGCTTTAGAGAATTTAAAGTACCTCCTCAAACTATAAATCCCAGGATTCTATACGATGGAGCAATGGCAGTTAAAATGAATCAACCTGCTATAATCACGCAGTGTGGCTACATCCTAACTATATTTATTTATTATATTTCTTATTATCATCTCTTCCAGCAGTAAAGTAATGGTGTTATTAATGACAGTGTTACATCTGCTCTCCTCTTTAAACCATTCTCTTCCTTTGTGATACTGGCAAATGCCAATCTTTAGACAAGCAAAACAGACCTGCTCCCAAAGCAAATCCAGCACTCATAGGTATTCAGAAGTCTCATCCTCCATTGATATGCATGTTCAAAACCTTCTTCATAAAAAAAAACTGCCTGCAAGACCACAACAGCCATTCCCAGGTTCTGGAAGGCCCTAACCAAAGGAGGCTAGGCTGGCTCCCTCCCCATTGACTATTTTATTTTGGACTATTTTATTCTGGAAGGACTTTGACATCGTATCTTGCATGCTGATACAACATGGAAGGGGCTTTTAATTGGGCTGGTGGTATATTTTCTTCTATTGTTGTGTTTTCACAGTGTATTTTAAACTTTTTGTTAGTACAGTGGAACCTCTGTATAAACGACTTCTGCCCCTGCAGTTTCCAAGTATTACAGAGCATGTGTCCTATACCTAAAATGGCAGCAACGTGAATGGGATGCACTGAAGTGTCAGTGTGTATGTCACCACCATTTAATAATATGGGACACAAGCATTCACATTTTTTGCTATTCACAGGGAGTCCTGGAACAGAACTTCTACAGACACACTGGATGCACTGTATTCAGTTTATATTGTGGGGAAAGAACAATATAAATTGAATAATGAACATATTCCCACACATTTTATGATTCAAGAAAAAGTAAGACATGTCAGAAACACCAAGACTATTAATACAGGCATACCTCACTTAACAAAGCCTCTAGCAAAGAAGCTTCTTTTTACAAAAAAAAATTTATGCCAGCCCAGCCCCGATTTCCTCCATATAGTCTGCCCAGCTGGAACATTTTTAACAGCATTACAATTGGGAGAATGGGAAAGGAGGGCTAGAGAAATACAGACTTTCAGTGTCAGGTTGTAGCAGTGTGTCTGCAGTAAACAATGCAATAAAAATTAAGCTAGGAAAGAATGGAATTCTAATCTAGTTGATCCTACTGTAGCTGTATTGCCTGTATACAACAGTCAAGGTAAACAGACACTGCCTCCAGCTCTGGCAGATGAGTGAAAGACAAAGAAATTGGAAAATGAGAGAAACCTGTTTCACCAGCTGCCACCTTTTAAAAAAAGAGCATAGATCTGGCCACCAAAATGGAAATCATAAGAAAAGTGGAGGCTCCTGAAAGAAAGAAAAATCATCCTTGGATGCTTTTTGGAAGAAGCATTCAAGTGCTTTGTAGAAGCTTCAATTTTTTTCCATTTTTTTAAATTTATGCAAAATTTACCTGACGTGTTTAATTATTTTACAAGTGCACATTGTTACTTTTAGACAAAAAGTTTGCCTAAACAAGAGCTCTTATTTTTCCATGCTGCAGGAATGTATCCCTACCATTTCCATGTTATCTCTGCCTCTGGCACCAAATTTTCTATTAAACAAGTAAGCCGAGGTAACACATCTACTTCAGTAACTGAGGTACACCTGTAATGGTTCTCTTCCTATCTTGTGATAAACATTTTCTCTCTGTTTGTAAGACACACACTAAAAGACAGTGTAACTGTCTAAAAAACTGGTAACAGTTATAGGTCTCACTGTAGGTCTAAGTAGATAATCTCCCAACTCTTCTATCTAATCATGTTAAAACCGAAAATTTCAGATAGCATCATCTTGCATTTCTTCCACTCAACATACCTTTTGTTTCCTGTAGAAAAGTGAAGGTTTCCAAGTTCATGGAAAGCCTGCACCTTGAGCCCTTGCTGGTTATTTGTGTGAAGTGCTTCTGTTTTACACCAGGTTGAGAGAAACACATTTAAAACATTAATACATTTAATAAATTTATGTAAGTAATGAATCATTATATTATGTAATATTATTTATTTGCATGTAGTATTTTGGTATGCTATTTTTATAGTGTAACACAATAAGGGACTTACAAGAAATGTTGCATGGTTCCAAGCAGCTGGCCAGAACAATCCATTCATTAAATACAAACATAAACACAGATAACCATTTGTCCAGGCTTTTCCTCCAAAAGATGTCCTCCCCCTCACCCACAGCATTCCATAGCTACTGAAAATATACACTGGCTGTTCCTCTCTTTAGGCTCCCCTTGCAAAAAAAAACTTTTCTGGACTTCAAGGTTCCCATGAAAAACATTATCATTCATCTTATTTCTTAGTGATCCCATTTTTGGTTACAATCTTGTTGACGCTCATCAACGGAATTCAGTATTAAACTTGATATGCATGGGCCAACCTCTCATCCAATTTATTTTCTACTAATAAAAATTAACATAAAAATAAGAATTTATGCAAGTAGACAAAGGAGTTGCCATCACAAGAGTGTAACAACTTTATTATTCCAAGTCTACTAAATAGGAAATGGCCTGTAAGAAACAAAAAATGATGTTTTCTTTTAAAAAAATAGCTTAATTAAATGGTGTTTAAGCCTCAGCTTAGTTTTCATCTATGCAAACAGACCTCATCTGTATCTGGATATAAAAGCCCACTGAATAGATTATATCTTATCAAGAGACAAATGAAGGGAAATTCCAACAACAAAACCATGCTGGCTATGGAATTCCAAAATAGTAACATCTCCAAGTTAAGACAGACATATACTTGCATGCTGCAGCAGTGAGAGAAAAAGGAAGCAGACCTATACTCTTGCCTCTAGTGAGAAGCCATTTTGGTTCTTCCTCTTCTGAACTATTTCCACCCAGAACTCAGAAGAATTCTTGTTTCTCAAATTCAACTCTGCATTAGTGAACACCATTGAATGCAATGAAAACAGCTCCATCAGCAGAACGATCTTGTATCCTGTCCTGTAAAAACTGGTACCTGAGTTTTTTCTTCCCCCTCCTCCAGTTTTCCTTTTATGCCATGTCTTTTAAGTTATATGCTTGAGAACTGGGAGTGTCTTGTTTGTTTTTTAAGCTGATTTTAGGGCTTCTTGATAGCCCTTGTTTTCTCTGAAAAGCAGGGTAAAATGCTTTAAATAAATAAGGAAAAATGGTGTATAATCTTACCTAGTGTGTGCTCATATGAAGCAACTACTACTGACAGTTTTGATCGTGGAATGGGGTTGCTTTGAACCATGCCAAGGCAACTAAAAGTTTCTTCTGAAAGATCAGGTGGTTCTGGTTGGTATGTTAATTCAGCCCCCATCATAAATTCCACTTTTCCATATGAGGACATTTCTTTTGTTCTGCTTCCAGAATGTCCTAGATTAGAAAAATAATTAATATATTAAATATATTCTGTTTAAGAGATCTGATTCCACACAGTGAGGTAGAGATTAACTCTAAGGACAAGATAACTTTTCAAGTGCTATGCTAACTTGTATGTCAGTTCTTCTAGTAGCAGAGCCTTCTGCTGCCACCTCATCTGAGAGATCTGCCACCAAAGCAATCTGCTGGTAAAATTTCTTTGTTGGCTATGATCTGCCCGCAGAAGAACCAGAAAAAGAAATAAGAATAGGCAAGTTAAGAGAGTATCTGAGTTATACCAGATCCTGACCTCTTTCATCCTCTTTCATCATCCCAATGATACAACTACAATGCCATAACAAACAAACTAGATGAAAGTAGGCCAGAGTAAATTCCAACACTTCTGGCTGAAAAGGACTTCAATTCAGCATGACTTCTATTGGCCTGGTCAGCTCAGCTGACCCTTGACCATCCTGGCCAGTTGAGATTGTACTCAAATCCACTGCAATTCCTAAAAAAAAACCCTCCTCACTAAACCGGTAATAAGCCATCTTGAGGAATGATGAATAAATATGAATGTAGAATTAGCACTAAAATGATCAAGTTATTCACACTTAACTGACAGAATTCTGATTTTTAACTCACATGCATAGGAGTTAGGGTAAGGGAGAAAGCATTTAAAACACATTTTTCATTCAATGAGTCAGATTTACAAGACCTTTCATGATTATCTTTTTCATGTAGCTGGTTTAGTGATACTTGAACTCAGGAGAGATAATAAATTCTCAGTTAGGAAGAAAACAAACAATGGTTTTAGTTAAAACTGGCAATTTAAAAAAGAAGAGCATTCAGAAATATCAGTAATATAATCAAAGACAAGGCAGAGAATTTAAAGGGGAATGAAATAAGCATTATTCCTGGATCATAAATTGGAATTTTGGAAATGTAAGCAATCTACTTTTAAAGAGATTCAAATATTCTTTTCCAAGGCAAGAAAAGACAGGAAAAAACAGAAAGAAGAAATCCAGATAACAGCTCTTTCATGAGAACTTTCTGGCTCTCCAGAACAGCATCAAGGTACAGTTTTCTAATTATTTTTTAAAGCTTTCTAAGTTAACTGTCTTTTTATTTTTATTTTAATTAATTTATTTATTTGTATCCCACCTCTCCATATGGATTGAGGCGGCGAACAACTTAGAAATAGCATGTATTTCGATACATTTTTTATACAACAAACTGGGTACTCATTTTACCGACCTACGGAAGGATGGAAGGCTGAGTCAACCTTGGAGCCCGAGACAGGTCAGAAGTGTCAATGTCCGGTGGATGTCAGTGGATGTCGCTGTAAAGTTTTTGTCTGCAGGACGCCACCAACAGCCAATCGTCCAGGTAGGGATAGATGGAGACGCCCTTCGTCCGCAAGTATGATACCACTGGGGCCATGCATTTGGTAAAGACCCTGGGCGCGGTCGAACGTCCGAACGGTAGCACCCTGTACTGGTAACAGGTGCCATTGACTGCGAACCATAGGTATCGTCTGTGCTGCGGGCGAATGGCGATGTGGAAATATGCATCCCGAAGATCGATGGAGGCGAACCAGTCCCCTTCCGGGAGGGTGTCAAGAAGAGGAGCAAAGCAGTCCAGCAAATTCCTGAGGTAGGCCGCGAGGCATGCCTGTGTGTTGGACACCCTGGCAATCAGCGAGGAGGCAGAGTAGAACCTCCTGCCGAAGGTGTCTAACCTACGGCCCTCACAGTCCGGCGGGGTGGTATGGGCCCTGTTGCCACCCTTGGTCTGGGCAGACTCCACCAGAACAATAGAGTTCGGCACCAGGTGGCAGAAGAGGAACTCCGCGTTCTCCTTCTGCGTTCGGTAGAGATGCTCCAGCCAGTGCGGAATTGGCTGGGCGGAGGCCGGCTTGGCCCATGGCTGTCTCAGGGCCTCCATAAGCGCTGGCAGGAAAGACAAGGGAGCGGTGGCTGGTGGACGGATGTCCACGTAGTGGAAGATGGGATCATCCACGGCTGGAGCCGGGTCCGCAACCTTTAAGCCAAGTGCTGTAGCCATGCATAGGAGGATCACTGAAAATTGTTTTACGTCCTCCAGCACAGACTCAGGAGCCGGGTCTCCAAAGCCCAGGGGAGGCGACTCATGTGACTGTGGTGTCAAGTCCTCTGATTCCGTGTCCGACTCATAGGAGTTGGATGAATGGCTAGGAGACCTGTAGACAGACCTGTCACCAGACCTCTCCCTAGCGGGTTTATGGGGAGGCAGGTCTAAGGTCACAGTTGCTGTCGCCGTAGCTGCCGGTACCGCCAACGATGTCGTGGTTGGAGCCGTTGTCCGAGGCGTTGCTGTTGAGGCAATGGGCACCACCGCAGGGCGCACTCGGTGGGTCACCTGGGTGACTTTCGTAGTCAGCTCCGCCGCCCGTGTTGAGGTGACTTCTGACACCAGGCGGGCTGCGTTTGAGGTCAACCGTGGAGGAGGAGTCACAGCCCTATAGCGAGGTGTTGGCTCTCTGGATCTCCTGTGATGAGGAGAGGGCGACCGGCTCAGTGACCTCTGATACCGGGAGTGGTGGCCTTCCCTTGGTGGCGAGTGGGATCGACGATAAGGCGACCAAAACCGGGGGTCAGGGTGGTACCTATCCCTGTATGATGGAGAGTAGGATAGGTACGACCCCGGATGCTCACGCCATTGATGTACCTTCTGAGATGGGAGGCGGAGGTGTACGGCAAGTCGGTAGAGGTGCGAGAGTATTCTCTCTCATAGCCCAACTCCCTCGGGCGCAGTGGTGGAGGCCTGACTCTCCGCTCAGGAGAGCGGGATTCGCTTCTGTCGGAGGATGCCCGGTGCCTGGGCAGAGGCCGGTGTTGGGCCATGATCTCCTCCCAGCGGTCTACCGACCTGCAGTGACTCGGCGGGGGTTCCACAGCCATAACCTCCTCCCGGCGATCAACCGACCTGCGGTGACTCGGCGGGGGTTCCTCGGCCGATAAGACGGGCGGTTCTGAGGGCAAGACCTCCATGGTCTGCTCTTCATCCAACACCTCAAAGACCTCTTGCAGGTCTGACTGCTTGTCTGGAGCCCCAGCGAGCTGAGCCGGTGGAGGTGTGGGGAGACATGTCTCTTTAGAAGGAGAGTGCCTCTTTTCCTTTCTCTTCTTTTTCTTCTCCTTCTGCTTGCCACCGCCTGGGGCAGCAGGCCGCTTACGTTGAGCAGCAGTTGGAGGTTTGGTCAAAGTGGAGGCCTGCAAGCCCACAGGTCCCTCCTCAGTTGTCCTAGCTGCTGCTGGCAACTTTGGGATCCTTGGGAGCGAGGAAATGGACGGTTTCAATGCTGGTACCGAGCCCGGTACCTACATGGTGGACAGCGCGGCAGCCACTGACACCGCCGATGGAACAGTCGCTGGATGTGATTTCTCTGACATCACAACGTGGGCCTCGGGCTGATCTCTTGCTCGCAAGGATTCCTCCCAACAGTACGATTTCAGCCTTGCCGAGAGGTTCCGTAGAGTTTGTGTGGTGAACTCCTGGCAAATAGAGCAGGCCCGAACGTTATGGGTTTCCCCCAAACAAAAAAGGCACTCACTTTGTTTATCGGATAAAGCGACTTTCCGTCCACACGATGCACACTTCTTGAACAGGACCAACATAGACTAAGAGTCCAAGGCAGGCAAAGAAGCTCAAAGAAGGAGAAGAGTCCGAGGATTCAAAAGGAAATGAAGGAAAAGGAGAAGAACGGAGGGGGTTCGAAACACCAAAAACCAATCCGTAATCCAAAAGCCGTAGTCAAAGTCCAAAAAACCGAGTCAAGCCAAGAAAATCTGACGAACAAACAAGAAAGCACAAGCCACAAGCAAAGAACCTTCTGTACGCCAAGGCGGACGAGAAAGAACTGAGGAGTGACTGTTATTCGGCGGGACGAGCATGCACAGTACCAGCATGGGGGAGGGTTCCCACCAAGCTACCAAGCTCTAGAATCTTCCGAACGCTACCGCGCATGCGTGAAAGCTCCTAGTGTGTGAGGCAGAGACCATGAAGAAGAATAGGTATGCCTAAGTGTTTGCAGACACAAGGAAATTATCAGTCATACCCACTTCAATTTTGCCAGAAGCAAGAAGCTGTGCCTCTCAGACAGAAAAAGAAAAAACCAAGCCTCTGTGACAGGAGTGAATGAGAAGGAATCTTCAAGGTAATTTTTGCCTTTGCTTTTAGGACGACAAGCCTATGGAGGCAAAACAAGGAAGGGAGGGGGAGGGGGAGGTAGTGGTGGCGGTGGCGGTGGCAGCAAGGTATCTTATTTTCAGGGAAAAGTAGGAACACCCCATCAATGGGAGGGAGTTTAGGCATCTTAAGCCACCACACAATTTTTATATTGGCTTATTAGTGAAATTAGATGGCAAACTGCAAGGGGCAAAAACATACCACTTATTTTTGTCACCAGTTCCCTTTGGTCTTGTGGATTTTGAGGTCTCTTGGGGATTTCAGGGGATGAACCCTTGAGTCAGATCCAAGGCCTGTCTTCTACGGAAAGAAAGATGCAACTAGCAAAAGTTGCTTTCACCAGATTTTTCAAAGAGCACCTTCTCTTTTCATATCACTGTTGACCACGAGGATCCCTTGCTCTGTTCAGCATTTGGCAGGAAAGAAGAGCTAGAAGGGCTGCTATGGTAGGCATAGTGAAAAAGTCCACTTGCAAATACTTAAATCCAGAACACTCCAGATATAGAAGAGGAAATTGTTTGCATTAATTATTACTTCTGCTTAAAATTAAGTCTTCCAATGTTCAACTTCTTAACATAGCTTCATTATTGTATATACACAGTATTGTTATCCAAGACCAATTACAACAAATACTTGCCTTGTGTGTGAGCAAGAAATAGTGAAAGCAGCTTCCTACTATATTTAAGAGATCTGCTGTGGTATTTTGCCTTTTCTAGGCTCTCATTGAAACATTTCAGTGTATCAGACACATCCAAAGGAACAGAAACCAGTGATCTTGCTTTCATATCTGAAATGAAACAACAGAAGTTAAGGTGTCTGACATTTTAGGAAACTACAGAAACAATGTTTAAACAACCTTCTTTTAATTAAAAAAAAATAAAAAGTAATTACCTGTAACTGATGTTCTTTGAATGATCATCAGTGAATTCACATATATGGAAACTGTACTTGAACAGAGGAGCTTGCAGAAACCTTCCATGGAGGTCAAGTTTTGAAGATAGCCCCACCCTTTCCCTCTTGAGTATTGTATGAGATGTCAGCCCCTCAATTCTAAAAGCCAACTAACACAATGGAATAAGCATATGCCTTACATGTTCCAGTGTGTAAAAGATGGGCAGGTTGTATGCATGTACAGATGAAAACTCAAAGAAAATAAGTTACAGGTCAGCAAGCTTTCTTCTCCTTTATCATGGTCTCAGTGCATCAAAAATATGAGAAACAAACAGCAGCTTCTCATGACTGAGGTGTGTGGGAGGTACATTGTTGAAGCCCTGTTGACAATATTGATCTGACAATCCAGGATCCCACATCAGTGTGACAATGCTTAATGATGAAGTACTCGCTTTACATAAATCCAGAATGGACCCACCCTGGAGGTGGCTAGATGAAGTGGCCATTACCCTTGCCATATGACTTCAGACAAAGCCAGATAACTTGGCTTTGTAACTTGGCCTGTTCATAAGCTAAAGTTAGTGTCCATTGTCCAAAAGCAAACAATTTTGGGGAATAGCTCTCAGTCTTTCCTACGTCTAGAACAGCATACAAATAGTCTTTTAGTTTGTCTGAAAGCCCCTATACAAGTAGGATACAAACCCTCCAATGAAGCTGCAACCAACAGCTTAATAGGTGATTTAGTCAATTATGATAATACTACTGGCAAACTCCAAAACAGTTAACTGACAGTGGGAAACATAAATTTTGCACACCCTTCAAGAATATTTTAATTTCAGAAAAATAAAAAATGAGGACTTCTGGAAGAAAATGGAGAGCTAGTGCCTTCACCTAAGCAAGGCTTCAAGGGAAGATCAAAGAGAAAGAAGGCTCCTTAACTCAGCAGTTGTCATGGACACTGCAAAGAGTGGTCAGTTAAGCTATCTGAGAGAGCCAGCAATTCATCATGCCCTCCTTTTTCTGTTTACCTGAACATCTGGAAGCAGCTCCTCAAGAACATTGGGCTCTTAAATCTTCTCTTTCTTTACCTAACTACTAGCTTTTAAACTTTGTTTATTAACATCTGAAACTAATTTCAGCTGTGAAATTTTCTGCTTTGGTAAGCTGCCTTCTTTTTGAGAAGAAAGCAAGCAAAACTAAAATTGGAAATAATAGTGTTTGTAATGAGCAAAAGAGTTAGCCATGACAATATCTGAAAGATTTAGTGCCTTTTTTATTGGATTTAAGCATTTTAAGCATCTTGGATTTATCAATTTTGGATTACAAAATGGAGACAGTGTGAAAAACTATTGGTTCTTTTAAAATGAAACATTGAACTGAACTGACTGCATGAGGTTTAAAAACATTGGTAAGGTCAGTTTCTTTTTGGCAGATGCTTCACTGCTGGATCTGGAAAAAAGTCTGTAAAAGGGGGCTCCCCCAAACTCATCAGAGAGATGTTAAACACTATGCCAAACTCTCTAATAAAGTCTTTGAAAATGTCCCTTTGAGAGGAGATTGGGATCCTAAAAGACAATGTATGTTTTGAACAAGCTGAGAAAAAAGAACAAATTAACCAAATATTGCAAGACTTTGATGTGCTGGAACATAACTGGAACTGGAATGTGCTAGAACACAACCTTGACATTTGATACAAACTTGACACCTGATGAAAAGTTTAACAAGAAGGTGAATGGAAATCAGTTTGCTACAACTGAAAATGCTGGAAGTGTAAAAAGTATGTCTGAGAACACTGAAGTTGTGATGATTGGGGGAAATTTCGGCAATGTACTTAATGAGGGAGGAAGCAGAGGTCAAAATGGGGGAAGGGTGTGGAAAAAATAAATTTAAAGCATTTACTGTTCAATGTGACATGTCCACCTCAATATGTATTTTGCCATTCCTTGGGGGGAAAGCCACATGTGTTAAGATTAAGGTAATTTAGATGAGAAGAGTTTTAATTTAACTAAATGGTTTTCACAGGATTGGTTTTCTTTTACTTGAGTTCTGAGGAGGGTTATTAAACAAAGTTTATTTATTGTTAGAATTAAAAGGGAAAAGAAGTGTTGATCTAACAAAATATATTAATTTTTATGTTCAAATTATATTATAGGAAAAATTCGAATTATATAATGGGATAACTGATTTTGTCACAGAAAAGCTAGAGAAGAGATTAATGTAATGGCATTGGATTAATAGATACTGGATGTCTTGAACCGTTAAGCTTAAATATTAAATTCAGGATTATTAGAAAATGTTGAAACTGTAATTAAAGGAATTAGGTATGAGACTGGGGTATTAGAAGAACATATCATGAATGTATTAAACTGTTAATTTTAAGGTATGAACATCAAACTTTAGGAGTATGAGCGCCTGGAAGAATGAAAGATTGTTTTTTGTTTACATAGAACTAATTATTGTTGTTGTTACTACTAGCAGTAATTGACAGAAATTGGAGCAAACTTTTTATTAACTTTCTGTAGGGTAGTGAAGTTGATAGACTACAGAAATAGTATGTCTTTGACTAACGTTAAAAAAAGGTGGGAGAAGCTTAATTAGGATTTAGTTAGAGCAGCTCGCAAAAAGGTTGGAAGTCACTTTTATTTTTATTCCTTTTTTTCTTTATTTTTCATTCTTTTTAATCTAGTATGTAGATTGTTTTCTTTGTATATTATTTTCATTCCTACATGTTGTTTTGTCGTCCTTACTTTCTTTATCTTTGTTTTGCTTAGATTTATTTTTATTACTTGTAACTACAGTCAGCTCTTTGTATCCACACATTCAACCAACTACAGCTTGAAATATTTAAAAAATCCAAATATCAAAACTTTTCAGTTGTTCACCATTTTGTATAAGGGATGCCATTTTATTATACCATTGTATATAATGAGACTTGAGCATCCACATCCACAATGAGATATTAGTATTTAAGGGATCCTGAAACCAAATCCCAGTGGATACTAAGGGTCCACTGTTTTTGTTCCAGTTTATCATCTCCTGAGTTCATTTTGCTGTTTAACTGTTGGAAATTACTGGCTAAAAAAATCATTATATTGAAAGCATGTCTTTGTCTCAAATGCATTTGACTATACACTTTTGTTAAATTATTATAATTCAATTATATTTCCCTCTAAAACTAATGGTGTTGTTGCCCTTGAATTCATTAAATTATTTAAGTCTTTAGTTAAAGGCTTTCTAATGTAGTCTTGCAAATTCATTGTATTCTCTGCCATTGAAAGTGAACCGCATGAGTTAGAATGTGCTGAATCATGCATCTGCCCTTGGCTCTTTGCTAACATGTTTCTTAAATAAGATAGGAAAGAAACCTGTGTATCAGTATTCTTCTGCTGCTCTGCTTCTTCCCTGTTTACAGAAGGCTTGTATCTTAAACTAAGCACCTGTGTTCCAGGCATTCTCTGCTGTTCCAGTTGCCTGACAACACTGCACAGTTCAGCCCCATCTTCTCTTGTGGAACATTCGTTCCCAACATGATGACCTGAAATAAAACCTGAAGATTTCTCTGCCTGAGAATGATGGGTTCTGTTGCCATTTTTGACTGGAAACTCCACCTCCTTACTTTTAGCCCCATTTTAAAAAATTTTCACCTTTTCAGGTTAAAAAAAATTGCAATTAGCTTTGTTCACTTTCATCATTTGGCTTTTTGACTTTTTCAGGAGCATTTGAATACACACTCAGAATCGTCACAGGTGCTCACAAAAATCTGTTTCAATTTTTTCCCCATTGTTCCTTCAGAGACATGCTGACTTGCAGTCAGCTGGGTACTATGTTCATTTTTATTTCTGCACTTACAATCTGTTGACTTACAATCAGGGACATAGCTTCTCTCACTCCATTTTCCACCATCTTGTGTGTGTGTGTGTGTGTGTGTGTGTATAAATAGATAGATAGATAGATAGATAGATATAGATATAGATATAGATATAGATATAGATATAGATATAGATATAGATATACCATCGGGAGCAAGACCTTAGTATTAGAAACCTCCTCACTAATTTCTTTCACCTCCTATGCAATTTCTGTTAATAAACTATTATATTTAAAGCTAACTGATGGTGAAGGCTGGTTTGGCAGGAATTTTAAAAGTTGTAGGCAAAGGCAGCGAAAGTCAATGACATTAACAGAAAAAGAACTTTGTATATGGAGACTCCTGCTATGTATGCGAGCATATGAAGAACAGCCCAACTGTTATGGATCGCACCTCCATGCCATCCACAGAATGATATGATTTTTGCAAAAAGCCTAAGAAAACAAAATAATACACTTAGTTAAATCTAGAGAGGTTATCCATAAGATGGCATCATTATGGGAGACAACAAAGAACCAAGAAGAAAGCATCTTATGCAGGTGCTTATTGGGGTGAGGGACTACCACTAAACTTTAGAGGTGTCCTACAGGCTGGTCTCTTCAGATTCCATATTTGTGATGCCTACAGTCCAAGACGAAGAATTATTCCAATGAACAGGTTGCTTACCTGTAACTGTAGTTCTTCGAGTGGTCATCTGTGCCATCATACACTGGGAGCTTTCGCGCATGCGCGGGAGCGTTCGGAAGATTCTAGTAGCTTCAGCTGCTTGGCGGGAACCCCTCCCCCATGCCGGTACTGCGCATGCTCCTCCCGCCGAGCAGCGGCCACTCCCCAGTTCTTAGTCCGCCGTAGTGACACAGGGACCTGAAAAAGAGGGGAAGGTAGGGCGGATGTGTATGATGGCACAGATGACCACTCGAAGAACTACAGTTACAGGTCAGCAACCTGTTCTTCTTCTTCGTGGTCTCTGTGCCTTCATACACTAGGAGACTGTGTAGCTTACCGGTTGGATGGCGGGTCAGGTCCTACAGAACGGAAGCCAGAACCTCACGTCCAAACCGAGCATCTCTGCGTGACCGGCAGTCTAGCCTGTAGTGGCACACGAAGGTCGACAGTTGAGACCAGGTCGCCACACGGCAGAGTTCAGGCAGATCAACACCTCTCAAGAGGGCTGCAGACGTGGCCACGGCCCTGGTTGAGTGGACCCAGAGGAGGGCTGGCGGAGGCTTCCTGGCAAGCTCATACGCCAGTTCAATGGTCTGTGCCACCCACTTGGAGAATCGTTGGGTGGAAACCTTATGGCCCTTTCGTCGGTCGCCATAGCAGATGAACAGGTGCGGTGATTGTCTGAAAGGGGCGGTACTGTCCCTGTAGAATGCCAGGGCCCGACGCACGTCCAGGGAGTGAAGGGACCGCTCCAATGGTGTCATCAGGTTCGGGAAGAAAGACGGCAGGATGATGTCCTGGTTGAGGTGGAAGTTGGAGACCACCTTTGGCAGAAAGGAGATATCCAGTCGGAGGACGACCTTGTCTCTGTGGAAGATGAGATAGGGCTCGTCGATCCTCAAGGCTGTCAGCTTTCCAGCACGCCTGGCCGAGGTGACAGCCACCAAGAAGGCAGTCTTCCAGGTAAGAAGTCTGTCGTCAGCAGTCGCCATGGGCTCGAAGAGCGGTCTCGTGAGCTGCGATAGCACCAAGGAGAGGGACCACGGCGGTAGCGGGAGCGATACCAGCGGGTATAAATGTTGGAGGCCCTTCAGGAACTGCTTGACAGTACCGTCTCAGAAGAGCGATGCCGACGGGGATCGTGGCAGTTGGAATGCCACGATAGCGGCAAGGTAGACCTTCAGGGACGGGAAGGCTAGGCCCTGCTGGCGAAGGTGGAGAAGGAAGTGGAGCACGGTAGGCGTGTTGACTGGCGATACCGGTTCCCTCCTTTTGTTAGTGAAGGCTACGAAGCGGCGCCACTTGTAGTGATAGTTGCGGTGCGTTGATTCTTTTCTAGCCGCCATCAAGACGTTCTCAATGATAGGGTCGGCTACGGCGATATCCTCCAGGCATGGAGGGCCAAGGGCGGCAGGTCTGGGTGGAGTACGCGGTCGCCGGAGTGGGACAGCAGGTTCGGCGTCAACGGGAGCCTCAGGCGGCGGTCACGGGCAGCCTCGAGCAGCGGTGCGAACCAGTGTTGTCTTGGCCAGTACGGGGCTACGAGAACAACGTCCGCTCGGTCGGCGAGGATCTTCGAGATCACGCGACCGAGGAGGAGGAACGGGGGAAACGCGTAGAGGAGCCCCTCGTTCCACCGAAATTGGAAGGGGTCCCCGATGGAGTTCCGGTCACAGCCGGCTCTCGAACAGAAGCAGCGGCATTTCGCGTTCTTGCCAGTCGCAACGAGGTCGACGGTGGGTTCGCCCCAATGGTCCCGTATTATCTGGAACGCTCTGTCAGAGAGGGACCACTCATGGTGAGAGGAGGTGTCCCTGCTGAGCGCATCTGCTGTGGTGTTCTCCTGCCCGGCCAGGTGAACCGCTACTGGATGGATTCCTAGCGGGACGCACCAGTTCCAGAGGTCCAGAGCGATGTTGAGCAGGGTGGTCGAGTGAGTGCCACCTTGCCTGTTGACGTAGCAGACCGCCGCCGTGTTTTCCGTGAGGACGAGTACCGTTCGGTTCTCGACGTGGTGGCGAAAAGCTCTCAGGGCTTTGAATATGGCGAGCAGCTCGAGAGCGTTGATGTGGAGGGCGGTCTCGTTGTCCATCCACCGTCCCCGGACTCTGAGTTCGCCGGAGTGGGCTCCCCAACCGTAGAGGGAAGCGTTTGTGGTCACCGTGACATTCGGGGTCTGTTGTCAGAAAGGCATCCCGGAGAGGAGGTGGTCGTAAGACTGCCACCACCGGAGGGACGGTCAGATGTCTGACGGAACCGTGAGGTGTCTGCTTTGGTCGTCGCAGAGCAGGTTGAAGGCTCAGACGAACCAATGTTGTAGCGGTCTTGCGCGGAGCCTGGAGAGGTACGTCACGGAGGTAGTGGAGGCCATGTAGCCGAGGAGCTGCTGGATCCTCCTGGCCGACATTGTCGGTGCCCGGTAGGCTGCCAATGCGGCCCGGTGTAGAGTCCGTGCGTGATTGGCCGGTAGGAAGGCCCTGGCCGATATCGAGTCCAAGGTGGCGCCGATGAAGTCCAGCACCCTCGTCGGCTCGAGGTGGGACTTCTTGGGGTTGACCCAGAGCCCCAGTCGGGTCAGGAGTGTCAGAGTCCGGTGAATGTTGCCGTAAAGTTTCTGTCTGCAGGGCGCCACCAGCAGCCAGTCGTCCAGGTACGGGTAGACGGAGACACCTTTCGTTCGCAGGTAGGATGCCACTGGGGCCATACATTTGGTGAAGACCCTGGGCGCAGCTGAAAGGCCGAACGGTAGCACCTTGTATTGGTAGCAGGTGTCGTCAACCGCGAACCGTAGGTATCGTCTGTGTTGAGGACGAATGGCGATATGGAAGTAAGCATCCTTGAGATCAATGGAGGCGAACCAGTCTCCTCGGGAGAGAAAGGGGAGGATCGAGGAGAGCGTTACCATCTTGAACTTTCTGGGGCGGATGAAGTTGTTTACGCCCCTGAGGTCCAGGATGGGCCGTAAGGTCCCGTCTGGCTTCGGTACGGTGAAGTACCGGGAGAAGAAGCCGGTGTTGGAGGTCGAGGACGGGAGTGTCTCGATCGCTCCCTTTTGAAGAAGGGACTGGATCTCTTCCAGCAGGGCCGGGCTGGCCGGGGTGGAAAGTAGATACCTTGCGGCAGAATATCGTGAAATTCCATGGCCTAGCCAAGAAGGACGATGGAAAGCACCCAAGAGTCCGTGGTGACGTGGCGCCACTCGGCGAGGTGTCAGGCCAGGGCCGGCTGATCTCAAAGGACTGCTGGCAGGCTGAAAGATGGTAACGGTGGCGACCTGCGGAAACCCTCAAAACCAGGACTTCACCTCGGAAGATGGTTTCTTCGAGGCCGGAGCCAGTCGCCGTCGAAAGGGTCTCCAGGCTGAGGAGGCAGTCGACGGTCGAGATTGGGTGGAGTGGGTGGACCTTTGTTGGTAAGAGGCCACCAAGGACCGTCGCCAGGATTGGCACGATGCGGAGAATCGGCGGGACTGAGACGGTTGGTGGATCCCCATCTTCTTGGCCATTAGTCGGGCCTTGACGATGGAGTCCATCGTCTCATCCATGGCGGAGTTGAAGAGTCCCTGACCATCAAAGGGGAGGTCCTCAATCCACTTCTGGGTGTCCTCCTGCAGGCCAGACAAGCGAAGCCACGCATGTCGGCAGAGCGCGACCGAGCCAACCATTACCCTCGAAGCAACCTCCACGGCGTGCTTCGAGGACAGGATTTGCTGGCTGGAGATCGCTACGGCCTCGCTGTAGAGTTGGGAGGCAGTGGCGCAGCTCTCCTCCGGGAGGCTGGTCAGGAGAGGGGCGAGCTGGTCCAGAATTTTACGCAGGTAGGCTGCGAGGCATGCCTGCGTGTTAGACACTCTGATGTTAAGGGAGGAGGCGGTGTAAAACCTCCTCCCGAAGGTGTCTAACTTGCATCCCTCTCAGTCCGGCAGCGTGGTGTGGGCCCTGTAGCCTCCCTTGACCTGCACGGACTCCACCACCATGGAGTTCGGTACCGGATGGCTGAAGAGGAAGTCCGCCTTCTCCTTCTGCGTCCGGTACAGGTGCTCCAGTCGAGGAGGGATCGGCTGAGAGGACGCTGGTTTGTCCCATGGCTGCTTGATGGCCTTAAGCAGCTTGGGTAAGAGAGGGAGCAGGGCAGCGGCCTGTTGCTGAGTCTCTACCAGCTCGAAAACCGGGTCCTCCTCCTCAGGTTCCGGCTGTGCCACCTTCAGGCCAAGGGTTGCCGCCATCCGTAGAAGCATGGCCGAGAGGTGCTGGACATCCTCAGGCGCTGTCTCCGGCATTGGTTCACCAAAGACCAGTGGAGGCGACTCATGGGAAGCCGGAGTCAGGTCCTCTGACTCAGTTCCCGAGTCCAACTGGGGAGACGACGACCCGGAACGCTCTGGAGACCTTGCCGGGGAAGCCTGCGGCACAGGGCACCGGGGAGAGTGATGAAGCAGTACCACCAGTGTTGCGGTCGGTACCGTAGCCGCAGTGGTCTGGGTGGCGGAGGCGACGGGGACCACCACTGAGCGCACCTTCACAGCCGCTGATGTCGTCGCCGTTGTGGTCACCGTCTGAGTGGCTATGGATTCGACGGGGCGTGTGGCAGTAGATGTTACTCTCGGGGGTGGTGAGATTGCTCAGTACCGCGTCAGCGGTTCTCTCTCCCTACGGTATCGAGGAGAGGGAGATCTGGTGCGCGAGTGTTCGCGTCTCCGCTCATGCCTGGAGGGTGACCAGGACCGCCAGTAGGGCACCCAATGCCGGACGTAGTAATGGTACCGATCTCTATTTGATGGCGAATAGGATCGGTACTCCGCCGGGTACTCCCTCCATTCAGGTTCCCGCAGGGACTTGCCGACATAAGAGGCCGAGGTGTAGCGGGAGTCTTGTGAGCAGCGCAGGTGTGGGTCATCGCACACCTCTCGGCGCCGAGGTGACGGTGGCCTGACTCTACGCTCTGGGGAGCAGGAGTAACTCCTGTTCGAGGCAGATCGATGCCTGGACGAAGGCCGATGGTGCTCGGTCACCTCCTCTGCCCAAGCCTCCGAGCTATGGCGTGTAGGCTGGGGCTCCACCTCCGTCGGAACCGGCGGTTCGGGTGAGGGCAAGGCCTCCACGACCTGCTCCTCATCGGACAGCTCCAAGATCTCCTCCGGAAGGTCTTCCAGGAGCTGGGTAGGAGGTGGGGTTGGCGAGCGAGTCTCCTTAGGGGGAGAGCGCCGCTTCTCCTTCTTCTTCTTCTCCGCTCTCGCTCCTTCTCTTTTTCCTTCCCGCTATCCGGGGCGTGCGCTGTGTCGGTACCGACCCCGATACCGACAAAGTAGACGGGACGGCAGCTGCCGATACCGTCGAGGCCGAAGACGGTCTCAATGCCTTGGCCATCTTTGCACGTGGCAGGTCCTTCTGCGCCCGGAGCGACTGTTCCCAACAGAAAGACTTGAGTCGGGATGACCGGTTCCTCAGGGTTTGGGCGGTAAACTCGCAACAAATTGGGCAAGACCGAGTGTTGTGGGTCTCGCCCAAACAAAACACACACTGGGAGTGTTTGTCGGCGAGAGCAACTTTCTGCCCGCAGGACGTGCACTTTTTGAAAAGAGCCACCAACATAGAATGGAAAGACGAGATGAAGAAGAAGGAGAGGAGGAAATACAGAAAAGTCACCAAATCCTGTCCGAAATCCAAGCCGAGGTCAACAAACGAGCCGAAAAATCCAAAAAAGCCAAGCAACGCAGTCCGAATAGCGAGGAACAAGCTAAGAACCTTCCGTTCGCAACAGCGGACGAGAAAGAACTGGGGAGTGGCCGCTGCTCGGCAGGAGGAGCATGCACAGTACCGGCATGGGGGAGGGGTTCCCGCCAAGCAGCTGAAGCTACTAGAATCTTCCGAACGCTCCCGCACATGCGCGAAAGCTCCTAGTGTATGAAGGCACAGAGACCACGAAGAAGAAGTTTCAATTTTACATTTGAAAACTCAGGCATGCAATGAACACATAGGTCATCATACATTACTGCAAGAACACAGCCAATTTGTTTGCCTCTGCTTGTCAGGATTTGCCCAAGCTCCAAGCTTCAAGATAGGCTATAGTTAGAGGATCCTGTTCTGTGACAGGCAGACTAAGATTCAAATGGCCAGAAGTTGCTGACATCAGTGAAATGAAGGATTACTTTCCACATTAGGCAAACAAGGAGGTGGGGGCAAGCCAAGGCAAGCAAACTACTCACTGGGAAAACTTGCTTGGACTGGGAAACCACCTCTGGAGTAATAGTCTGTTAGGCTCTATTGATTCTTCACATAAGGATGGTTCCTTCCAGTGATTATATATGTAGCTTGCTATGGTGTGCCTTTAAATCATTTCAGACTTATGGCAATACTGAGGCAAACTTATCATAGGGTTTATTGTTGATAGGCGGCACTTCACAACATAGACGAAATAATTTCCACTATCTATCTTGATGATACATACAGTGAGCAAGGAAGCTCAGCCTTGCTGCCTGAGACCCAAGTTCAAATCTTCTGGTGCTCTGCAAGTCTCAGTCCCAAATTAACAGAAATTATCTTGTATGAAAACACTCCTAAAATGGATCATTAGGAGTTGTGGAAGAGCATCACTGTAGCCCAGCAGATTTTAGTTCAGATAGGTAAAACCCATCTGGCTCTTCCAGCAGATACTCCTGAAGCTCCACTGAAGTAAAAGCATCAAAATCCAGTATACTCCTTTCCCACCCCAACCCCCAGCATACAGATGAGAGAAAACTTCAAAATAGGTCTCTTCTTTGAAGAAAGGGAGGCAAAGTCAATCAATTTAGTACCTTCTACTAAGATTAAATGAGACACACTAATAATAAACATTTTTTCCTGATTTCTTCTTATATAAACAGTATTTAGATTAAGGTTTAATAGTTGCTGTATACATCAAGCTAATAAGAGTGCTGTGTGCCTTAAGTTGCTTCCAATCTTTGGCAACCTTAAGATGAACCCATCATGGGATTTTTTTGGCAAAATTTGTTTAGAAAGGGTTTGTCATTGCCTTCCTCTGAGGATGAGACAATGCAACTTAGCCATTGTCACCTAGTCAGTTTCCACAGCAAAATAGGATTTTGAACTTTGGTCTCCTGAAATCCTACTCCAACACTCAAGCCACTCAAATCACCTTTGCCCTCTATTGGGTTAATATCTGTAGTTAATATGACCTGCATGTAATTGAGATATGGATCTTTACTACAATCAGAATAAATAATATAATCCTAGTAGATCAAAAAGACATGAAGAGGCAATCTTTTGTTGCTAAGTAGGACTCATATCAATATATGTCCTCTGACCTGAACTATCAAAAAGGTCTTCATCAGTTGCTCCACTGTATTTGGCAATGGAATGTAGCCGTTTTGCAATAAAGTCTCTGCAGCAAACCTAAGAGAGAATGTTTCCAAAACAGTTATGTTTATTGTTAATACTTTCAAATAAAGATAACAAAAGTCAGGCTCCTAAATCTTTAAAATCTGACTTCTGAAAATATTAAGAATTCTCAGCTGTGATTGAAAAATAGTAAGGATGAACAAATACGAATAAAGGCAGTGCTCACTATCAAAGTATGAGAACATTCATAACAGCAAGACATACACATGCAGGCACTGGAAGCAGGCATGTTCAAAAATTTGATGTTGCAAACTATTGTACCATCTCATCTGATCTGCCAGTCCAATGGGCAGATCAGATGTTATGATGTAGTCCCATACATATCTCATCAAAAGTAAGTCTCACTATGTAAAACAGGAGTTATTCCTAGTTGAGTTTGTATAAGATTGCACTATAGCTATATCCTGGCTTTCACAATATCCTCTTTTGACACAGTTCTCTGCTAGAAAAACCACATAAAAATATTTTAAAGCATTCTGAGAAACATACACTTCAAATAGCATTCAAATAAATATGTCTGTGTTAATTTTCATGCATTGCTGTTGTGAGTCATAGGGCTTATTTAGATAAACCAAATCTATCTGTAGTGGAGGATTTCTGTGCAGTATATACCAACTTTTGTTCCTAAGATCAAAATAATGTTTTATCAACTAGAGGATGTTTGGAGCTTGCTTTCCTCATCTTCCTACCTTTTTGTTCCTACTAGAGAAGTGACTTTTTAAAAAACTGATATTTTCAAGCATTATTAATTGCAACACATTTTTGTTTATTTGTGGATGTCTTGCTTGTGACATGGGCTGTGATATAGATATAAGTATATCCAATGCCCTTTCCCTCTCCTCATTTTATATCCAGATGTTTCTCACTCAAAGCTTCTTCAAATTTTTAAATTTAAAAAAAATATCTTGAAATTAATGCTAATTCTATAAGCTCTTAAAATGCCAACAGTGATTTTTTTCAACACAAGCTTATACAAGATTAGCACTCATTTTATGGAGAAATTTTTAAAATAATTTAAAATTGCAAGGAAATTCAAAATGATTCTATTTGGAAAAGACCACAGATCAACTGAAAAGCAGAATGGAACATACTTATAGAAGAAAATATATACAATGCACCTGTTCCAGGAACCTCTGCATAAAACAAAAAAGTGCAAAGTGTTGCATTCCATTATAGTCAATGGACACAATGTGCATGTGCCCACAGCAGTGCAGGTATATAGTGCTTCATCCAGTGACTATAATGGGACATGACGCTTCACATGACTTTGCGTTCATGCATGTGGAGGTTGTGCAAGAGGAAGGCCTACTGTAAAAGTAACACAGACTGAAAATAGATGGATTTGCCCATTCCTTACTGGGAGTTTTTTGCACATAAACCAGTGCCATCAAAATTATATAGAACAATTTGCCAAAATTCCTTCAATGTTTAAAACAAACCTAAATTTTAAAGAGGTTAATAAATGGATCCAATAGCAAATCAAGTTAAACTCCCCCTAGAAGCCTATATGACTTAACTGTTTTACTCTGGACATACCATGAGAAGACATGACTCACTACAAAAGACAATAATACTTAGAAAGGTGGAAGCCAGCAAGAAAAAAAAGAAGACTCTATTACAGGAGGATAGATTCAGCCAAGGAAACCATAGCCCCGACCTTGCACGACCTGAGTGAGGTAGTTGGTAACAAGGAGACTTGGAAAGAACAGGTTGCTTACCTGTAACTGTGGTTCTTCGAGTGGTCATCTGTGCCATCATACACTAGGAGCTTTAGCGCCTGCGCGGTAGCGTTCGGAAACTTCTAGAGCTTGTTCGCTTGGCGGGAACCCCTCCCCCACGCCGGTACTGCGCATGCTCCTCCCGCCGAGCAACGGTCTCTCCTCAGTTCTGTCGTCCGCCGTAGAACCTACAGGGACCTGAGAAAGAGGGGAGGAAGGGCGGGTGTGTATGATGGCACAGATGACCACTCGAAGAACCACAGTTACAGGTAAGCAACCTGTTCTTCTTCTTCGTGGTCTCTGTGCCTTCATACACTAGGAGACTGTGTAGCTTACCGGTCGGACGGCGGGTCAGGTCCTACAGCACGGAAGCCAACACCTCACGTCCAAACCGGGCATCTCTGCGCGACCGGCAGTCGAGCCTGTAGTGGCGCACGAAGGTCGATGGTTGGGACCAGGTCGCCACACGGCAGAGTTCATGCAGGTCAACTCCTCGCAGGAGGGCCGCAGAAGTAGCCACAGCTCTGGTGGAGTGGGCTCGAAGCAGGACTGGCGGAGGCTTCCTCGCGAGCTCATACGCCAGTTCAATAGTCCTCACCACCCACTTGGAGAAGCGCTGGGTGGACACTTTTAGGCCCTTCCGACGTCGCCCATAGCAAACAAAGAGATGCGGCGTCTGTCGGAAGGAAGCAGTCCTGTCCTTGTAGAAAGCCAATGCCCGACGCACGTCCAGGGAGTGGAGGGACCGCTCCAACGGTGTCGTCGGGTTCGGGAAGAAGGCAGGCAGGATGATGTCCTGGTTGAGATGGAAACTGGACACCACCTTTGGCAGGAACGAGATGTCAGGTCTCAGGACCACCTTGTCCCTGTGGAAGACCGTGAAGGGCTCATCGGAACGAAGAGCTGTGATCTCACCCGCTCGCCTCGCTGAGGTCACCGCCACCAGGAAGGCAGTTTTCATTGTCAGGAGCCTGTCATCCGAGGTCGCCATTGGCTCGAGGGCGGCTTCGTCAGCTGCGAGAGCACCAGCGAGAGGGACCACGGCGGTAGCGGCGGCGATACCGGCGGGTAGAGATGATGAAGTCCTTTCAGGAACCGCTTAACGGTATCGTTCCTGAAGAAGGCCGAGGCAGCAGATCGTGGCGGTTGGTATGCCACGATCGCGGAGAGATACACCTTCAGGGATGGAAACGCCAGGCCCTGTTGCCGGAGGTGCAGGAGGAAGTGCAGGACGGTCGAGAGCCCCGCGGGCGATACCGGCTCACTCCTCTCGTTAGCGAAGGTCAGGAAGCGTCGCCACTTGTATTGATAGTTGCGACGGGTGGATTCCTTCCTGGCCGCGACGAGGACGGTACCGAGCACGGGATCGTCTAGTGCGATATCCTCCAGGCATGGAGGGCCAGGCGTGGCAGGTCCGGATGGAGGACTCGCCCGCCGGAGTGGGAGAGCAGGTCCGGTGTCGGTGGCAACCGGAGCAGGTCGTCTCGTGCGGCTTGTAGCAGGGGTGCGAACCAATGTTGCCTCGGCCAGTACGGGGCTACTAGGATCGCGTCGGCTCGGTCGGCGAGGATCTTCGATATCGTCCGGCCGAGCAGCGTGAACGGCGGGAACGCGTAGAGGAGTTCCCCGGTCCACGGAAACTGGAAAGCGTCCCCGATGGAGGCACGATCGTGGCCCGCTCTGGAACAGAATCGGCGACACTTCGCGTTTTCCCTGGTCGCGAAGAGGTCGATCGATGGTTCGCCCCAGCGGTCCCGAATCAGTCTGAACGCCTCTCCGGAGAGAGACCATTCGTGATGGGATGAGGTGTCCCTGCTGAGGGCGTCTGCCGTGGTGTTCTCCTGCCCGGCCAGGTGAACCGCCACGGGATGCGTGTGCAGGCGAATGCACCATTCCCACAGGTCGAGCGCGATGTCGAGCAGGGTCGTGGAATGAGTCCCACCTTGTCTGTTGATGTAGCAGACGGCGGTGGTGTTGTCCGTCAGAATCAGGACCGTGCGCCCCGCCACGGCATGGCGGAACGCCCGTAGGGCTTTCCAGACGGCGAGCAGCTCCAGCGCGTTGATATGGAGAGCGGTCTCGTCGTCGGTCCATCTGTCGCGGACTCTGAGATCGCCGCAGTGGGCACCCCATCCATACAGGGAGGCGTCGGTCGTTACCGTCACCTTCGGTGTCGGCTGTTGGAAAGGCATCCCTGACATGAGATTGCATCGCGACTGCCACCATCGGAGGGATGAGCGGACGTCTCCCGGCAGCTGCAGTCGGAGTGTCTGTTCGTCTCGCAGGGGGTCGAATATGCGGACGAACCAGTGTTGAAGAGGTCTTGCTCTCAGCCTGGCGAGATATGTCACAGCGGTCGTCGCAGCCATGTAGCCCAAGAGCTGCTGGACGCTTCTCGCAGATAGCATCGGGGCCGTACGAGCGTGAGCAGCGGCCCGGATCAAGGTTTGGGCTCGAGACTCTGGTAGGTACGCCCTGGCGGAGGTCGAGTCGAGCGTCGCCCCGATGAAGTCCAAGATCCTCGCCGGCTCGAGGTGGGACTTCTTCGGATTCACTCGTAGACCAAGGCGGGTCAGGAGTGACAACGTCATGTGGACGTCGTGGTAAAGTCTCTGTTTGCAGGACGCCACCAACAGCCAATCGTCGAGGTAGGGGAAGACGGAAGCGCCCTTCGTCCGCAGGTAGGATACCACCGGGGCCATGCACTTGGTGAAGACCCTTGGGGCAGTCGAGAGTCCGAACGGCAGCACCTTGTACTGGTAACAGGTGTCGTCGACTGCGAAGCGGAGGTACCGTCTGTGCTGCGGGCGAATGGCGATATGGAAGTATGCGTCTCGGAGATCGATGGAGGCGAACCAGTCCCCTCGATGTAAGAAGGGTAGGATCGACGGTATCGTGACCATCTTGAACCTTTTGGGGCGGATGTAGTAGTTCACCCCTCTGAGGTCTAGGATCGGCCGGAGGGTACCGTCGGCTTTCGGTACCGTGAAGTACCTGGAGAAGAAGCCGGTGGTCTTGGCCTCTTGCGGGAGCCGCTCGATCGCCCCTTTCTGGAGGAGGGATTGGATCTCTTCCAGGAGGGCCGGACTCGACGGCGTGGAGTAGTAAACGCCGCGAGGAGGAATATCGAGAAACTCGATGGCGTAGCCAAGACGGACGATGGAAAGCACCCAAGAGTCCGTAGTGACATACTGCCACTCCGCTAGGTGTCGAGCGAGAGTCGGTCGGTCTCCGAGCGCTGATGGTAGGCTGAAGAGTGGGTATTGGTGGGTCCTGCCAGGCACGTCAAAACCGAGACTTTGTCTCGGAGGAGGACTTCTTCGACGAAGCCGGGCGCCGCCTAATCGTGCGTCTGGCCGATGAGCCGGAGGACGGTCTTGACTGTCCAGACTGGGCCGAACGCTGGAACGACGAGGTGGAGGATCGTCGCCAGGATGGGCGGAAGGTGGAGGCCCTGCGGGCCTGCGTGGCCGGCTGCAGCCCGATCTTTTTGGCGGTCAGCCTCGCCTTGACGAGATTGTCCAAAGCTTCGTCTGTGGACGAATTGAATAGGCCTTCACCGTCGAAGGGGAGATCTTCAATCCTCCTTCTGGTGTCCTCCTGGATGTCGGCCGGTCGGAGCCAAGCATGGCGGCGGAGGCCGACGGATCCCGCCATGACCCGGGAGGCAATTTCCACTGCGTGCCTGGAGGAGGCCATCTGGTGGCGAGCGATGGAGATGGCCTCGTTGAAGATCACGGAGGAGGCTTGGCGAATGTCCCCCGGTACCGCCTCCATCGCCGGTTGCAGGCGATCGAGCACTTTCTTCAGGTATGCCGCGAGGCAAGCCTGAGTGTTGGACAGCCTGATCTGCAAGGAGGCAGCTGAATAGAACCTCCTTGCGTAGGCGTCCAACTTCCTGCCCTCTTTGTCCGGCGGGGTGGTGTGTTGCCTGCCGGAGCCCTTCGTCTGTGCGGACTCGACGACCACAGAGTTCGGTGCAGGGTGATTAAATAGATAACCGGCGTTATCCTTCTGCACCCTGTAGAGGTGTTCTAACCGCTGCGGTATCGGCTGAGCCGAGGCCGGTCTATCCCAGGCGGCCTTCACCAGTCTGGATACCCGGGGCAGGAGAGGCAGCGGGGCCGTGGAAGGTCGCTTCTCCTCGAAAACGGAGAAGGCTGGATCGTCGTCCTCCGGCTCCGCATCGGCGATCTTAAGGCCGAGGGTAGTGGCCATGCGGAGCAGCATCGCAGAGAACTGGTGGACGTCCTCTGGAGCAGAATCTGGGATCGGGTCCCCGAATCCCAACGGAGGAGACTCCTGGGAGGCCGCCTCAGACACCTCTGACTCCGCACTCGAGTCGTACGACTCCGAGCTCGGTGAGTCCTCTCGCCGCTCGCTTTCCGGCTCCTTCGTAGTCGCCGCAGGTGTTGCCTTCCTAGGCTTCTCCGCAGCCGGGGCGGTGGTAGCAGCAGCGTCCCGCTTGGGATGGCTGACCACTGACTTCACCCTCTTGGTGGTGACCGGGGTAGTCTGGCTGGCTGACGTCGTCGTAGCCCGCTCAGTCACCACCGACTCCGTAGGGCGCGTCGCCGTTGCCGTGACCCTAGGAGGTGGCGATATCGCCCGATACCGTGGTGAAGGCTCCCTCGCCCTATGATATCGAGGGGAGGGAGAGCGGCTGAAGGAGCGGCGGTCCGACGGAGATCGGCTTCGGCGTCGACGGTACCGAGCCTCGTCCCTCTAGGCGAGCGCGATTCGCGCTGTCGACGAGGTGACCGGGACCTCCGGAAGGTCTCCCAGCGACTCGGGCCACGATGGTACCGATCCCGGTACGATGGCGAATGCGACCGATAGGAGGCCGGGCGCTCTCTCCACTCAGATTCCCTCGCGTACCTGGCCACGTAGGACGCCGAGGTGTATCTGGAGGCAGACGAGCGAGGTTGTTCCTCTCTTGTCTCCCTCGGAGGCGGCGAGGCCACCGGACGCTCGGAAGAGCGGGACCGGGACCTGAAGGAGGTCGAACGCCGCTCCGGAGAAGCAGAGGGCTCTCTCTGCTGCAGGTCGGCCGACCTGCGACGGCTAAGAGGGCGGTGGCGCTCCTCCACCAGGGTTGGAGGGTCTGCCACAGGCGAGTCCGGGCGCTGTTGGGGAACGTCCTCGATCTCATCCTCCGAGAGGTCGACGGACTCGCCTCGCCCTTTGGAAGGCTGCTGAGTAGGAGGAGGAGTAGGAGGTTGAGCGTCCCCAGCCGGGGAGCGCTTCTTTTCCTTCTTCTTCTTCTTCTTCTCCTTCTCCTTGCCCTTGCCTCCGTCCGGAGCAGGGCGCTTTTTTGCAGGCGTCTCCGTAAGGGGAGCCTCAGCCTTCCTCGCCGTCGAGGATCCTTTCGCTGACTTGGCAGCCGCCGACAGCTTCGGGATCCTCGGTAGCGCCGAGATCGGCGTTTTCGCCGGTACCGAGCCCGATACCGACGAGGTGGACGGAACGGCAGCCGCCGATACCGTCGATGGCGTGGTCGTCTTCTTGTCGGCCATCTTGGAAGTGGAGGTCTCGTCTATCGCCCGCAGAGACTGTTCCCAACAATAAGATTTGAGTCTCGCGGAGCGGTTGCGAAGAGTTTGGGGAGTAAAATCCCTGCAAATTGGGCAAGTCCGGATGTTGTGGGACTCGCCCAAACAGAAGAGACACTCCTTATGGCCGTCGTTGAGGGCAACCTTGCGGCCGCAGGACACGCACTTCTTAAAGAGCGCGGACATAAGACGAAGAAACGCCAAACTCCGAAATCCAAAAAGACGAAAACCGAAGGGGGAGTCCGAAAGAGAGGTCAAAGACAGTCCGAAAGTCCGTAAAACCGTGAAAAAAACAGCAAGCCAAGCACGACGTGAGAGGAACAAACTAAAGAACCTTCCGTACGCGGCGGCGGACGAGAAAGAACTGAGGAGAGACCGTTGCTCGGCGGGAGGAGCATGCGCAGTACCGGCGTGGGGGAGGGGTTCCCGCCAAGCGAACAAGCTCTAGAAGTTTCCGAACGCTACCGCGCAGGCGCTAAAGCTCCTAGTGTATGAAGGCACAGAGACCACGAAGAAGAATCTCTCATTCATAAACTCAGCACAAGTTGAATTCAACTTGATGGCAATTAACAAGAAATTTAAAATGCAATCTTTCACCTATTTTGTCATATCTAAAATAGGTTTTTTACCTTCTCTCCAATATTAGTTACAAGATGCTTGAAACAAGGCTCTGGACCATCAGAATCACTGAATTGCATTTTTTCCTGCAACTGTCTCTGAGCAAACACCATTAAAGGAGTAACTTGTTCTGTATATCTCTCACTGAAAAAAGAAGACAAATTTTTAAAAAAAAACAAATTAAAAAAAACTAGTCATATTCCAAACAAATAATCTGGAACAATCTGACATGTTACTTACTGTGTAATTGTGTTGAACTGCATGGCAAGGTATACTAGTGATTCCCACTTCTTCAAATGAAATAGAATCTCAATAGTTCGAAGGACCACATTACACACTCCATGCAAATCAACAACATTCACATCATCAAATGGGTATTGGAAAGAAAGTTTAGAACCTCCATCATCATCACTAATGCCTCCCACACAGCTGGGAACACAGAAATCTCCTTCAGCTTCAATAATCTGTGAATTGAAAACAGAGACTACTAAGAGAAGGATTAACTTTTTGGGGCGGGTGTTTCTAATTTCAGATATTTTAGGTTATGCTCTGTTCCAGAACTGAGTATAGTTCCATACCTTCCCAGGACTTTGTTTGGTGCTGAGCACTGACAGGCAATACTGCTGCAAGATAAGCTTTCTAGCGGCCAAATGATGCAGCGGAGAAGTATTCCAGCTTTTTTGCCAACAAGGACCAGGAGTTCTTTCTAGGCAATTGTAGAATCTGGCCTTCAAACAACTAATTCTATCAGACTGCAATAGGTCAAAAAGTCAATCCCCCATAGCTGGATAAATGGGGAGCCCCTGGGCTGAAGTGCTCCCCTAACAGCAAGGCCAACAGATCATGGATCCCCAAGGATTATATAATAAGAAGCAACAATCAATATAGAAGTACACAAGCATGACCCTTCCTCCCTCCTCCAATAGTTATGAGAACTTCACAAGTAGGTAGGCAACAGAGGAAAATCTGTTCCCTCAGCCCATTCTCAGCCTACATAGCTTCTCCCAGCCTCAAATTGCCATGTTCATGCAAAAAAGTATCAAACAAAGTTGCTGACACAAATTAATCCTGACTAAACCACTAGACAGCTGTTATATTAGCCCATGATGGTAACTATGACAGCAAACATATTTGTCCGATGGTACAGTCCCAATCTACTATGGGTCCCACACAAAATCTCCCAACGTATATCAAGGACCAAGACTTCTTCTCCCACTGGTAAACTAACTTTGAGAATACATTTCTGTTAACCTTTTCTTGCTTTGTTATAAAACATAAAATAAATATAATACAATATGCATACCACGTTAGGGTTTGGGTTGTTTTTTTAAAATTACCTTCACAGAATTACTGTCTTGGAGCTCAACTATCATGTCAATCAATGCATCTGATGCCATATAATATGACAGCCAAATGGTGTTATGGAAAAGCTCCTTTGTAATGGGAAATGGTGCATGAAAAGATGGTGAATGTTTAATGATGGACTGTACTTCTTGAGTGTAGTTCCAAAGGTCTCGGCATGCATTCTGAAGCAATGTCCAATGGCTACCACGATGAGCAATAACCTGCATTATAATGCATCATGATAAAGATTTGAAGAGTGGGAGACAAAGACTTCTCATAGCTGTTAAAATATAAATAATTATGTTCAGCTCTTTAAAACTTAGCTATTAAGCATGTATTCTTTCAGCAGTCCAACCAAACCCTACTTCTGATGTCCCTGAAGCTCCCCAACCCAATCTCTCCCCCAGAGCTCTCCAAAATCCCCCTTTTTATTTTTAGTGCATTTTTGGATGATTTTCACTAAAAAAAAAAAAAAAAGCCAGACAGAATTGACATCAAAACACCCTCTCACAACCCCAGAACCCAAAACTCTCAAGTACTTTCATATTTAGCTATGTATCAGCTGATGGGGCAAACAGAAATGACACTGTGTCACTTCCCATGCCATTTTGGTCAATATACAGCTGAATATGGAAGTACTTAGGGGACAAAACTGATGAGTGCAGCCCATAGGGGGATCAGGGATTAAAACTGTCCTCTGCTCCCTGTGAAGTTCCCAACCCTAGAGTGAAGAGTTTGACTATCAGAAACTGTATTATGCTATGCTTCGCTGTACTTGATTACAAACTACTCTGAACTTATTAAATGCTGTATAGATCCTTGTGCAGTTTAATGTAAAGGTCAATGTAGCTTGGGACGTGCTCCTCAAAACACACTATTTCAGGTAAGCGACATCTGCTGGGACTGACTCCCTGGTCTCTTTAGCAACAAACTACGTACAAACTCTTAGTTCAGCCTTCTGTCTGTTCTAGCATATGAAGTCTTGGAAGTGTTCCCTAATTTATCTGTTTCTCACTGACTCTATCATCTCCTGGACTGATTCCAGTGCTGCCCCCTCCTTGACTTCATTGAAGATGGTGACCACAGTGGTGATGATCACCAGTACTATTCCCGTGTGATAGTGGAAATTTGTTTGTGTATGTATTTATACCCTTTCTTCCAGAACAGCAATGGTTTAAAACATAAATTAAACAAAAAGTCAGCAAAACAACTTGTCAGTTATAAAACTGAAGAATAATGTTAAAAGCAATTAAATAAAGTATAATATTAAGCCAAACAATGAATTAAAACAGTCAAAAGCATTTAAAAGCATAACAAGAAAAGAGAAATACAGCACGCCTCCATAAAAGACCATTATGCAGCAGTTAACAGTCAAAAACTTTTCTGAATAAAAAAGCCTTTGTCTGCGAGCAAAAGGAAAGCAGAGAAAAGGCCAGCCTAGTGTCCCATGAAAGCGAGTTCCATAGTGTGAAAAAGAATGATGGGATTCCCACAGCTGCTCTCTCAGCACTATCCTTCAAACTACGTGTTAAGATTAAAAACTTCTGACACTCCAGTGCAGGGGTGGACAACACACAGGCCACCGGCTGGATATGGTCTGTACTCGTCACCCATCCCTAAGGACGCCCACCACCAAAAAAAGTCAACATGAAAAAACTGGAGAAATACTTTCTCATGAGCTCTGGGGCACACCAATCACCTTCAAAACAAAGTGTGCAGCCCTGAAATATATTACTTTACTGAGTATGATCATTTCTAACTTCATTCCAAGGGGGTGGTTTTGCATATAGTGGATCCTAAAACTGACTCTGCCCAGACCCACAGATATAGTCCACCTCTGTTGTAGTGGGGCTTCTTCTTCTCCCCATACTGTCCCAGGAATAACAGGATGAAAATGTGAAGAACCTCTGGATGCCATATAACTAGCACACACACCCATGAATTATTGAAGAAGAAAGCTAAAAATCTTTTCCTCTCATCTCAATGAACACTTCTGACCTTACCTAAACCACTTAGTGAGTTTTCAAAAATGGAGTAGAGTATGAAACAAAAAGTAAATGGAAGGCCAAATGGAGTTTTGCTGAGCTTTCCTGGGGACTCCTAAGCGTTTAGGAATCAGGAACACCCTGATTTGGACCCCACTGAACCACAAAGGGAAGAGTAGTTTATGAAACTGATACTGATTTCCCCCACTAAAAGTTGATAGAACATAAATACAGGCAAGGAGATATTACCACAGCTCTTCTAAAATGAAGAAAAATTTTAGCAAAATGGTCCATCATAGCAGTGTAACAGAGAGCTCTTTCACGTTCCTTGACAGTAATATACCCTTGAGGTGTTCGAGGAGTATCTCTTGTAGAATGCTCAGAAGGGAAATCTGTATCTAAAACCAAAGCAAGGTATCACTTTTTGAACTAAGTTATGTGAGACCCTATAATTAGTAATAGTTCTGTCCAAATTTGTTCCTAATCAAAAACAGTGCTTACAGTGAAAAGTAATCTTTGTTCTCTATATTTATGCTGGCATCATAATACTTAATACATAATACATAATACTTAAGTTACAGATGCTATTTTGCCTAAAAAATACACCACAAGTAAGTATCACATATGATTCAGTTTTAACTGAGCAATGAATTAATGAAACCTTACATCAGTAAACTAAAGAATGAATTCTGGTAGTATATTCAAAATCAACTGGCTCAATAAAACAGGGGGAAAATAGTCCATTGGATGCTGGGAAGCTCCATCTGGAAACACTGAGGATTAGGTGTCAGTTCTTCTGATAAAGTGATCTGATTAGAGAAACGAAATGAATGCACACCTGGGGAGCAAGCAAAAATCTTCAGGAAAACAGGCCAGATACTATGGGGAAACACTCACCTTCCCCCTTCTTCTATATAACTTTTAGATCAGTTCCTGTCCTTCAGTCTGAAAAAACATCACCAAGGAAAGCCTGTCGATTCCATTCTATCCCACATCTTTTTACTCTTCAGATTGTGTTGTCTTGATTGATATTCACCCTGCCATGCTCTTTTGTTTACTGACAACTATCTATTTCTGTTATTTTACCTCCCAGAGAATGTACAACCACTTGCCCCAAACCACAAAGGAATTCCATCATTCATATAACTTTTGTGGCGGGGGGGGGGGATCAAAGCACAGAGATGGGAAACTTGAAAACACGGAGCAAATGGTTAGCTGCAAGTTGTACAGATGGTTGTTCCAAGGAAATGATAGCTGGATAAGAAAAAAAAATTGTGGGGAACTCTTCCTACCTCAGATTTGCTCCTCACCAATTAGATATCTGATGAATATATAGCAACCCACCTTTATCTGGGACTGAAGGTGAAAGATGAGTCAGGTCATTGGGATCCATCATGGCATCAGTTTCAGGAGTGAGACAACTACTGAGGTCAAGTAGGCTGGAGCTGGAAACAGTGGCTGAAGAAGCACTCTGCAATGCATGGTGAAATGCAGACAAGGAAGAAGCAGAGTCGAAGGCAGGGGAAGTAGAGTCAAGTGTGTCTGAGCAAAGAAGAGCAAGGAAGTCTTGACTTCTAGAAACCGTTAGGTGCAGAATATTTGGGGCAAGCACTTTGTTAATTCCAGAATTGTTTAACTGCATCTAGCATATCAGACACAGAGATGAAAAGCCAATCTGAAAGAACCATGGAAGGTTTTACCCTTCTCCAAAACTTTCTCTGTAGCTGAATGGTTGAAAATACTACACTTGCCCTGAACTGAACAACAGGGTTTAACATTCCCTACTGGGGACACCCAGTGACACAAAAAGTATAAAGAGGCGAACCTCTTTATAATATGGCAGACCTCAAAAGATATGGAAGCGGTATTATGTCTTACAAGATGGAACAGAGCCACTGGAATCAGGTTTCCCTTTTGCTACAATGGCAGCTAATCCTAGAAAGCGTCAGAGATAAATAGGAATATATGCACTGTTATGTAGTTAATGGTACAAGTACAAAGGTAAAGCTCATTAGATCAAAGATTACACCAGGACATCTGCTTGAAGTAACCAGCTGACAGAAGGAATTGTCATGCTCCAATTTAAAGTACATTTCATTCAAAGAAAAGTCTTGAAGTGGTTGAATCATTTCAAAACATATCTTTAAGATTTGCTATATAGTAATTGTCTGAATTGTATAAATAAAACAAGAACAAAAATAAAGTATTTATATAGCCTTACTCTGTGGAATAAACTGCAACACTCTTTGGTCTGGAATATTTCAACTGCTTTGTCAAACTACTGCTGAAAAAGACTGGCTCATGTTACATCTATGCTAGGTCTTCAGTTTCCAAACAACAAATAATATGGAAAACATTATGTTCTTAAAAGAGTAGTAAACCATGACCAAGACACCCTTTGTATTCTGTTAATGTTAGGCGTTTCATTATCCCTGAAATGGAAAATAAACTCTGAGCTATCCTTAAAAATGGCACATGTAAAATGCATATAAGAAACAAATATTAATAATTAATATTAATAATACATATCATTAAATGGAGAGACACAAGAACTTTGAGAAAAATGTAGAGATTATGAGAATAATCAACTGAATGATTAGCAAACATGAAGCATTCCTCCCCAATTGTCATTTTACATCTTCTACATTAAGCAGAAGATTATACCATGTTAAAACATGGGGCACCACAGAACAGAACAGATGTTGAACGGACAGCGGAAATTGGAAAAGAAAATCTTTCAGATTAAAGGAAAAGATAAAGGAGGAGGAGAGCACATGTAGACCATTCTCAAAAAATATTTTAAGGTCTCAGAAAAAAGGTGTGAAATTGTTCACATATCCCTTAAGAGACAAAATACTTAAACAGAACAGTCTAAATACTCCAAACTAAAAGAATCATTCAGCAAAGAAGCAAGCTTCTCAAAGAGATAGAAATCTTTCTATGGATGTATTAATGAAATGGAGCTCTTCCCCCACCACTCATCGCTTGGGGATGCTTTAAATCAGAGTTCTTGCCATGGAACAGGTATGAGCCACTAAGTTTATTCTCACTCTGATTAAAGCTTGTTTACTAGAGGTATGATCTGCATGTGTTAATAAAAGGAATGTATCCTATATTGAGACATCAAAATTTCTAGATCATGTCTCAAATTGAAAGCCATATGCAGGATAGACATAGGTTAAAACAAGATGGCTAGGCAGAATCAAAATATTGAGGTAGAAGGATTGTACAAAACTTCAAAAAAGAACTACATGACAAATAGTCAAGACTGGATCAAGAACACAGAAGCCATCTGAGCCCTGGAAGCAGCATACATTGATTGGGATTCAAGCACACAAAGAGAACTATAATTTGAAACATTAGGCACATCTTGATCAAGAAATCCAGAAGCAGATGCAGATATGGTAGAAAATGCAGGGTGGACTACAAGACCATAAGACAGAATGAATGAAGCATTCAGCGCATGCTTTTGAGAAGGAAGAGCATGCAGGAGGACAAATAAAGCACTGCATAAGATGAACAAAACAGCTAGCTTGTTTTGAAGAATCAGTATGATTTCATGCTGAACTGTGCTCCATCTTCCCAGCCTTCATATCTCCCCAAATATCTTTCTAAATCCTTAGTAACTTACAATGGTTTGTTGTAAAAGCTAGCAGCAGCATACCAAATGTCTGTGAATATTTTTAAAAAATCAGGTATGGGTGGATAGCATAGCAGAACACATTATAGTATGCAACAGAAGTAAGGCCACATACCAATAGGCCACATGTTACTCAGTTAACCCTCTTTTTAAAATCATTCCAAAATAAGTCAACATTCAAAATAGTGATGACAGCAGATGGCTACTGCAGCAAACTTTTGGGGTTGGTTAAAGAAAACTTTACCAGTAAGACCAAATTTAGCCATCAATGCAACCTCTGATATGGCGAAATCCACAGTGTTTGGGTAGATGCAACAAGATATATATTTAATTCAATTTAATAATCAACTGGATAAAGCAAAATTACAACTACATTGTATCTTGTACATTTATATCCATTACCAGTTTTTCTTCTAATTTTTCCTGATGCTGTTCTTTTAAAAAATGGAGGAATAAAAGATTTCAATTGCTCTTCTGTTGTTGCTGTCACAACTATGGTGCCTGACTTGTTTAACGATAATATTTCAGGGTCCAGATCATCATAACTGCAGAACAAAATACCAAATTAGAAATATATCAGATAAATATAAGACATTAATCTCCCCATTTTATTGTTCTGTTTTTTGTTCGTAGGTATATTTCTAGGCCTCGTAGGTATATTTCTAGGCCTCAAAGCTGACCTGTTTATTGTTCTGTATTGTTCAGTTATTTAGGTATTTAAAATACTAAATACCATTCTTCAGTAAATTGTTACATCCACATTATGATCCATGGAGATTTTCCTGTTCTGTGCTCCATTATTATCAGTAGTGATATCAGCCACATTTAATGCAAAACTGTGATTTATATAACTTTGAACATATATTTGATTTTATTCCTATTTTTGTTTACTAAATGTATCAGAATTTACTAAGGTTTAGCTTGTAAAAGCAATGTTATAAATCAGAATGGATAGTGAAACAGGCATGGCTCCCCAGCCTACCTCTTTAGACTAACAGACTGAGGGTCCTTGACACTTGGCAGATGATCTGGATTCTGTCTGACGTTCCATTATCACCTCTTGGCCACCTCCACATCCAATTTCTGATGGTGGGTCTAACCCAGATAGGCAGAATTAACATTAACACTCCACTTAAGTATTCCTCGATATTGGAATCTTAGGATATTTACAGGACATAATGAGCAGACTGTCTGGTAATCCTTTAGGATAGTTATTATATTTAGGATATTTATTATATGCATTCATAGATACACAAACACATACTTTATCCTCATGGAGAAACACAGACATGTCAATGTCTCATTACAGCTTTTCACTGCACTGCGTTGCATCTTAACATCTCATACCTTCATTATATTACATCATAGAGCCATTAAGATGATACAGTTTCATAAGCACTTTCTTTATCTCTTTAACACATATATGAACATTACTAGCATAAACAATGTAACTTGAGTTTTTAATCTATCATCATCAGGTTCTTTCATACTTTTCATGCCATCTATTAAGAAATTATACAGACATTTCATAAAGGTTTTCACGTGTACAGAATTCTGTCCTTTATATCATATTCATTTATATACTTTCTTCTGTTTGAGGAACTATACATCTCTAAAATAGACATCTGCAAATTCAAGGCATTCAAGGATTAATCTTCTTGAGCACTGTTAAATCCTAGCCAAACCTGTTATATCTATAGGCATGCTAACAGGCATCCATTACAGTCATAAAGGGACATATATCTATTTCAGCATAGCCTAGTATTTCTTACTATCTTTCTCTTATCAGTACCATCTGCATTTAACAGCATGTCTGGGCAGTTTATCAGTCTATCAGGAAGTGTACAGTTTGTTCTTCATACAGTGCAGACTGCAAAGCAGTTTAATCTGCAATCTCTATCTTGGCTTCTTTTAATCTCTTCCTTGCCTCCAGCCAGGCTATCAGCTGTCCAATCAAAACAATCTAAAGAAAGGTGCTGACTATTCCCCATTTATGATAGCCAATCATAACAAAGATGTTAGATATGATATCACTGCCAGGGACCAGTTGGAGTCTGGTTGCCTACTATCCTGACTGCATCAGCCATTATACATGCTCAGAGGTTTTTATCTGTCACATCTGCTCAAATCTCAAAGTGTTGTCAAAAGTGATAGCTTCTCGTCTCTTATCTTTTTTACATTTGAGCAGGTATATTGCCCAGACTTAAGCTGAGGCTAGGTTTCCAATAATACATACACACACATTTTAATACAATCTAGATTTCTGCATTAGATCTTATACCCTATGTTATACACTAGAGGTTATATTCTGTACTTCGTAGGTATATTTCTAGGCCTCAAAGCTGGTCTGTAAAAATGTCATTTCATATGAATGAATGATTTTCTCCTAATTATCCAAATCTGGAGAAATATAGTAAAAAAAAAAAAAAAACACCCTAAATTAAATTATTTAAATCATATTCCATCCCATATTCTAATCTGTGTTCTGTACTCTATATAATACATTACAGATGATGCTTAGAAACCCCTCAGGATATAAAATTGAGGATAAACAGATTAATAAAAAGAACACTGTCCTGAACACTTTTGGGGTAATACAGTTTACAAATATGATTTATAACTACAAACAAGACACTAATGCCAGCTGAGAATATTAAGAAGGAGGTCAAAACAAGGAAATTCCTGACTCACAGAATCATAGAGCAGGAAAAAACTACAAGGGCCATCCAGTCCAACCCCCTGCCATATAGAAATACACAATCAAAGCACTCCAGACAGACAGCCATCCTGTTTTAAAACTACCAAAAAAAGAGACTCTAGCACACTTGGAGGGAGTGTATTCCACTGTCAAATAGCTATTCCCATCAGGAGTTCTTCTTAATGTTTAGGTGGAATCTCTTTTCCTATAGTTTGAATCCATTGCTCTATGTCCTTCTCTGAAGCAGCGGAAAAGAATCTTGCTCCATCTTCAATATGACATCTTTTCAAATATTTAAACATGACTATCATATTTAAACATGACTATCATATCTTAACCTTCTTTGCTCCAGGCAACACACCCAGTTCCCTAAGCCACTCCCATGAGACATAGTTTCCAGACCTTTTATTATTTTGATCACCCTCCTCTTGTCAGTATCCTTCTTGAATTGTGGTGCCTAAGGCTGGACACAGTGTTCCAGGTGAGGCCTGTCCAAAGCAGAATACAGTGGGAGTATTACTTTGCTTGACCTAGACACTATACTCCTATTGATGCAGCCCAGAACCACATTGGCTTTTTAAGCTGCCACATCACACTGCTGATTCATGTTCTGCTTGTGGTCAACTAAGACTCCTAGATCGCTTTCACATGTACTGTTTTCAAGCCTGGTATCACCCAACCTACATCTGTGTATTTCATTATTTCTTCCTAAGTGTAGTACCTTATATTTCTCCCTGTTAAAATTAATTTTGTTAGCTTTGCCCCAGCTCTCTAATCTGTCAATGTCGTTTTGAATTCTGATCCTGTCCTCTGGAGTATTAGCTATCCTTTCTAATTTGGTGGCATCTGCAAATCTGATGAGCATGCCCTCTATTCCATCTTCCAAGTCACTGATGAAGATGCTGAATAGCACTGTGCCCAGAACAGAACCCTGTGGAACTCCACTAGTCACTTCTTTCCAAGATGAAGAGGAGCCATTGGTGAGCACATTTTGGATTCAGCTGGTCAACCAATTACAAATAAACCTAACAGCAGCCTCATCTAGCACAAAATTTACTAGCTTGTTTGCAATATCACAGGAGATCTTATGAAAGGCCTTCTTGAAGTCAAGATGCACTGTATCTATCACATTCACTTCATCTACCCAAACTGTAACTCTATAGTCTGGCATGACTTGTTTTTGAGAAACTCGTGTTGACTTTTAGTTTCTAAGTGCTTACAGACTATCTGTATAGTAATCTGCTCTAAAATCTTTCCCAGTATTGATGCCAGGCTGGCTGGGTGGTAATTGTTTGGGTCCTCTTTTTTCCCCTTTTAAAGTCAGGGACAATATTTGCCCTCCTCCAGACTGTTGGGACTTCTCCTGTTCTCCAGGAATTCTCAAAGATTATTGCCAGTTGTTCAGAAGTTACTTCTGCCAGTTCTTTTAATATATTTTAATAAATGATATTATTTCAGAATGACCCTCTCTAGTGCAGACTACATATCAATGTGAATGAGTAAATTAATAAGGGTGTCCTGACTAGAGAGCTCTTTTAAAAGAAAAATCTCAAGAACTGAGACTTCAAATAATTTATTTGTTCCTCTTAGACCTCCTCTAGTTCACAATAATTTCAAAAAAGGAGATGAAGTGATATATTGTCAAAAAGTACAACAGGAAAACAACAGGTAATAGAAAAATAACTTTCATTTTTTATGTAAATAACAGATAAGCAAAAAGCACTTTCCAACTTTAATGCTGATTTAAGGCTCCAGAACAGTTGCATGATCAGTTCTCTAAGGTTTAAATCATGTCTTCCACTCACATTTGCCAGCTATAACTTTGAAAAAAATTACAGAAGAGGAGTAAAGCAGAACATTTCTGAAAGCCAAGAGACTGCCAGAAGGTGTGTCATTAGAAACTAATAACGACATTTGTTACATTTTTACCTGTTCATATTCTGTAAAGTGTGAACTTCAGTGTTATAAAACTCCTCAATCCGTTTTTTAAATGAATTGAAGTGAGCAATTCCCAGGTAAATGTTCAGTTGAGACCGCCATGGCATTTCTTCAACATATATCCAGCGAAACCTTCTTCGTTTTATGTAGACATGATAATGTAAATTCAGCTTGTGAATCAGCATTTGGAAAGCAAACTTTTTTGAGTCATCTTTTTCTTTCCTAAATAAATTCAGAGTAACAGTGTTTAGATTCCAAAAATGGCATTATTTTATCTGATAAGAATGTTTTCAGTTAGCCCAATGGAATGGATTTAGGAAGGAAACAGTTCTGAAACTGCAATGGTCACACTGGTTCTCTTCACAGGGGTGAGTGTTACATAAATAAGTTTCCATTATGTCTTTATGTCCCCCCTTAAAAAAACACCCATTAAAATGATTTTGATAAGTAAGGTACACATAAAAATCTAAAAACCAGAGAATAAAGTCAATACAGGGAACATGTGACTGTGACAACAGCACAACTTTTGAGACTTAGGCCATTTCCGCACGCAGCTGTTATAGCGCTATGATTCCACTTTCAACATCCTATGGAATCCTGGGGTTTGCAGTTTCAGGAGGGGCTAGCCAGCCCCTCCCAAAAGTGCAAACCCCAGGATTCCATAGGATGTTGAAAGTGGAATCATAGCGCTATAACAGCCTCGTGCGGAAATGGCTTTAGCTATAGTGGTTTCTTCTTTAGCGCTGCATTATAACAAGTGGTGAAGCCTGTAGCATGTGCTCATGGGAGAAGAAACTGACAGAAGTGAGGAAAATTTCTCAAATGAATATCTTAGCTCCTTAGATACGAATCATGTCAGATTACAAGCATATGTGAACTTAGGTGTGGTTGATCGTTCACTTTCCAGAACTACAGCGCACATTCACTGCCATAGAAGCTCCTGGCAACACGATGTAAGATGATAATACTTCCCAACTTATTTTGTGCAATTTACATAATTTTGATTTCGTACAGAATTCTTACCAATTTTCTGTGTGATTTGCCTTTATTGGTGTTTTAAGAGTACAATAGGTATAATCTGTATTTTAATTTCTATTTTAATATTATAATCTATTGTCATTTCATTTTAGAACCTTTTTAATTATGTTGTAAGCTGCTTTGCATAGGGACCTCACCAGAAAGGTGGGCTATAAACAAATAAATAAGTAATTTCTTTATACGGGCAACAAAGTTGCCCCAATAAGAATAATGTGACAGGAAGAAGGGCGGCATGCAATTTGGAAAAGTCAATAAAAACCATATATATATATGCAATTCTCCTTGTGAACATTTCTAAATCATGGCCATTATAAAAATAATACCAGAAAACTAGCCTTCTTCATCTGTCTCCAAAACAATAACAATTATTATAACCTATCCTCAACATGAAGGTTATTATTGCAATAAGGACAAGATAATAAAATAATAGGGAGTATGGCTTAATAGTCAGTCAAAGACCCTTTGTTCTCCATCCTTTCTTCACAGCATAACACCACTTAAAGCAAGATCTTACTATAGATGCTCTGAATAGGAAAGTGTTATATTAATTTGCATCAGATGAAGTCAGTGTCATTTCGAGGATTTTTACAAGTCTGGAAATGCAAGACTTAGGAGCTCATATAATCAATCCACACAGTATCAAATTTTCAGATTCAATCTGACCCAGAAAAAAAAATCACCTTCCTCCTCCTCCTCCCCCCGCCACCTAGCTGCTAAACCAAACATCCTCCAAAATCCATCCCATTTTTCCTTTCCTGCTCAGTCAGTTGATGGTAGCTGTTGCTGCTCTGGCAATACAAACTGAAAAGAGGAAGAAATAAGGTAAATCTCTCCCCAGTTCCCTCTCTAGTGCCTGTGCTGCTATGCAGTGTGCCATATACTGTGAAACTGCATCCCACAGTCCATAGGTGTGCAACCATCATGGGTGACAACAACTGCCATATTATCCCTTTGTAGAAGCATGGAAAACAGAAACTCGCGTGGTAATCCCCTCCACCCTATCCCAAAGAATGGAATAGCCAAAAAATTAATGTTTGTCCCAAAACAGCCAACTGTGACTGCCCTTAAGGTGTACAGACTACATTACGGCTGGGTTAATTCAATCAAGGAAACCACAGTCCACAGTTTGTATGACCTGAGAAGAACAGTTAAGAACTGGGGATTTTGGAAACCCCTCATTTATACGGTTGCCATAAGTCAGAGTCACCTTGATGTAAACAACAACAACTCCTAATTCTGTCAGGCATCTCACACTGTTTCTTAAGGCCAGTTCAGGCTTCTCTTTAAACCAAGAAATGATTTGACTTGTTACTCCACTTCTGCTTCCTGTTCTGCAAAAAGGCCTAAATATGACGAACTACTACTTTTACAAGCCTAAGAAGTTTTTTTTTGGGGGGGGTGACACACAAAGGTCCCAAAAGGTGACAAAATGGCCAATGATACACTTTAAAGACTTAAGAGCACTATTAGAGATGCATGGGCAAAATTTCTAGCACCCACAAAATCTGTGACATGAATGGGCTACCCAGTGACTTCAGGCAGCCTGGGAGATGCACATTACCCAGCCCTCAGGTAGCCCTTGCGACATCTACACTTTCCATTATTTATACATGCCATGCTTCAGAGATGTGGTTGGTTGATAAGGAATGGAGTTAGTTGAATCCCCAGTCAAAAGTGGGACAGAGTTATTCTAAAAGCAGGACAAACTATTGTGGAATGCTTGGATAATTTCAGTTTATTGCTTGATCTGGGACAGTTCATCAATCACTACTCAAAGTTGAAAACAAAGTTATGAAGCATCTTTTTCTAATCTTTTCAATGAAATGTGCCAAAAAATCAGAAATAAAACAGCTATAATGGAAATCCAATTAAATCTTATTTACAGAGCACTATTATGAAGTATTATTTACACAGCTGAATTACCTTTGTGAATCAGATTGTCTGTGTGTAGCTTGATTCTTAATATTGTATTTTTTCTTAGGAGACTTTGGTTTTTTCCCAGGTGTTGGTGGCACTGTCATCTGCATAAAAATAATATATGCTACATCACCATAATTAAAATTTGTTAAATTTGTAACTGCATTGCATTACCCTCACAAGAATCCACACTTTTCTCTATAGTATGCCAGAATTTAACAACAGTAGGTAGTAAAGAAGAATGAAACAAACTATTCTGAATGGTACTTACTGAAATTTTACCATGAAGAAAATATTTTGATATTTATTTGTGGCTGTCAAAAAAGAAAAAAGAAAGAAGAAGAAAAAAGAAAAAAGCCAACGTTCATGCTTTCAAATCTTTGAAATTCTTCACATGTGGGTGAGATGGTAGGATTTAAAACCTGATTCCCTAAAGTATACAAGATGGAGAAACTAGTCTCAAGTCAAAATGAACTATCACTGCCATAAATTGAGTTCTTGAATAATCTGGAATCCAGTTATAATTACAAATTCTTCCTTGACTCACATATGGGCAACTGAGTGTACAATTTAACAGAAACAAGGGCAAATTAGTCAAATACAGGACATACAAATGCAGGAAAACAGAAACGACACAAGAAGATCAGAAACTTCAGCTCTACCACTTGCAAGAAACTTCAGTGCAGCCACCTGGCCTTGGTGAGGGTACATTGGTTGCTTCTCTGCACACCCAAGAATGACTAACACTGTAAGTACCAACATCTCACTCTCTGGGTAGTACAGAGGGGCAATCCATAACCACATGGAACATATGCAAGATCTCAGTTTTCCAGATGAGTGTGGCTGCTTTACAACAGAATTTCCTATAAAACTGTACAATTGAAAGCTGCTTCCACAGACAGTTGCAATGTCTTATGCACCCAGATAGCTCTTTCCACCCTGTTGTACTACAAATGTCTTCCAAGGACTCAAAGAGAGAATGTGCCCTGGAAGGAGTTACTGATCTTACAGAATGAACCCAAACTTGCTCAGGCTTTAGCTTATGAAATTATTATCCACCTTGCTATCATTTGTCTTGAAGTTCTGCGACCTGATATTCATGGATTAAATGAAATAAACAGACACTTTGTGTGATATTTTCAAATGTACTTCCACTGCTCATCTCACATCCAAAGTATGCCATTTTCAAGTGTGTGAGACAGTCTCAGGCAAGAAGATGGAAGATGTGATATAGAATAGATGAAGAAGCAGACTGCACTCTCAGCAAAAATCCTGGATCTCAAGTCAGCAAAAACTTGTCATCCAAAAATGGACACAAGTTCTCATCGGCCAACAGGACCAATAATTCTGAGATACTCTGATATTATTCAGAGGCCATCTTCAAAGTTGGTATCCCCAGAGACATATCTCTCAGTTGCTTAAAGGAAGTTCTCTTTAAAGTACCAGGTTCAAATCCCATGATGGGAATCCTGGAGCAACTTACATGAATTGCTTGACATGAGGATGCATTATCAGTTTCCACCTGTCTACTGTGATGACCATGTTAAGCACTACTAATTGCCATTTTAGTTTATTGACATGCAGAAGTTTTTCAATGCCTGTCTGTAAAAAAGACAGTGTTTTCCTTAATTTTTACCTCATATAGAAGTGTTTAGTGAATGAAAGACCACTGTTTGAATGCTCTCTGTGTTATGTCATAGATTCTCCATGTGAAGCTTATTCGGGATGCTGTTATTGCCTCTACCACCAATGCTGAATAGCCTTGCTGCAACAGTTCTCTGCATTCAATAGGCAGACAGCCTCAACTGATGTGGTTGATTGCCATATGCAAGGTTTTATTGCTAGCTGAATTAACATGAAAATGAAGGGCATCGATATACCTCAGTCAATGAAGTATTACATTGTTAACTGACACTTTTACTTTGGGCATTACTTTGTTAACTGAAACTCTGGTACCAGGGGCAGAAATAACTTGGAGAGAATAGGGATAGACTCCTACACCAAAAAAAAAGAAGAGCAGTTCAAAATGTTTCAGCAGACTTTCTATTCAAAACTAACAATATGCACATATGAAATGAAACAACTAAGTCAGACGCCTTGCCTAAGTAAATAAACACATTTGGAAATTTATAGAGACCATTTGAAAGCTCTTTCCAGAATGTATCAAGGGACTTTTTTTCACCAGTCTCTACTTTTCTTATGGTTTTCATTTTGGTGGCTAAGCTTATAGATCTATACTTTTTTAAAAAATGAGCTAGGGATAGCTGATGAGGCTGGCTTATCTGCTCTCTCCTTTTCTCTGTTTTGCTGTTCATATATGCTGAGTAAAAGATTTTGGGGGCAGCTGATGTTTACCTTGCCTGTAGATGCACACAAATATGAATCAACTACAGTAGAATTCCACCCTGTCCCACCCCATCCAGCTCATGCTTCATTGCATTTTTTTTTTCAGAAATGCTGCCATACCGCACACCAAAAATCTGTGTTTCTCCAGGTCTCCTTTACCATCTTCTCAGTGCCAATGTTGCCAAAAACTTCCAGCCATACAAAACATGAGGAAGAAAGAGGAGTTGGGTGCGCACAAAAAGACTGTAGAATTAACTGAGGTATGACTATACAGAGCTATGAGCATCACCTCTGCCTTCTCAAGCATAATCTTCCTCAACACTCTCTGAATGATCAGCAGTGGTGGAAAAATATGCAGTCCCCCTGCAGCCAAGGAACCAACCAAACATTTTCGCCTTCATCATCTGGAGTCCTATCCATTGAATAAAATCATCTTAACTTCAAATTCTTTACTGAATAAAACAACTGGAATAAACCAGAGTGATCTAATGGGAGGGAGATGGCTTTGGTCAACTTGGTGGATGATTTACACAAGTAACTGGACAAGGGAAGTATGTACATATTGGTTCTGCTGGACCATCAGTGGCTTTTGATATCATTGACCACCGCATCCTCTCTGTGACAGGACTTGGTGGCACTGTTTTACAGTGATTCCAGTCCTTCTTGGAGGAACAAACTGGGGCAGTACTGGTAATTCTCATTTGACACCCTGTCCACTGGCCTTTGGGATCCCTTAGGGCTCAGTTCTGTCTCTCATGTTTGCTATCATCTAATGAAACCACTGGGAGCAATTATTTGGATTTTGGGGATCACATCTCAACACTAATGCAGAAGACACCCAATTTTATATCTTCTTTACATCTAATCCCATGGAAGCTGTTTTGGTATTAAACCAATGTGTGCTGTTAGTAATGGACTGGATGAAAGCAAACAAACTGAAGCTTAATCCACACAAGACACAAATGTACTTGGTCAGTCAAAGGGTAGATCAGTGAACAGGGGTTCAGCTTGTGCTTCATGGAGTTATACTCCCTGAAATCTAGATGGTGGTGAGGACTGCCTTTGTACAGTTAAAGCAAGTGCACTAGCTATGCCCATTCCTGCAGATGTTGGATGTGGCCATGATGATGCATGCCTTGATTATGTGCCATTTGAATCACTTTAATGTACTCCATGTAACACAACTAAATAGTCAGTCCTCATATGCAGAGTAAAAGTAAAACTCCTAATCTCTCAAATTCAGTGAATGGTGATAGGAAGCACGCTTACCAGTGAACTGTCTTTCATCGATAATCAACAGAACCAGCACTTTTGTGAATGTCACAGAGCTAATCCAAGGACAGAAGGAAATATTTTGAATTTAAAATGCCTGACTAAGAATTGAAAATGTAAGGAACTTTTGCAGAGAGTGTCCTGATTTATATTTTATTTTTACTTTGGAAAGAAAAAACTCTTCCCCGCACTTAGCAGTGCAAGACAGAAGGTACCCAGAACTACTATATGACTGGATAGGCTTCTCTGTCAACATGTCCCCACTTTGACACTGTTAAACATAGTCGTAGTGGATCAATTTACTGTTTCTTAGCAAAGACCACTACAAAGCATAAATACTAAAAAATGCAAACACTCATAAAACATAAAACATAAAAAGATTACAAATGATTGTTTTTTTACTCTTATAAACACCATTTAGCCAAAAGACTTTTAAGGAGCCCAAAAGATTAGTGTTAGTACAAAAGCAATACAGCAAGGTAAAGCAATTTAAAATGTTCATTCTAACTAGTGGGTTTTCACAAAATTCTCTCCATTTTCCCTTGGTACAAGGGAAAAGCAGGCTCCATTATTAGAAGCCCTACTGTCAACATCCATCACTAAAAAATATTAAGAACTTCTGTACCAAACTGTCCCCCAAATTTGTCAAATGAGACAAAAACTCCATTTGGAGGAACTGTATAATGGGCACTGAAAGTGATAGTGAGGGAGGTAATCAACCCCCATTCCCTGACAGCTGTAGGAGTCCTCATACACACAGACATACAAAATGTTGTACTCCACATTAGATCCTGTGTGCTGGGAAAAAGATTAGATACAGATTTAGATACAGATATAGATATTGATACACACACACACTTTTTCAACACCTCAATTTTCGATGACCTGCTCTTTCAACCAAGCTAAATTAAAGACGTCTACCATTACTCTGACAAGAGGTCTGCTTTTTTGTCAGTTCTTTTTGCCTAAGAGCAGCGAGCAGCCTCCATTAGAGGCACTGCCCACTTCACAGTGACTGCGAGCCTTGTCCCAAACCCAGCAGCTCATGAGCAAGTGGAACAGAGACAGTGCCACTGCCAGCCATCACAGAGAGAGAAGCAGCCTTACCCAGAACTGCCACCTGCTCAGCACTGGCCAAGGGCTTCATCCTAACTCCAGCCACTTGCAGGCAACTGGGGCAGGGACAGTGCTGCTGCCAGCCATTGCAGAGTATAAAGCAGCCTCATCCAGGAGAAGCCGCCCACTCTGTAACGGCCAGAGGCCTCATCCCAACCCTGGCCATTTGCAAGCAACCAGGACAGGGATGGCACTGCTGACACTCATTGCAATGCAAGAAGCAGCCTTCCCTCAGAGGTGCCACCCACTCTACAATGTCCAAGGCTTGATCTCAACCACAGCCACCTGCAAGCAACTAGGACAGGGACAATGCTGTTGAGGGCTTTGCCCCAGTCCAAGAGTCCTGCAACCAGCCAGAATACGGTACATACAGGGGTTAATCTTTTTGACTATTTCTGCTGAGAGTGCACCAACCCCTAATCTGTCAAAAAAGCAGGTGCTTCCTGTGTCTGTGTCTGTCTGTGTGTGTGTCTTTGTGCATTTGTTGTTGTTGTTATGTGCCTTCAAGTCTTTTCTGACTTACGGCAACCCTAAGGCAACAGAGTTTTCTGGGACTGAGAGTGTGTGAATTGCCCAAGGTCACTCAGTGCATTTCCATGGGTGAGCAGGGGATCAAACTCTGGTCTCCAGGGTCATAAATGTATAAATGTATGTATGTATGTATGTATGTATCTGTCAACTGGAACTGTTGATGATAACAGTCTAGAACTTCTGTTTGGCAAATACTTTCTCTATGTGCGGAATATTCATTGTTCCCCAATAACTCAGTCTAGAATGTTTTTAGATAAGTAGGCCATATCAAATGGAAAAGTGACCAAACTGGACTAAAATAATATTAGTGGATTTGTTATGACATAGATTCATTAGAGTCGTTCCCCCACCAAAAAAAAAATAGATAGATAGATAGATAGATAGATAGATAGATAGATAGACAGACAGACAGACAGACAGACAGACAGACAGACAGATAGATCAGCTTATCAGATTAGACTCTATTTTCAGGTAATCATGAAATAGCAATCACAAGCCCATTCTCCTCTTTGTTGTTCAAACCAGGAAATTTTGGGGACACAGCAATATTTTAATTGATTCATCCTCAGCCATAAAACAAAGCACATGCAGTCCAGTTCTGGCTGTAATATTGTTTCAGCTCTTAAAACTTACCTGCTCATGTTCCTGATGGTAAAGCTAGTAACTTTCATGGAAATGTGTTTTGCATGATTTCCATATCTTTCAAAGTGACCAGATCCCATATTTTAGCCTTATATAATAAATGTATCAATGTTTTACATGTATGTACTTTCAAAAGCAGGCTTATCAATTGTTGTTTTTTGGTGTTGTAAAATTATCAACACAGTGTTCTCCCTAACTTACTTCTTCCCTTTGAGTCTGCAATGAATACTATAGTGTAGTGTAGTGGTTTGACTGTTGAACTACAAGACGTTCAATTCCCACTCAACCATGGAAGCCTCTTGGGTGATCCTGGGCATGTCACACACTCTCAACCCCAGAAACCCTGTGATAGGGTCACCAGTCAGTAATGACTTGAAGGCACACAAGAACAACAAAGATAAAACTGGTTTCTCAATTGTGCATCTACCTGTGCTTTCTTTTAAATTAAAATAACAAATCCCATAAGAAATAAGATTTACATGTTTAACATAACCAATGGGGGATGACTTACAAAACTGAGCAAAAAGGGAATTTGATATAAAACAATCAAAATAGAAACAGAGTAAAAAATATCCTGAGAATAGAATAAAGTTACTTAAAATCCATAAAAAAGCCAGCTAAAAGGCTACACACTCTATGGACAAGTACAAGTTTATTATTACAGCAAAAAGCCAGCAATTAATCAACAGTGACTTTACAATTTAAGCACTAGAATACATTTTAACACAATCACGTTACGGCACAGTTACAATTAAAATGTAATATAAAAATTAAAAAAAATTACAAAGAATAAAACGATTACAAAGCATAAATCATAAATCATAAATAGCAATTGGGCTAGAACAATTAAGCTAGAGCACATAGTTAACCTATTTAAAAGTTTGGCTAGAGTACTTGATTAATCATAAGTTTACGACAGCTCATAGCTGCTGCACAAAAACTTGCAACTTTAACTGTAATCTGTGTATTAGTATCTGAAAAAAGAAACTCTATATAAAATTTATATTGTCCGCCAGGAAACTTTTGAATGAGAGGAGTTATAAGAGTTTTTCTAAGATCACGGTAAAATGTACAATAAAACAGGACATGACCTACAGACTCTACCTCATCCAATCCACAAGAGCATATTCGTTCTGAGTAGGGAATCTTTTTAAATCTTCCTTCCAGCACTTTCGAGGGAAGACAGTTTAATTTAGTTTAATTTAGCTAATGTAAATGCTATTCTAAGTTTGGGTGTGGTTAGTTTGAACAGATAATTAGCAGGAGCAAATGGAATACTATTAACAATATAATCAGTATAAAAGGCAGCATAACTTAGATGATTCTGCAAGTCAATATCTCTAACACGTTGGGAGATTGCTAATTTAGCTTTATCATAGCCCAATGCCAAAATTGATTTTTCAGAAAAACCTACGGTTAGCAGTTTTGCATTTACTGTTTGCTTCCATTTAGATTGACAAGATCAGATAAAATTAATGGGGAGAGACCTATCGGAATAAACAACATTTTTAGCCACAGATTAAATTTACGCTGCCATATACGAGCATCGATGGACATTACACCTGTTTCCAATCTTAAGATAATATTTGGTATGCAGCTAGGAAGACCGAGAATTGTTCTCAAAACTTAGTTTGTACTACTTCATATGAGTATGTATTAACAACACTGCATACTTCTGAACCATAAAGGAGTTGTGCCACTACCTTAGATATAAACACCTGTATGGCTGAGGGGATATATTGCCTCCCCCCTTGTTGTAAAAGAAGGAAAGTAAAGCCTTACTGGATCTTTGCACCTTCATAATTGCATATTTCTGTTGAGCAAGCCATGTTCCTCGAGAATGCAAAGTTATGCCAAGATACTTATAAGTAGACACCTGCTCAATTGGATTGTTGTTAATTTGCCATTTATACTTGAGTCTCTTCTTTGTAAATATTACTATTTTGGTCTTATCATAGTTAATTTTCAGCAATTCATTACTACAATAATTTCCTAGAGATTTCAGCATACATTTCAAACCAACCTTTGACAATGATAATAAGACTGCATCATCTGCATACAATAATATTGAAATAGGTCTATTTGATAGTGTAGGATGATGTGAATTCACTTCTGCTAATGATGACACCAGAGAATTAATATAAAAGTTAAAGAGAGTTGGAGCTAGGACACAGCCTTGCTTGGGAGAAGGAATAGAATTGGGAGAAGGAATAGAATTACTCATATTTCCCTCTCTACTACATCTAACTTGTAGACGGGTATTTTCATGAAGTTTACGAATGAGGGTCAAAAGTCGTCTATCAATATTAGTAGATTTAAATTTCTCCCATAATTTTTCTCTGGATATTGAATCAAAGGCCGATTTGAAATCAATAAAAGCTGCAAAGAGGGTTCCTGTGGCTGCATTTGTATATTTGTCAATTAAGTGTTGTGTCTTGTTGACACACTCTATGGGCCACCCAAAAGTATGCAGAGTAGAGACCTATCTGACCTCTATAGGGATGGAGTTTTATAAACTAACATTACTCGAGTAAATAGCGAAGGAGATAGTCTTTCCCAAGGATAATATCCTTTCACAAGGAAATCAATAGAATCTTCTTAGGTTTTCCATAGATTTCCCAGTTCATAGTGCTGGTTTGACCAATAAGCATCTATATAAATTGAGCCTTCATTATCTAAAACAGAGGTGGCAGCTGTGGAAGGCTGGGGGGCCCATTAGCCCCTCAGGAAACTTTGGAGGACCGCAACCTGCTCTCATAAAAAATAAAAATAAGAAATGTCCTATACTAGGGACCACAGTGGCATTTCACCATGTTTTGGGCCTCCCTGGGCTATTTCAGGCCTGGGTTGTTGTTTTTTAAATCAGGAAGTGAAAAGAAGTAATTTCCTGATCACCCCCTGTTTCAAAAAAGATCTGTCAGGGGGCCTGAAAAATGGGGTAAAAATGTGCCTCATGTCTCCACTGGAGGTTCTGGGACATTTAAGTACTTAATTCAGACTTTTTTTTAATAAAAAGGAAATCTTCACAGTTGCATTAGTCTGTTTACCAGTTTCTCCTACTAGGACGTATGTATCCATATTCCCTAATGCCTCTGCCTTTGTAATCTTCATTCCCCCATTTCACCTTCCCTGTGGTTCCTTCTGTTCCACTATGCTCTCTGTGGCTTGTTCCCCACATCCTTATTAACCGCTCTTCTCCGTTTCTTCTTATTCACTTTTCATTTTCCTTACAACCACTGCCACAAAACCATCTCATTCACTTGCTCTCATGCTAACATTGCTAACATCTTCTTGTCTTGTCTGCACTCAGTAATCACTTTCTTTTAGCCACCTTTCCTCTGCCTTGTCCCTTTCCACAATCGCCTGCTACATCTCATTCCTTCCCAAACTTTCTCTTCTCTCACCACATCTACCCTTCCCTTATCTTCCTTCTGCTTGTTCCATCCTGCTTCTGCATCCTCCTCCCCTGTCTGCCTAACCTTTTTGTTATATTTGTTTTTGTTTGTTCCTTACACAATGTATTTTATATAGCAAATAACAAATATAGAGCGCGCACACACACACACACACACACACACATATATATATATAGCTAAAGCCATCTTTTATACCAATTTAATACGAAATCTAAATCAACTGTAATAACAATTTTAAACCCAATGAAACTCTTTCTAAGATCATACAGCATCAGACAGCTTCCATCTGGTTAATGAGTTCAACAATTTTTTTTCTCCATCCACAAAATATATCTACAACACAGAAACAGCTCCAGTGTGTTTCTTGTAACATGTACATCAGGAATCTTAGAGTAGATGGTTAATATGTCAGATCCTCTGTATAGTGAGGTATCGCTGAAATTGTACTTTATTTAATAAAACCCTTTCAAGTGAGTAAATAATAATTTTGATAATACAGTGACAATCTTGTAATGTCATTGATGCATTATCTAATGTCAATGAACCAAGTTACATCTGGTTATAAGGGGTCATATAAGATCAGCAGAGATGTCCTTTGCCAAGCAAGTTTCCTGTGAGTTTCAAAGGTGCTAAACATCTGGAACCTTCAAGGGTCAAAGCATAAAAGTTTTACTGCTTTTCTTTTGTCTGTTTTTACAAGTTCTCTTCTGTTCCTGTTGGGTGCTGGTCATTGGCATGAGAAAGGCGAGCCAAGGCTTCCCTAGCATAGGAAAACCTAAGAACAGAAGATCTACTTCTCTGTAAATGCCAAGGGACCATTTCAGTCAAGAGTGTCAGGAATGCTTGTTGTTGGTTTGAAAGTGTTAAATGTAACTGGTTTCTGTAACTTGTTAAGCTATTAAATGGAGAAGGATGCCCAAAGATATAGTATTCCAAAATCTGATTTAATTCTTCTTACCTTAGAGTGAAAGTTTCTTAAAATTGTGTGTTAAACCTCAGGGTGTTTGGGGTTCCCTAATCATAGAATGCACACACACAGAGGGTGTATTCTTCCCCATGGATGAGTACCTGTTGCCAGCAAGGCAGGATAGAACAACTGAGAGGGAAGAAGGAAAATCAACAGAAATAACAGAAAACACGATTCCTGTCCTGGAAGTTGGTGAAGGGGGGGGACATTACCCAAGAGGTTGTGTGTTCCTGCTCCCCATACTCAAGACTTTGGCTTACTCATAACTCTGCTCCCACAGCAAAAAGGGAAAAAGAGAGTGATGGGGAGCATGTGGGTAGTTATAGGAGCTGAGAACACAAAATTTTAAGTCTATAATTAATGCATTTTTAAGCACAGCTCTTGAAATATTCCCAAATCTATGCAATGAAATAATATAGAACCTGCCTTGTTAAATTCCAGCGTTGCAAGCTTCTTTTTATCTGCAGAGTCACGAGATTTTCCTTTTTTCTTTCTTCGCTTGATACCAAGAATACCCCTATTCCGCCTAGTAAAGAACAGTGAAAATTACTATCTATTGGAATGCTGCAGGAAATAGCACTGATTTTTGACATAAAGTGTGAGTAGCATCCTTATAGTTTAAACTCTATAGGTACAATTAAATGGCATCCAACTTTATTACAACCTTTGAATACTCTCTCTCTCAAAATATTAAACCTTGATTCCTAGCAAATACTCATTCTAATCTGATTTCATTGTTGTAAAGATGGAAAAAGTTGTTGCAGAGTGAGATTTAAAAGAAACAAACCTACCAGGGTGATGTCACTGAGCCCCCAGTCACATGCTAAAAAATTAATAATCACAATGCCACTTATAAATTACAGAGATGATATGCCCAAACAAATATATTTTGACCACTGGTGTGGATTTTCCAGGAAAAGCAGAACTGTAAAATTTTGTAAATGATCTAAATAATGTCATCTGATTTAGCATGTTTAGTTTAAACATTATATTCCAACACATTCAAGGGCCATTTTCGCACTAGTCTTATAGCGCGATTATTCCACTTTCAACCTCCTATGAAATCCTGGGGTTTGCAGTTTCGGGAGGGGTCAGCCCCCCTCCCAAAACTGCAATGCCCAAGGTTCCATAGGAGGTTGAAAGTGGAATCATCATGCTATAAGACTGTAATGCAGAAATGGCCAGGGTCTGCGTGCTAATTTTAATGGAATATTTGTAATAATGCAAGGAGAATTGCTCATACTTCCTTTGTATTTAACAAAAAATTACTATACCTGAAATATTTTTTTAAGGATACTTATCTATCCCTGACATATCTTATATTTAAGAATTTAACTGAGTCATATGTGCAATAACTTCAACTTCACTCACTCCACCTCTGCACTACTGATCAGTTCCATTTCAAGCCAAGAAAAACCTGATTCAACATAACTAGCTGAACATTCTACAGAGAACTTACCACACTTTGTCTCGATTATTTGTACTCGTGAATGATGTGACAAGCAAGAGATTTTGCTAAATAAAAAGAAGCTTAGCAGTGTATTCTTTTGTTAGCTTATTCCATTAGAGTTTGTCAACGCTTGTATGCTTAGAAGAATAACTACAAGTTCATATCTTATATTTAGCCATGATTGTTTGCAATATAACAGCCCAGACAAATATGGATAAATGTAGACATATTTTCTGCAAAACTGTCCAATGCTATACTTTTCTACTGAAAAATTTCCACCCAACATCCCTAGTTTTGCTACTAGTGAAGAAACTGATGTTTCATTACAGCTAATTTGTGAACTCTGGCCTGCAAGGCCTACAGGATACTTTCAGTAACATTTCCAAAGCTGAAGTAACAGAAATTATTTTTACACCTACTTTTTAAGATACTCCTGTACTTCATCAACCCACTCTATTATTCGTGAATATTTTTCTTCCTGCAGTGCTTTGTACACAAGCTTAACAAAATATTCAAGGAAGCGTGGGTTTTTCTTGAATTTCATCACTGTTTAAAAATAAAATATGGTTATTTTAACAACAAGCTTAAATTTATTTCTTTTATAATATTTACAAACAATAACCTCACCACTACAATCATCACTGGATTCCACAAAGAAAACTCAATTATATTACATGAGGAGAAACTGACTTTCAAAAATTGGATTAAAAAATCTAAGTGCACCGTCCACAAAAATATGCTGACATTCAACAGGAAAGTGTGTATAGCAAAACCAGGCCATTTATATAGGAAAGAGAAGACACACAGAAAAGCCAACTGTTTCAGAATAATTTAAAAACAATGCTGTTATATATTTTTGTGTTAGCAGTCATGCAGATATATCAGTCGGTTTTTTCAGAATTAAATTTGACTGGTGTTTCAAACTGTCAATGATAGGCAACTCTATGGAAACTGAGCCAGATGAGCCCAAGACAATTTGCTGAGTGAGGTACAGCAGCCATTAACATCCGCTCACCATCAAGTCCAGGTGAACAATACCCCTAAACATGCAGAGAGTATGCTTCAGGGAAGAGCAAACATTATCCACACTACTATAATCTCTGTCTTTTCTGCCCACAGGACTGAATAAACAGACCCTGCAAAACCACAGGACAGAATTGGGTTTGAAGACTTATTTTGCCAAAATTACAGTGCAGGTTTATGCATACTTTATGTATGCTTCCCCTGCACACACACTTTGCTCCACATGTACAAGAAATTATTTCCCCAAGCAATACTATCTTTGACATCCTTCAAAAGCATACTGATTTTAACAAGACCTCTTTGCTTGTATATGTGCCCTAGATTTCAGCATGCTCTAGACCTAAGTCTAAGTGGTGTGAAAAGCACAAAGCAAGAACAAATACATTTAAAGCGAATATGTGATTCATGGATAGTACTCTATACCCACTCCTTGTAGATCACTTTGGGACACAAAGTAAGCCAAGCCACAAACCAAGTGAATCCAATTGAAAACAGTTCAAAATTTGAGGACAAAGGATTTTTGCCTTTGTTTCTTCTTGTTCGAACAAGAAGTAAAATGTACCCCAACAAAAACTAAACTTTTCCTGTTTTTAAGATTGGGCAGAGTATTAAATTAGGAAGAATAAGAAGTAGTGAGGCGGAAATCCATTTGCTTATACTAGTGACAAGATGTACATTGTTAAGATACACGGTCCTTTTCTGACCCATTTCAAAAGAATAAGCAGGGGGAAAAAATCATGGAAATATGCAGCAAAGGGGTTTACTTCAGGGAGTAGATGAATCACCTCTTACAAGCTGCAGACTTTATTGTATAAAAATATACTGAACTACATTGCTAAACATTTTAACACCAATCTGGGGTTGAATGGAAGGGAGGGGGAAGAGATCTCCTTGTACAATTTTTTCTTTAAGCTATTGATAGTCTAACAGCAAGCATGGTGTTATAGCTTGAGCATTAGGCTAAGACTCTAGAAGACCAGGGTTTGAATCCCTGCATGGCCATGGAAACCCACTGTATTAACTTGGGCGAGTCAATCTCTTTCATCAGAGGAAGACAGTGGAAAACCTTATCTGAATAAATCATGCCAAGAAAAATCTATGATAGGTTCACCTTAGGGCCATCGTAAGTCAGAAATGACTTTGTTAGAAATAAGCCCGGTAGAGATCTCAGTAAATATGCCAGTAAGGACTTTAAATAATAAAAAAGCTGAAATGGATTCTCAGATCAAGCAGCTCAATTGCGCAATCGAGGTTTTTATCTTCAATTCTGCAGAATTGGGTGCCACGCTCCTTAATTAGGTGAGAGCACACCCGAGCAATCAAACCATCCTATATTTAAACCCTAACTCCCAGCCACAGTTCCTCCCCCTTTCGCTGATAGATTGTTGTTATTGGGGTGCACAATCTTCCCAGTCTGCCTATCTAAAAAACCCCTTCCCTGCTATTTTGATTCCTTACATGCATTTCTTTTGCCATATTTGGAAAGCCCCCTCTTTAGCACTACGTATTATGTTTATGAGTTCTCCTATCTCCCCCTCCCATCACCTGAGCACTCATTCCTTAATGTTTGTTCTGTGCAAAAAGGGGGATTTCATCTGGTTTCGTTATATATGATTATCTATTTTTGCAATAAACTGTGAATAACAGGATGCTAACTCTTACCCCATGACCTGTGTTTGCTAAGGCTCATGGTTTCTCTTGCAAAATGATTACTCTTGCTAAGCTAAGCTAAATTAGTAATATTTTATTAACCTTTTACTTTGGCTTCAGCAGAATTAGCTTGTCCTTTCCCTCACACTTGAAGGCACACAACAGCAACACTGAGGTTCCAAGACAGAGAAGATGAGGCATAAGAGGAAAGCAGCAACAGGTGAACACACTCCTCCTGAAAACTCTATTCTTTTAGAAGAAGGTGAAAATCTTCCAGCCCATCAGCAACATGTAGCCCACAGCACCCTTTTTGAGGTCTTCAAGAATCCCCCTGAAATCTTGCCCCAGAACAACTGTTTTTCAGCTGAAGAATGGCAATTTCCATATCCAGAAGCCTCCAGAAGGGACATCTGCTCATCAAAACAATATGCACTTTGTTTTGCCTCACCCACCCTCTAAGGGGGTTTATAAAGCGGCGAGCAGACTTCCAGTTTTCTTTCAAGGAAGTGAATCCCGGCAGCTCAAAATTGGCTCCCAAACCTCTAGAATGGAGATAACTATTCCTTTTCTAGCCTTCAATCCTGTGCACATTTCCCTTGGACTAAGCACATCTTTGAATGTAATAGTGCTTCTTTTTGTGTAAATGTGCACAGAATAGACAGGAAGATAATGAGGCAGCAGAATGGAGAAGTAGCAGGCAAGCATCCAACAAACTCACATAACAGCAAGTGTAATTAGTAAAGGAAGAAAAGAAAGAACAGCTGCATTAGAAGGAATGAAGGAAGATTTTGTCTAGCTGGTTAAAGATAAGAGTTCTTTCCCTTCCTTGCTCTCTGAAGAGGTGGATAGAGTAGAAGACTTTAAAACTAGAGCATTGCTCACTTCCTGAAAGTCCATTCTTCTGAGGTGCAAAGAGCAATCCTTACAAAGTGGGTTATCCTTGGCAGATATACACACCCAGAAACAGAGGCAGAAGTCAGAGATATTTGCTGTGAACTCCACTGCCTGTTAGTAATAAATGAAAAAACAGAAATACATACACAGAAATACTTAGCCCACAAAAAAATCATGCACTCATAAAGTAATGGATCTTAAATATCCAAGTAGCCACAAACTTTAGGAGAGTGAGGATTGTTCCTTTGCAATTTAAAAGAATGGACATACACTGTAACTGACCAAAATTCTACTCTCTGGAAGGGGCATAAATGCAGTCCACATGAAGTGGGACATATCAAAGCCTGGGTTTCTTATGGCGGAGATTAGCTGTTATTTCATAAAAGCCACGCTCTGGAAGCACTCTTTTCCCCAAAAGCAATTTCTGCTGACTAAAATATAACAATTTCTAGTGTCTAATAAAGGTAGAGGGTGTGCTCCAGACAGTCACCCTTTAAATTTCTTGCAAGAGGACTGGCTGAAAAAACATTGAAGCAGTCTTTGCTTGAGTGAACTGCTAAATTAATAGTTTTAGAAATTTTGTCAGATCAAAGGAACATAAAATGCAAGCTTTGATCCATTTACTAAAATGTCTGCTGTGAGAAATGAATATTTTCATTGCTTGCTTCACATACAAATGTGACAGCTTCGCTGTAGAGTGAGTTGAATTTAGCCAAAAAGAAAATAAAACAAGCTCTTGGGAAAAATGAAAAGTAGGGAAGTAGGGAAAAAAACAGTAAACAATAGCTTCAAATATGTCATTTGAATGCACAAGTGGTCTCTAATTCATAATGCTAGCAAATTCAATAACTGCCTTGCAAAAGTTATTGCTCTAAGGAAAACCACTTTCATTTACAGGAATATAAGGAATAAATCCCTGACAGGTCCAAGTAGAATTTTATTTAGAATGCTGGGCACAAGTTTTAAATTCCAAGTCAGAAATCTGTGGGCTATAGGGGGATTTAATAAGATCATCCTCTCAGAAAATATCTGACATGTGGGTGTGAAGCAAGAGACAATTGATCCACAGTAGACAAAACTGACGATAAAGCAGCAGCTTGTCTTCATAAAGTATTAGGCCTTAGATCCATGTCTAGCCCAGTCTGCAGAAAGGACAAAAGAATTTTTTTTATTTATTTAGAGCTTCCTAAATGATACCAAGAAAGTCTTTGAGGAAACATCTGTAAGTCACCAAAGTATTCCAGAATGTGACAAATCTCTCCATTGTGCTCGGAATAACAGAAAGGTCAAATATAGCAAGAATATTTCTGATTTGGAACTTTCTCAATTACTGTAACATAACAGAAGCTGCCCTACTGCTTGAATCATCCATTATTTTTTCAACAACAATTTGAAAAAAAAAAAAAGGAAGAGAAGCTCTACTTCTGAAACTTTAGCCCTCTATGAAGGAAACTGAAATTGAGGTATTTGTTATTTAGAGCATCATTGATCCAGTCAATTATATCCTGGTGAGTAAAAAGCCCAATGCTATAATCTTTAGCGTAGACTATAAAATCCTCACGGAATGTCTTAAACTTGCTGTTAAGCACGGGGGAAACCACCACCTGTCAGTGCTAAGTGCGAAAGGCGCACCCAAGCCTCGCACTCAAGGCCTGCCCAGTCTGACACCTCTTTGTGTTCAGGTCTGAACAGCCAGGGAGATCTCTGAATCAAGCCAGGGCCAGGACAAACAGGTCTGCCTCAGTTCTCCCTCTCTGAGTACGCAGTCCCTTCCTCACTCTTTCCCCCCTTGGCTTCTTCCTTTCAGGACTCTCCCCCTTTACTGCCTTCCCTAAATCTGCCCTTCTCTCAGATGTAATGATCAGCAGTGATTTATATTTTCCAGGACTGTGGTACTGTTGGCACTAAGGTCAAGATGTTATTATTGGTAGCGTGTATATTCCAGGATACAGAATAAGACTCTGTGACACTGTTTTAGGGAACACACAACTTCAAACATTTATTGTAACACTGTTGCTTTGTGTTTTGTATCTAAATTTTATAAACAGCACACCATTCTCTCTCTCTCTCTCTCTCTCAATTCATTCACTATCTCTCTTACATTCAATTTCTCAGTTCTCTCCTCAACAGAGCTATTCAAATCTCCAACCTCCCTCAAACACACCACAAATCACACTCCTCTTCAAACACACTCCAGACAGTTAAAAACTGTTCTTTTCTTCTTTCCACCGGCCCCTCCCCTGGGCTATCCAGGGTTCCATTTCACCAGCCAATCAGCTTAAACATTCTCAGCTGCCAAGGAGGCTCTGTTGTCAAGACCCCCTCCCATCAGGTTTGTCACACTTGCTTCTTCTCTTCATTCCTCTAGTTGTTTGAAGAGCCATTTTCCTCTTCCAGCACTAATGCCCTCCAACCAAAGTTACAATGTGAGCTTGAACTAACGGAGCCACAGATTTCTGCATGACTTTATGATCAATGTAGATAGTTTTTGGGATAAAATGGTAAACTTTTTGCCATCAAGAGGGCATCACAATGCAAGGGAAACCCACAGAGAAAAATAAGGTTGAATGAGGTTGAATGAGGTTGAATGAGAAAAAAGGCTAGAAGACAAAAGAGAGAGAGCTAAAAAATTTGCTCTGTTCTATGTGAAGGCAGAAGAGATAAAACTGAAGGGAAGCAGTAAAGAGTCATCAACAAAGATCTAGACAGTATGTAACTCCTGTCTCCATTTCTGGATGGTTACATGGAAAACCTGCCTTATATGCATTGCTCCTCTGAGTCTTCTGGGGGGGAAATCCCCCCTTTTATTTAGATTGCCCTAACAATTTTGCAAATACATCTCTTTAAGGTACCAGGAAAGAACAAGGCCTGCAGTAGCAGTGGAAAGAGAAGCAGCCCAGATTGGTAGAAACTCTGTTTGTGTTGCAATTCAGCTACCACGCTGCTCCTCGTACCACCCACAGCCTTGTGACTCCTTGCTGGTTCTGCTGCCATCACACCACTCTAAGCTTTTCTTGACGCATTTAAACCTAGTAGAAATATAAACAACACAGTGGAGTCAAACAGGAAAGTGAAGGAAGAGAGTTAGATTGCTACTGTTTCATTGTCCTTCCTTTCCCTCACAGATGGTAATGCCTGTCTTCTCTCCCTGAACTGGTGCCCAGGGAACAAATATGTGCCACAGGCCTGAGAAATTGGTAAAAAAAAGAAATGACAGGCTATAGGGATGGGTATCACTAGGAAGGTACTGAAATTCCATCTTCCACACAACTATTAAAGGTATTTGTGCCCTCTCCTATATTTCACCTAGCAATACTAGACAGGGAGAGGTATGCCACAATAGTTCTTCACCCAACACCTGAGGCAACTATTTTAATTTTTTCATCATAGAGCCATTGCTGAAGGGGAATAAGCTGGTGTGATTTCCAAAAGAACAGGTTGCTTACTTGTAACTGTGGCTCTTCAAGTGGCCCACTTATGAATTTACGCAATGAGTTCTTCGAACCTGCATAGGAACTCCCACAGAACATTCTTGAGGTATAGGATCTGGCAGAAGCCCTACCCTCATTCCTTCAATGTGCATGGTCAAGCATGCCCACCCCAAATTACCTCAGTTAGGTGTCTGCCACAAAAAGGGCCAACATGGAAAGAGATCAAGAGGGAGAGGCAGTGTGAATTTACAGATGACCTCTCAAAGAAACAGCACAGTTAGGTAAGCAATCTGCTCTTCTTCTTCTTCACAGTTTCTATCAAATCACACAATGGGTGATTGGTTAGCTATCTCTCTGGAGATGGAAACCACATCAAGCCAAAACAGATGACAATACAACTTGACCAAAGGAAGCATTGGCCCTTGTTCACACAAGTCAATAATGAGAAGTTACAGTGAGAGGCTATGACCATGTAGCTGCTCTACAGAGGTCTTTCTACTGTCATTTTTGCTTTGTGCAGACAGTCAAAGACTTCATCAGTCAACATAAATTAACAGTGCTTATAGCCATATTTCCCATCACTAAGTCTGCAGAGCTTAAACTCTCCTTCCAAGCTGCTGGTCTCAATTTTAATTTTCTGGTTTTGAGCCCTTGCTTATAAAAGCCACAGAAATGGGAAAGGAGTGAATTTTATACTCCTCTCTCAACCAGTAAAGGCACTCAGACTGACTGGCCACAGGATGTGCAGGGCCTAAACTGTACTCGTGAAGCTATCCAAGAGACTTCTGTAAGTGAGCGATGCTTCACAAGAAAGATGTATTTTAGAAGCAGAAAGGTAGAAAAAAGAAAAACTAAATTATGAAGCTCAAGAACATTCCAAGAGAAGCTGCTAACATGATGATTGAAAAAGAAATAAGGAGATTTGGAAGTAGAAGCTCTAGGACATACAGGTTGAGATAGTGGGGGCAGGGTTCCCATCAAATCTTTTAGTTCAAGAATGTTCCTTGGGGTTTATTGCAGTTACCAAGAATGCATTGTTTAATTCAGTGGAGACACCAGAGAAGAACACAAAATTGCCCTAGTGTTGTGTAGCAGTCAAAACTGGCAGAATTAGAAACCCAAGTGCACCTGCAAGACTGATATAACAGCCCAAATAAAGTGAAAGAGAGAAAGAATAGTGTTTCCAGTTCCTTCTTATGTGAGTTCCTAACTACAAAGAAGATTAATTGTCCTGATAACTGAAGCAAGTCAGCAAAAATTAGTTTAGTCAAATTCATGAGCCAGCCAACCTAAGGGACAGTCTGAAGGGAAGCCAGTTGATTGCATTAGCCCTTTATCCAAAATAAAGACTCTATGGGTTAACTAAAGCCAAGTTTTGGCAAAACACAAGGCATCACAAGCTGTGATAATCTTTTACACTTTTACTGTGTTTGCAGTCCAGAAGTGCTTTTGGATCCATCACTCTAAATGACACCTCAGATAGATGTGATGGCCAGAAGTGCTTACTATCAGCTTCGGCTGATATGCTAGCTGCACCTCTTCCTAGAGCTGGAGGCCCCAAAGATGGCAATGAGCATGCTGTTAACCTCAAGGCTGGACTTTTGCATGCACTATGCATTGGGCCACCTCTGTACCAAGTTCAGAAACTTCAATTGGTTCAAAACACAACAGCCAGATTGATTACTGGTACATCAAGGAGGGAGCATATAACACCTATATTAAAGTCATTCTACTGGCTGCCAATCAGTTTCCAGGCAAAGTACAAAGTGTTAGTTATTACCTTTAAAGCCCTATATGCTTTGGGTACAGGTTGCCTATGGGATTACTTTCTTCCATATAATCCACCCCATACGCTCATGTCCTCTGAGGGACATTTACTTCAACTGGCCAGGACTAGAATGGAAACAGTTACCCAGAGGACTTTTTCTTTAGCCATGTCTAAACTGTGGAATGACATGCTGGAAGACATTTGACAGCTGAATACGCTGTCTGAATTTAAAACAGCACTAAAGAGCAGTCTCTTCCAGCAGGCCTATACAGATGATTTTAAATTGTGAATTTTAATAATAAATTTCAAATACGTATTCACTGTTTTAATTAGGCATTTGTATTATTTGTTCTTTTAAGCTGATACTATACATTTTAACTATTGTTTTTAATTGATGTTCTTGTTTTTAAACTGATATATATGTTAATCTGTTGTTGTCTCCTGCCTCAATCCATGGGGAGAGGCGGGTAATTGAAACAACAACAGCAGCAGCAGCAGCTGCTGTTGCTGCTACTACACTTATGGAAAATTAACTTTTATCAGTACATTTATACAGAGGCCTATGGAAGGATATACTTTCAGAATGAAAAGTACAGCTCAATAAGTTTGATCCTAAATATTCTGCTTAATTACTAAGTTCCATCCTGCATATCTGTGGAAATTTATTTCAGAGAAGATGCAGAAAGTATCCAAAAATATTCTTGTAATAGTCAGTATTTTTTGACAGTTTCAAGGGACATGCAGAAGCCCAGGAATGTGACAGCTGCCAGGCACAATAGCACAAAGGAATTTTCCCATTCCCCCTGCCCCCTCCCCCATCAGCCAAATCAGTGGCCATATGGTTTAAGGATGGAGCTAACTTCTGGCATTTAGCCAGATGCCATTGTGCAGCTTGGGAAAAACTGTTTCACAAAGAAGTACAAGATTTCTGTTCATGCAATACTGTAAAAAGGGTTTACACTTGAGTACATAGAAGCATTAGTCATCCTGAATATTCCAGTCACAGGCTCAACATACGTTTACAAGGAATTTTCAACGTTAAACTAGCTATTTTAATTTTATTTATTAATTTATTAATAAATATTTCTGATAAAATGAAAACAAGAAACAAAATGTACTACCCTAAAAGTATCAGACTTTTAAGACACCCTGAAGTACACACATGGATTACAGTTGTGAGATACAGTACAATGAACAAGTACAATGCATATAAACGCAACATTTCTACTATCAATTGTGGCTCATGAAGATGCTCTCCATAGCTAATAATTAATTTTAATTCCAGATGAACTTATGTTTAACTAGATCATATCCATAGTTCTGTTTGAACAAAGAAATTTATTTTAGGGCGAGGAGGGCAAAGTGTGACCCTCCAGACAGCAGCTCCTAGCATTCTTGACAACTGGCCATATGGTAAGGCCTGATGAGAGATGCAGTATCTAGAATTGACACTTTGCCATTTCTTACCCTGTTTTAGGATAAGAGGATAATCAAACCACAAGATACCCTTCTTTTTAGATTTTTTTAGAAAACTATGTTAAATTGACACCAAATTTATTACATATTCAAGCTTTCAATGCAAATACTAAACACAAAATAAAATTAATAGATTAATAGTATATCTTTAAAATTCTTACCTTCCCTAAGGGCAGACTTTGTTTGCCAATTGGAAACTACAGGATACAAGAGCAAAGGATCTTCTTCACCTGTAAATTCCTGTCCTAGATAGACCAGATGAAATAAAACCCAACATGATGAAGAGTAATATAGATAAATTCCAGATAATGGACATGATTCAACAAAAGCGCTTCTAAGTTTCAGTCATTTCAAAGGTAAAGAATTATCTGTTACACATATGAATTTCTACTATAAATAGTGCCCAGAACAACTAACACTACAATACAAATGTAACACAAAATTATTAAATTATAAATGCAAATCAATTTTAAAAGGCAACAATAAAAAAAGAAATAAATAGCAATAGTTAAAACCCACTTCAATAAACAACTTAAAATCGAGACAGTGAATAGAAAGATCTTTGCTGGGTGGGAAAGCGCTTTTTCATTTGTGCCTCTATATGTGCTGGGAAAGAAAGACAGCCTCTTGCTCTCCTTCTAAGAATATTAATACCCAGGCAGAAATACCAGGCAGTAATAAAACAAGCCAAGAGAGCAGAACATCAAAGGGTGGGCTAAGTGAGTAGCAAGATAGCAACTTCACAAACTACACTTAGAGCTAATGAATCTGTCCTTGTTCAGATTTTCCATTGACTCACATTGAGGGACAAGTTATCAAAATATGTGGAGAACACATCATGGCAGAAGAAGAATACAATTCAGCCAAATACAACCCAAACTCTAGCCATGGTGCTCAACCAGTAAAGTTTGTTAGTGCAATCTAGCTGGGTGTATGCAGTAGCTCTACAGAAGTCCAGCAGAGAATCTCTCTGAAGGTTGTTGTAGAACAGGGATTGACAAAGTGTGGCCAGCCATTTTTGTGACCTCTAGGGATAAGAAAAAAGTTGGGGGAAAATTCAAACACCTTTTTCCTCACCAAATATCCCCAAACAGCCTCTACAGGGCATGGGGGTATTTTCACCACATTGGGGGGGGGGTCATTTTAGGCCAGGGAGGGTTAAGGAAAAAAAAGAAAAAGGAAATGAACGTGAAGTGTCTCTTCTCACATTAAATGGCTGAGGAAGCCCACGAATGCAGCTAAAAATGTCCCATACCCTTTACAGGGCATCTGAGGACAAGTAATAATAAAAATAACAACAGCAACAACAACTTTTGTTTTTTGCTGGAGGTAAAGCCCTCCAAGATCTTCTGGGGAGCTAATGCCATTCTCTGTCCACTGACAACTGTCCATCCACACTGCAGACCCAGTGACCTATGAAGGGTCATAGAGAGTGGCTATGCATCCTTGAGTGGAAAAATATGTGCTATTACACAGGAGAAGGAAATACTAGGCATTCCTTATTTGGAAAATCTCTTTGTAGAAACTGCTCATTCTTTCTCTCGACTCTCCATGAGCCATTGTTACACATGGATAATCAAATTGAGGATGGAAGTCTTAGATAGCCACCATTCTCCAAACATCAGCAGAGAGTAGAATAGTATGAACAGGACTTGGAAGTATTTTGAAAGAACACAAGCAAAACAATATCCTACTCTTTACTCACATTTCACTCTTTAAGAAGAATCTGAAATACAGCACATCATCTAAGAACTGATGCTCTAGCACCATGTGTGTTTTTACAAGGAAAAAAATGAATGACCACATAAGGGGTGATGGTGGACCTCTTCATAGCTGCTAACAACTGAGGCTTTGTTCCACTGTGTAACTGTATGGGCAAAAGCACCTCTGTCTATTCCAATCAAGTTGGTTCCAGTGTGCCATGTGGTTCTGCACTTGGATCATGTGGTTAAAAATTCTGCCTTGTCAGAGGATTCTATCAGGTTGGTCAAAGATGAAGACACCCTGAATAGCTAGGGAGCTATCCAACATCTAATCACAGGAATGTAACATAATAAGGGGTTATTTTAGTATCAGGTAGGCTTTAACCACACAGCTTTATGGTGTGGCTCTGGAGGCTACCCCTTCCTGGCCGATCATCAAGACTCTGGTTTGGTACACATGCAGAATCTGGCTCTATTCTCACAAGCAGGGCTCAGTCATGAGAATTTTTATGAAAATGCTAACACAAAATAAAACAAAAGAAGCAAAATAAGACAAAAATAAAGAATAACAACAATTTGTGCTCACAGATTGCGTATTTACAGGTCATACCAACACTGAATTAAGAAAGAAATGAAATTAATCTTAATTATTTTAAATTATCCCTACGTTATATTCAAAAAGGAGACAAAAAAAACCCCCTTCACAGTCAATGTTTAATGTCTTTATAACATATAATGAATTTGGAAAAGATTTAAAAATCACTACCTGGTTTTGTCAGTCTGAGCAAGTTGGATTCCAGAGCTTCTAAGTTCTCATTTACCTTCTCAGCTGCAGCTATGTGTGCTTTAAGCTTTTTTGAAGGAACCTGTAACAATCATCTAATAAATTATGATTGTTCTAATTTACCTAGCACTTGTCTAAGTTGAAGCACTAAGACAACTACAGATACCAAATTAACTGTTTTTAACTTGTTAATCCTATTTACCATATTTTGAGGCTATTTAAATTATTTTTTAAACTTATTTACATTTCTTTTACTTGTATACTTCCCTTGAGATCTTTTGATACAGGGGAGGATAAAAATATTTTAATAAATAAATAGCCCAATAATTGTTTAAAAATAAATGACTTTTCATTTCCCTAAAACCTCAAAAAGAGCCAGCATGGTATAATGACTGGAGAGTTGGACTAAGACTCCAGGAGATCAGGGTCCGAATCCCCACTCAAATATGGAAACCCACTGGATGACCTTGGGTAAGTCACACCCTCTCGGCCTCCAAGGAAGGCAACGGCAAACTTCCTCTTGCCACAAAAACCCTGTGATAGGTTTGCCCTAGGGTCACTGTAAGTAAAAAATGACGAAGACACACAACAACTTCAAAACATCAGCCAATGGTTCATTTAGATTCCAATTATGTTGCTGATATCAGTGAAATACTGCAAAGTTTATTTCAGCACTGTTCCTTTATTTCTTTGCTTACTGAAAGGATGGAGAATTTGTGATTCTCCAAATGTTGTTGAGCTATATCCCATTATCGCTCATTACCGAGTTCCGGTTCTGGAGAAAAAGTCAGGTATGCTGACTACAACTGATGTGAGTTGAAATTCATTGTTTGGAGAGCCAGATACTCCAATTAAGTCAGAGGGAAATGAAATGCAAAAAATACAGCACATGGTCATTATCCAGTGCAGATAACATAACCATCCTAAAATTGCTAAGTTAATTGACTCCCATAGCAGATAGAGAACTATGACTGCAATTCTAGCTAAAGGTGACAGAACTGAACTACTTGAGAAGGTATAATTCAACATTCTCTTCCTGGAATCTCCCCTTGAAATTCTTTTTGATCTTTGTACAAAAATAGTCACTTTCAGGTCAGCAACAGAACATCTTGAAGGGTACAATGTGCTTGCACTGATTCAGTTTTGTTTACTCAAACCTGCACTGTGAACCCACCAAGCCCAGCATACACTACTAACCATCCCTGGTGGCCTGAGCAGGGCCATAACAGACCTTTTGATTTTGCTTCTTGCCTCACATGCCAGAAACAGAATAGTTAAAACATGACAGATAGCAACGCATGACTGTTGGGTTGTGATCACCTTAATGACTTTAAACTTTTCCAAGTAAGTATTAATCTCTTCTTACAAAAGCACTGATTAGAAAGAAGTACATGGCATTAAGGGCCTAAATACTCTAAAGATACAAGGTCTCCAGACTGTACCTGGAGTTAAGCTGGGTCAGCCCTGGTTAGTACTTAGACGGGAGACCTCCAACAAATAGCAGGTTAGGTAAGCTATATCTCAAAGGAAGGAATTCTCAACCCACCTCTGAGTATTCCTTGCTTTAAAAAACTCTATGAAATCCATGGATTCACCCTAAGTCAACAGGAAACTTCAAGGCATATACACAGCATTAAACATGTAGAAGAGAAAGAGGTAATGAAAAACAAGAAAAGTTACCTCAATTTCTCTTATTTCATCTACTCCTTCACCAGTTTCAGTTAGTTGAGATGCTATCTGTTGAGAATCCAGCAACTTTTTTCCATAGTTAATAACTACAATTGCTAATTCATATTCCTTCCATGTGCGCAATATCTGTAAAATATGCATCATGAATTTCCATAAATACTGATAAATTTTCTGTTAGAAAAAGAAAATTTATTTCCAGAAAAGGCACAGAATATTCTGAAAAAGACTGTGTCATCTTTCACACTAAGTCCAAAAGAAAAAGTTGGTGAATGTTTTAAGCACACTTTTTGAATGTGGTGTAGAATATGATTTTATTTGTTTATTTATTTATTTATTCATTTAATTTGTACGCCACTTCTTTTCCAGAGTGGGATGAAGGTGGTTCCCAAACAGAATCAATTAAAAAAAACTTTTAACAGTAAAATTTTTCTAACAATTGGAAATCCCCACATACAAAGAGATACAAAATATTTTAAAAAATAGATATACAAAAGACTTCAAAGACATACAAAACTTTTTAAAAAATAAAACACACATCCCAAGAAGCTTCCCTGCTTACACATTAAAAGCCTGCTTCAACAAAAAAGGTCTTTTCCTGCTGGTGAAAGGAAAGCAGGGAGGGGGCCAGCCTAGCTTTCCAAGGAAATTCCAGTGGGGGAAGGCAGCTACTGAGAAGGCTCACTCTTGTGTCCTTATCAAGTCAGCCTATGATGGTGGAGGGACTGAGAGAAAGCTCACCCCAGGAGATCTTAAAACTCTGGCAGGTTCATATGGGGAGATATGATTCTGATTCTTCTTTGTGGTCTCTGTGATTCATATGAATAGGTTTACTGTGCCTGTGCAGTGCATCAGCTGGAACCTTCTCAAGCTGCTATACAAGCATTTTGACAGTAACCCCTCCTCCTCTGGTGTGACCAGTCCGATTTCCACTAAAACCCTCAAGTCCTTATTACTCACTGCAACAGCATCATCAAAGGAACATTTGGTGAGCTGTATCGCTTCTTTCACTATTTTCAGAGAAATACTGAACTCCCCCTCTCACACATCTCAATTATCTCCAGGCTTACCAGCACAGATGCCCACACCTCCTTCTCCCATTCCAGCTAAACAACTGCCTCCTTCTCCACACTCTGTGGTTTGAACTTGCCATTTGGCTCCACCTTCCTCAGGTTCATTCTGTTCCCAGAGATCACAGAATCATAGAATCATAGAGTTGGAAGAGATCACTAGGGCCATCTAATCCAACCCCCTGCCATGCAGGAATACACGATCAAAGTAAACACAGTCAAAACCAACCCAGAAGAAGTTGACCAGCCCATGTAATAAAGCAGGTAGGAAGTTGGACATTTCAGCAAAAAAGTTCCACTCTACTAGAGCCTCATTGTTCAGAATTGCCAATGACGAGGTTTGTGTGTCTGCCTATCAATGGAAGTTACAGGAATAGACGGGATTGTTTTTGGACAAACTATCAGAGGAGGACAAACAAATGGCTGTTGTGCTCCAGATCAAGGTTTACAGCCTTGCCTTCCAATAACTTCCAGCTGCCAGACATGCCAAAGATTGCAGTAGCAAAATCCTAGAGGCTGCCATTTCCCTCAGGAGGCATGCCTGACTAAGACATCATGCCTTTTCCACTAAGCTCAGACTATGACTGAGGACTGCCCTTCAACAAGGCAGGCCTATTCAACAAGGATAACAAACTGGAGCATACACACAAAATGTGTACCACCACTTGGAAGTTCAGATTCTAACCACAAGCTCCATGGTCATCTTGATCCTATTATCCTCAGTTCAGACAACCTTCAGGATTGATGTGTTCCTTCATTTTAATTTCTAATTTTTGATTTATTGTGGCCTTGTCTCTTCCAGTATTCCTCTCTTAGGCAACGGACTAAGCAACTATATCCATGCCTGGCTTGCTACAGTATCCAGTACCTGGGTTTTGGATATAGTTGATGGGACTATGCCATTGAGGTTTTGGATTACCTCCGTGGGGGTTATTTGAATTACTTGCCCTTCTGACACCCTCATCAAGGAGGTCAGCACTCTCCACCTCAAGTTCCATTGAAACAGTACCTATGTCTTCCATCCCATGGGGGTTTTCTCCTGGCTACTTTATCATTTCAAAGAAGGACGATGGTCTCTTCTCTACACTTGAGAGGCATCAATATTTTCATGCAGCCCAGCTGCTTCCATATTGTTACCCTCAGTACCATATTTTCTCTGTTGCAGGAAGGAGACTGGTTTGCAATGTTGGACCTTAAGGATGCTTTTTACACATTGGAACTCAACTATTCCATGAGTGTTCCCTCTGTTTCACCAAAAGGAGAAAGGCCTCTCACTTCTGTGTCTTTCCCTTTGAACTGTTTCCTGCCCTACATATCTTTACCAATTGAATTACCATGGTTGCAGCATGGCTGAGACAACAAGGTGTCATCATCTTTCCCTATATCACCAATTGGTTCCTGCTTGCCCATTAGAAGAACCATCTTCTCATCAATATTGATCTGACACTTTGCCTGCTCAACAATCTAGTTTGATAGTAAACTATGAGAAATCCCATCCTGACCTTTCCAAACCATCAAGTTTATAGGAGCAATCTTTGACTCATGCAATATGACTGCCTACCTTCCAGAAGAGTGGTTTCAAAACTTAAGAACTGCTGTCTTTCTGTGTCAATGCTCCAGATGAATGATTTCAGGGCTATTCAAATCCTTCTTGATTTCTTTTAGAGAAATCGTCAATAAAAGAATTGGAAGAATTTGACAACAGATTCAGATGGCACAGATATCTGTGCTATAATAGGTCAGCGGTGAATAAAGAATTCAACAATCATTGCATACGGAAAATATTATTAAAGATTCGGCTAAAAATAAAAAAATAAAAAAAATAAAGCAGAAATATTGTACAAAACTCCCAATTTAGACTTCACCTCAGGAAGCTTTCAAAATTGCTTTAACAAAACAAGGAAAATTATTCACATATCAAGATACATTGAAATGGGATGGAGATAAACCCAGAATGAGAATAGCAGTAGAACTGAGGGCTGATGGACATGAATTAAACTGGTTCCCTTGGCAACTACTAAAAGAAAGATTTAAAATGGACCACAAATTATATGGGTTTGAGAGAAAAGAAAATGAATTAGATTTATTGTTGAAAGAAAATCATAAGAAGAGAATTTCTAAACTTTATAAATGGTTATTGAAGAGAGAAATGGAACCAGATATAATAAAAGAAATGATTAGATGGGCCCAGAACATGGGGCATCCAACTGAATTAAAAGCCTGAGAGAAAGCTTGGAAAGTAGATATAACATTTATGCCAAATTTAAATTTAAGAGAAAACTTTTATATGTTGCATAGATGGTATATGACCCCAGAGAGGTTGCAAAAAATAACTAAAAATGGGGATGCAAAGTGTTGGAAATGTGGTGAGAAGGAGGGGTCCTTTTTTCATATGTGGAGGACTTGTCGGATGGCAAAGACATTTTGGAAGGGGATACACGATGAAATCCAAAAAATTTGTAAAGTGAATTTGGAAATGATACTGGAATTTTGTTAAATTTATTAAACATGTTAGGTCAGAACAGGGAGATCAGAAGACACCAGAAGATACTACTGTATTTGGCAGCAAGGTTGACATATGCCCAATATTGGAAAGAAAAGAAAGAAATTAGCCTAGAAGAATGGAAATTAAAAGTTCTGGATATGGTAGAGACTGAAAAGTTAGCAAACTCTTTGAAAAATAAACCTATCCAGAACTTTATGAGAGGATGACATGGGATTTTTTTTCTTTCTGTACAAATGGAAGATAAGGCACAATTCAACTGGGGAATGAATATAAATATGGAAGTGGCCCGGGGGGGGGGTGAATATATCCAGCACTGTGGTATATATCCAGTTTTTTATGTGTGTGCTAAAAAAAAAATCCTTCTTGATTTCATGGCTTCCATGATGCCAAAGATGTCATATGCATGACTTCAGATGTACTTCAGGCTTGGTTCCTGTCTCAGCTCAATTCCCTCATTGACACCCCTGGTCTGTGTCTCACCATATCAAGGACTGTACATTGCTCCCTGGAATGGTGGCTCCATACAAACAACATTCAAGCAGGAATGCCTTTCCTCTCTCCATAACCAATGACAATGGTGATGACAGATGCCTCCAATGAAGGATGAGGAGGACACATGGAAGGACTTTTCATCAAAGAGAGAGAAATGGAGAGAAATGCATTGGAGATGGTGGTAGTAGGGAAGGACCTAAAAACATTCAAGGTTCTTCTATAGAACAAAGTTGTGCAGGTAGTGACTGACAACAACACAATAGTCTACTACCTGAACAAGCAGCAGGAGCCCAGGTCAACTACCCTGCATCTTACATCTAGGACTGCTATATCAACAAAAACTTTTCCATCACTGCAATTCATCTGCCAAAAGAGAACATTCTAGCAGTTGCTTTTAGGAGGGCTCCCAACATCCTTCTACAAATGGAAGCTTCATCCCGACATCTTCCATACCATCTTCAGGGAATGAGCCAACCCACGACAGTATCTTCACCTCAGTAAGAACGCCCAGTGCTGGATGTACTGCTCAAGAACAAGTGAGGGAAGGGCTCTCTTGACAATGCCTTCTCAAATAACTGGAGAGTCCCCCCAAACCCTAAAGAAACGTCAAGAATACAGATTTCTAACACAACTACTTTTAAAGAACAACATAAACTATACCTGGAATCGAGCAGAAGGCATGTCCTTCAATTACAAGCAAAAAAGATATAGAATCAACAACATAGAAAAAGCAAGAGAAACAACTGAAATGTTGAAAGAAGATTTTGAAAGAACAGAAAGAAATGAAAAGGGGAAAAAATAGGCAATATCCATAAGAAAGAAAAGAACGAGAAGAATTAGCGGGAGCAGAAGGAAGAGAACAGAAACTGGGAGATACTGACTCTTCAGATGATTTAGAAGAACAAGACAGAAGTTTTGAAAAAGAGGAAGGAGAGTGCCAATTGGAAAGTGAAACTGACTATACAGAAGAAAACCCTTAAATTGAAATATGGCGACTAGAGATTTGAAAATAACATCATGGAATACTAAAGGATTGAATTCACATTATAAATGAAGACAGGTCTTTCATTATATGGAAAAAGCAAAATTTGATATAATCTGCCAGCAAGAAACACGCATAGCCCAGAAAGATGCGAAATATTTGAAAAATTTGAAATTGGGACAATGTTACACTGCTTCTTATCAAAAGAAAAAGAGGGGTGTGGTGATATATATTAATAATAATTATGAGGTACGAGAACTCTTTGCCAACCCCGCAGGACACTACCTAATCTTAGAAGTTAACCTCCCAGGACTTATACTATTAATAGTAGGAATATATTCACCATTAGATAACAAAGAAAAATTTTATGTTAAAATAAGGTGGCAAATTGTTAAACTTACCAATGAGAATCATCATGATAACACACTAATTCTGGGGGATATGAACAGGGTTTTAAGCCCAATAGAAGACAGAACAACAGGAAAACTAATAAGAAAAAATCAAGGAAAACTACCACAAACCTTTTTTCAGATGATTGATGAGTTGGCCTTAATAGATGTCTGGAAGTTTAAACATGGATCTGAAAAAGGTTATACCTTCTATTCTGATAGATATAACTCTATGTCAAGAATTGATCTTTTTTTAATATCAAGAACACTACACACCTATATACAAGACATAGAGATTTTACCGAAACCGACTTCAGACCACAATCCAATTCTTTTACATCTCAAGGTGAAGCTAAATAAAGAGTTTAATTGGAGATTAAACGATAATTTACTTAAAGATAACAAACATTTTAAAAACTTGAGATACCATTAAAAAATACTTTGAAGATAATACAACTCCAGACAGGCCAATGAAAATGATTTGGGATGCAGGGAAAGCAGTTATAAGAGGACATCTGATAAAAATTGGCACCCAGAAGAAGAAAAACAAAGAACAACAAATACAGAAATTACGGAAAACATTAGAGATGAAAGAAAAAGACTTGTGAAGAGACATTACAAATCACAAATTAAGAATGGAAGTAAAATGCTTACAGGACCAAATTGCAGCTAAGAATATGGCATAAATTGAAAGGAAATTAAAATACTGTCACTTAAACCATTATGAACATTCAAATAAGCCTGGTAAATGGCTAGCTTACAAATTGAGAAAGGAAAGAGAAAAAATAAGAATATGTAAATTGAAGAAAGGACAAAAAGAAATTACAGACCAAGGAGAAATTTAAAAAACTTTCCAAGAATACTATACTAAATATCAAAAAGACGCACCACAAGATATAGAAAATAAGAAAACAAAGAAATATTTGGATAAACAAGAAATTCCAAGAGTATCTGAGGAACAGAAGAAACTGTTAAATGCTAACATTACAGTGTGATAATGGGGCTTCCCATTATCTTGACTTAGCTAAAGGGGGACATTGCCCTCTTCAGGTAAACCAAGGGTTAATAAGGTGTTGGGGATTAGATTGCATCATAGGTCATGTGGTCAGCATCATAGGTCATGTGGTCAGCATCATAGGTCATGTGGTCAGCATCATAGGTCACAGGGTGAGACTTGACCAATCAAAAAGGAAGAGGTGAGCATCTTCGGGATGCTTCCAGATGCTTCCAGGGAGAAGTTATAAAACTTCTTGGAGGTCATGTGGCAGAGAGATAACAAAGGGATAACAACCAAGGAGCCTCCTGGAGGGGGGTTCTGTGCCAGTAGCAGGCTGGAGGCCATTGGCCTCGCCTCCTGGCCCTTCCTTTAGAACATCTAAGCCTAGGAACAACTGTGAGTAATTAGACTAAAGTTATCTAGTCGCGTTAGGGACTTTTCTGTTATTTTGGAGGCTGGCTGATCTAAAGAATGTATCTGTGCTTTCATATCTGTTCTTTCTGTAACTAAGCGTGCCTGGGAAGAGGGAGCTTCCCATGTGTGGTAATTTGCCTTGTTTATTTACCTACCTTTAATAAATACTTTCTGTAAAAGACCCCGTTTCTCTCCTTCCCACGCCAAGCTGGGTAGACTGGGGGGACAAGGAAGATCCTTAAGCTTAGGGATGTACGTGGCTGGACGGGGTCCCGCTGTACTGTCCAAGGGTCCAGATAATTCATAATTCAGCGGGTGGTGGCAGCGAAGATGAATTAATAGCTAAAATTCATAAAAGGCTGGAAAATACATCCCAGCAGCGCATGGGGTCACTTTCCAGCCTCACATACAGTAACAGAAGTGGCTGAAGCAATCAAAAGACTAAAAGTATCTAAAGATCCTGGGCCAGATGGCTACATACCAAGTTTTTATAAAACTTTCAAATCAGAGATATTGGAACCTCTAACTAACCCCTTAAATGAAATTAGACAAGATGGTGTACCAGCTACATGGAAGTACGCAAACATAGTACTAATACTAAAGGAAGGGAAAGATCATTTGCAACTGGAAAATTATCGACCGATATCCCTACTAAATACGGATTATAAAATCTTCACTACCATTCTAGCTGAAAGATTTAAATAGATTCTTCAAACAATAATACATTCTAACCAAAATGGTTTTTTGCCTAACAGACAGTTGAAAAACAATACAAGAACCCTCTTAAATGTGATAGAACATTTTGATAAGAGAAACCAAAAAAAAAAAAAAATTGGCTATTCTCTTCCTAGATGCAGAAAAAGTGTTCCACAAAATTAGATGAACATTTATGATAGAAGTACTAAGAAGAATGGACTGTGGAGAAAACTTCATTGGCTGGATAGAACAGATTTATAAAGAACAATAAACGGTGAATTAACAGAAGAGATAAAGGTCAAGAAAGGGTTGTCCAATATCTCTGCTTTTATTTATAGCTACATTGGAAATACTAAACAATAGTATTAGATATAAACCCAAAATAAAAGGGATCAAAATTAAAGACTAAGAATATAAGCTTAGAACATTTGCGGACAACCTAGTATTTTTTTATAGAAGAACCAATATCGGGAATTAAAGAACTGATTCAGGAGTTAAGAAGATTTGGAGAAGCTGCTGGTTTAAAAATAGATAAAAATAAATCATATATTATGACAAAGAACATGAAACAGACAGAAAAAGGAGATATTATTAAAATAACAGGAATAAAAATAGAGAAAAAAATAAAATACCTGGGAATATGGTTTACAGAAAGTAACAAAGACTTGTTTGACAACAACTATAGCAAAATATGGCTAGAAATATCAAATGACTTAAAAAGACAGTCTAACTTAAATTTATCACTATTGGGATGAATAGCAGTGATAAAAATGAATATTCTACCCAAATTAAACTTTTTATTTCAAAATTTACCAATTATTACAAATGATAAACCCATTCAACAATGGGAAAAAAGAGTTATCTAAATTTATCTGGTCAGGTAAAAAGCCAAGAATTAAATGGAAGCTGCTGACAGAACAAATGAAGAGGGGAGGATGTGATCTACCAGATTTAAAGTTATATTACTATGCCAATGCAATGGTCTGGATACAGGATTGGATTACTCTGAAGGATAAAAGACTTTTAACATTAGAAGGATCAAACATAAGATTTGGATTTCATGCCTATTTATGGTATAGCAAGGAAAAAATAGATAAAGGTTTCACTAACCATTATATAAGAAGATCATTAACTAAAATTTGGAAGAACGTAAAGAAGTCTACTTATAATAAAATACCTCTTTGGCTATCTCCTCAAGAAGCCCTATATGGGAAATAGACTGACCGAAACCAGGAATGGATTAGATATAAAGATCTAGTAATCCAAGATAAACAAGAATGAGTAAGGATGTGAACTCAGTAGGAACTCAGCTCACAAGGCTTCAAAATCTGTTGGTTTCCATACCTCCAACTGAAAGAATATTATATAGTGGACCAAAAGTTAGAAGGCTTATCGACCCAAAAAACATATAAGGAGTTGGAGACTATAATATTCCTCAAAACAAAACATAAGCTCTCGCAATTTTATAAATATTTCCTAACTTGTAAACTGGAAGACGAAACAGCGAAAGAAGTAATGATAAAATGGGCGTGGAATCTCCAACATGAAATTCCTCTTGAATATTGGGAAACAGCATGGAAAAATACAAATGAGTTTACCAGTTCTCAAGATCTAAAAGAAAACTTTATTAAAATGATGTATAGGTACCATCTCACACCTGAAAAGAATGATAAAATATATCATACAGGAAACAACAAGTGTTGGAAATGTAAAGAGAATACAGCTACCTTTTATCACGTATGGTGGACCTGTTCATGTACTAAGAAATATTGGATAAAGATACATGAAGCTCTAAAGGAAATATTTAAAGTTTCGTTTCCTATGTCACCAGAATTATATTTATTAAATATGACACATATGTTGGACAAAAATTTTGTACACCAAAACAAACAAATATTACTATTTTTAATAACATCGGCTAGAATGAATTTTGCAAGATTTTGGAAAACACCTTATGTATCTGACATAGAACAATGGATGTTAAAAATAGTTGAAATGAAACAGTTTGATGTACTCTCTCATTATTTAAAAGGAAAACAAGTTGGTTTATTAGAAAAACAATGGAAACCAGTAATAACATATGCAAATGGACATGGTCTTATATAAAAGTATATAATTGCATCAGAATAAAATACAAAGAATATTTTATATATCACAAATTATAAAACAATGGATAAATGAAAGCTAAGATAGGAATATGTAGAATTTATGGAAATGAAGGAGGACACATGTATAACTTGTGGAACAGAAAGAAATGTACAGATTAAGACAAGCATAGATTTGCTTTACATATTATTTAATTAGGTATTGTAAATAACTATAGTTTTGTACTGATGTTAAATGAAATGTGTACTCTAACAGTTCAAATGTGGGAGGTAAATTAAAATTAAGGGAATTTCTTAAGTAAAAATGAAATAGCATAAATTTAAATACTTTGAGTGGACAGCAAAAGAAGCCAAAATTATATAGGTGAATTTAGTAAAATTTCCAATATTTTATTAATAATAATTAGATAGGAAATTTTTTCTATACTAACATTTTGTATGTATAATTGTATGTATATATTTGGAAACGAGGAGAAGAAATGTCGCGGAATGTCACCATTTATTTTTAATTATATGATTGCATTTTATAGAAAAAATAAAATTAAAAAAAATAACTGGGGAGGCCCCATCATATATGCTTTTCCTCTGTTTCCCCTTATCATCACAGTAATTTCCAAGATCTGGAGGGCAAGGCAAAGTGCATTCTGATCACCCTGTGGCAGACCAGACAACCATGGTTTGCTCCTCTCCTCCACCTATTCCAAAGAATTTACTGCAGGCTCCAAGACAGACTGGATCTTCTGACTCTTCATGATGGTCAGGTTCGACATCCCGATCTGGATACGTTCAAACTGATGGTTTGGGAGGGACATTGTTAGACTCCCTCTCAGCTCCACTTCATCAAATCCTACCAGCCACTCTTATCCTTCCAACTCAAGGAATGTATGCCTACAGATGGACTAAATTCCTGTCATTTTTTTTGTCATGTCTCCAGACCAAGCACAGACACATCATGTGTTGGACTTTTTGATGTGCTTATGTGACAAAGGGTTATCTCTCTCATCCATAAAGTACTATCTGGCTGCAATTTCTAATAGATTTCAACTAACTGACTATCCTTCTTGCTTCATCCATTGGTGAAAGAGATTCTAAACAGCTATAAGAACTTACACCCACCTGTGCTAGGCTCCACATTTCAGCAGAGTCTGGAGCTAGTCCTACCTCAGCGTTCTAAGAAGCTGTTCCAGCTGATGGTGACATGTGACATTCATCTCCTCATATGGAAGACAACCTTCCTCATGGCCATCAGGTTGTCTAAGCAAAAAGAATTATATGTCCTTCATGTAGACCCTCCATACCTGAAGTTATACTCATTGACCAAGAAGGGACTTCCTGTATCATCTCAGCATCAAGTGGGTCTAATTAGCAATGGCTAATGGCACCTGGCCTATGAACTGTCAAAGAAGGACCCTCATCTTCATGTTCACAACCATCCTGCTAGGGCTATGGCTGCCTCATCAGCCTTTTTGAAAGGGGTACCTTTGAAGGAGATTTGCAGGGCAGCTACTTGGTCTCAGTCCTTCATCTTTATAACACAGCATAGACGGAATGCCAGGTCCAGGGCTGATGCTGCCTTCAGAAGAGTAGTATTGTTTTCTTGGGTCACATGAGTATCCCACCTCCTATGGTGAGTAGCTTACTAGTCTCCCATTTGTGTGAGCCACAGAGACCATAGAGAAAAAGAAGAGGTTGCTTACCTGTAACTGTAGTTCTCTGAGTAGTCATCTGTGAACTCACAGAACACCCATCCATCCTCCCCACATTATGTCATGGCCATAGAACTAAAGGTTTGGGCAGGGATCGAGCTGGCCACAGGGACCAGGGAAGGAGGGGATACCACTAAAATGCTTGCATAACTTCTCTAGAAGTTTCCAAATGATGCACTGCACAGGAGCAGTAAATCTATTAGTATGAGTTTACAGATTACCACTTAAAGCAGTGGTTCTCAACCTGGGGGTTGGGACCCCTTTGGGGGTCGAACGACCATTTCACATGAGTCGCCGCTCCTCAATCCTGCCCCCCTTTTAAAAAAAGGCGGCCTCACAGCCAATGGGAGCAATGCTTCTGAGACCCCTGCGCTGGGGTTCAAACTGCAAACCCCAGGATTCCATAGGATGGTGAAAGTGGAATAATAGTGCTATAACAGTCTAGTGCAGAAATAGCCAGGATGACTTTCTCCTCTCGCTTTTGTTGTGCGTGGACCCTTGGCGCTTGCCACACGCACGTGTTGTGTTCTTCGCCCTGACTGTCTTGCATTCCTCACTTTTTGTATGTTCAGCGTCCGCACTCCCTTTAAGGGAGAGAGGATGGGAGGGAGTGAAACAAAACGCGTCTGCTTATGCCGCTGCCATCTTTCCTCTCTCCCTGTCCTTTCCTCCCTGAGCCTCGTGTAAAATGTAGGCTGTTTTGGCATTGCCTTTGGGAGTGACTGGCTTTTTGAACTGTGGAAACCCAACATTCAGAACTAGAACTACTGCCTTAATTCTGGCATTGATGGATGCTTTCTGTGCTTAAAAAAAGGGGGGAGGGTTACCAGTTTTTAGGCATTAGAAGTCTATCCAGAGCAGTGATTTAGGGCAGTGTTTCCAATCTATTTGATGTTGGAAATAACTAACTAACTAACTAACTAATAAATAAATAATAACGAAAATGATTTTATGGTTGGGGGTCACCACAACATGAGGAACTGTATTAAGGGGTCGCAGCATTAGGAAGGTTGAGAACCACTGACTTAAAGAATCATGGTTACAAGTAAGCAACTCATTCTTTTTCAGACAATCTGGACCTAAGTCATATAGGGCTCTACAGATCGTAACCAGCACTTTAAATTTTGCTTGAAAACTAATCCAATGAAGCTGTTTTAACAAGGGAGTTATATGCTCCCTGTAACTGGTCCCCATTAGATTTCTGGAAGCAATATTTTGGACCCGCTGAACTCTCTCTGAACTGTTTCCAAACACAGCCCCATGTAAAAGTGCATTACAGTAGTTTACACTGGATGTAATAAAGGTATGTATTACCTTAGCCAGATCTGACATCTCACAAAATGAGCACAGCTGGCACACTAGTTTTAGCTGCGCAAATGTAGTCTTGGCCACTGCTGAAACCTCAGCATCCAAGTTCAGAGCTGAGTCCAAGAGAACACCCAAGCTGCTAGTCTGAGATTTCAGGGAGAATGCCAGCACAGGAGGAGTCCCTGTTCCCTGACCTGCCTCTCAACCCCGTCTTGTCTGGTTGAAGTTTCAATTTGTTTGTTCTCATCCAGGCCAATGCTACTACACAAAATCCATACTCTTTGAGAAGAGGATCATTTCAGAGATACTGGCAAGGAGCAAAAGGGGAACTGGAAAAGCCTCCTTGTATGGATCAAAGAAACCTCACAGCTCTCTTGATCCAAGCTCATGAAATATACTGCAGTATCAATTCTGTAGGCTTGAGCTTATTGTTATTGCAGCAACATGTTCTGCTTTAAAACAAACCATAGCAAGCACTTAAAAGAAAAGGAAGGGGGAAAATGAGGTGGAGAGCAGTAGATGTTCATAATCTTAAAAACTGGGAAAAGATGCAAGGAAGAAGCATTCAAAAACTAAGATGTGGTTCAAGAATCTCAACTATTATTAAGATATCAAAAAATCTTATATCTATAACAAATGTTTCTGAAAATCCCCCTGAAAATTTCCCTTGAATTTCTTTTTTCTTTTTTTTATTTAATGTCCTGGATTTCAAACTAATACCTGAAATGACTTATTAATCTTGTCAGCAATCACAGATGATATAGCCACTTAAACAGGAAAAGGAACTGATACAAAATGTACTATTCCTGAAGAAAAATAAATTTATGACAGTTTTGACACACCTTTCAAGTTCAGCAGAAATAAATAGTCCATTAAATAAAAACAGAATGCTTTTCTCTGCATCTCTACTATAAAATTATTTGAATTTTATTAAATTTTTGTTGAACACTGGACTCTCAAGCATTTCAAACTATATAAACAAATTCCTAACAGAAAATCCTAAAAAAAATAAAATACCTTTGCTGTGAAAAAGCATAAACAAGCTATCATGTGCTGAATGCTCTCAAAACATGCTGTTGGTCTTTTCTGTAGTGTAGTATTTGGGATTTCATGAAGAACAGTGAGGCACTTAATAATGATCTAAAAATACAGGAACAAACATTTAATTCCACAGGGACAGAATACTGTATAATCAATAAGTAATAATAAATCTTTACTTTGTAATTTCCTTTTAGCAATAAACCTCTGGCATGATCTAATCTATTTAATCATAATTAATTAATTATTTCTTGTTATGTTTCAGGGTCTGAAATAATAATAATAATAATAGTAGTAGTAGTAGTAGTAAAATTTATTTTTATCCCGCCTCTCCCAATGGATCGATTTGTACCAGCATGATAATGTGCTATGTCCTTAAGAGTTTCAAATAACACTAGTAATACTATAGTTCTGGAACCATCTGCCTCCTAGTAAACCTCACTGAACTGAATGGGACCTACTTCTGAGCAGATCTGTACAAAATTTTATTCTATATAAATCCCAAGTCAGACATTCTGAAACTAAACAAATGCATGACAAGAGCAATAAAGAAATTATGAATCATATCACAGTGTGTACATTATACTGAATTACCACTCTTTTGCTTATGTTCATCTCTTCTTAATTTTAAGACAAAAATGACCGTTCTGTGTGCACTTTGGTCATTGAAATCTTGATTTTTAACCATTTTAATCTCTTAATTGTTAATACTTCGGAATAAAACAGTACCAGCTTTTTAGGTATTCTATTATCCTTTAATTGCTTCTTTATTATTACATACAGCAGCAGAATTATACAGGCTGATGTTTTAAGAAGTGTTCTTACCTGAATGACTGGTTCTGAAGGAATCTTGTGATACACGAGGGGAGCTATAAGGCCGTAACAGTAAACAACTGATTGGAGGGCATAATGTACATTGTTTAACCAGTTACTGAGTTCAATCGCCACTAGCATTCGTCCACACTCAGTTATTCTAACAACCTGAAGAGGAGAGATTTTTCAATCTATGCTTTTATATCACAACACAAGCATAAGGAATTTGAAACAGTATGTGATACAAACATGTAGTGTTTCTGATAAATTTACTTTCATTACAAGGGAAAAAAGACACATTTTTATTTAAAAAGAATTGATTTCATATTATACTTTGTAACATCATCCCTGATTCCCTCACCCCATGGCATGATTCCCCCACCCCATGACAGCAGTACACAAAATTACTTTCAATTAAGTTACACAGTCATAATACCAAAATAAAAAATGTCAAAAGTGTTTCTTTATACAGTCTTGAATATCTTTGGAAGACCAACATTACCTCCCCACCACTACAGTCAATTAAAGAATTCCAAATCATAGTAAAATTATGTTTTCTTTCCTTCCTTTAGCTATTTGAGGTTTGTTTGTTAATTTTTCAATCAGAGCTAGTCACTATACCTCATTATAACAAGTCATTGTAAACATCCCCTTCAAATAAAAAAGGGCACATTTTATCATATTGCAATTTTTAACAAATGTGATCATATTTGTAAGTTAGCAAAAGTTAATACTTCACCAAACTGTAATTTGGAAAACTTTAATACAGTGTCTGGTATCCAGTGACAAAAAATATAGTGGCAGAGCTTAACTACTGAACCTGAACTCTTATTCAAGTGGATAGGAGATCATTTAAAACTAGGAAGTTCAACATTGCTCCAGCTGTTTAGCATGTCTTTCACTATAATTCACATATTTTGAGATCTGAATAGTGGAAGCGAATGTGTTCTTTTTTCAGATTCTTAAAGACTACTTATTAAGGCCCTTTCCATGCGACGGGGCTCATATGAGTCCTTCTGTCGCAGCCCCGGCAGGGAAGGGAGCACAACAAGAATGCTCCCCTCCACACCTCACTGGCTCCCTGCAGAAGGGATTGTGATGGCCACACTTCTTCCTTCTGCAGCGCAGCCAGGCAGTTTCCATTGCTGTACTGGGGAAGGAAGTGCTGCCACTGCGCTTCCTGCCCTTCTGCATGAGCAGTGGCAACAGGAGTGTTGTGCGAGTGGCGGCATAAAATGGATATTTTCTGTTTGACAAATATCCCATGAATGCAATGCCTGGGGACAAGATGGCCGCAGGAACACAACAACATTGTACAGAAGCACAATCTGAGAATTGCTGCCATCTTGTCTCCACAGCATCCTGTCTCCTGTTGTACAAAAATGGCCTAAAAAGCTTCAAAAGTTTGTATCTCACCCATTAGTTCTTTCCCTGAGAATCTGCTTATAACAATCATGAACAGGACTATTTATATTTATAAAGTTAGGACACAGGACAGCTTACAACATATTAAAATATCTTACTAAAATTCATTAAATTAAAAATATTAAATCACATATCAGTTTAAAACATTCATTAAAACATTTAAAAACTTCACAGTAATAAAAATATCAAAACATTTAAAGTCCAGCTACTGGTCTAGACTTCACCAAGAAACAGTATATTGGAAACAGGCCAGTAATTATCAATCATGATAGCACGCAGGGAGTGCTTTTTATAAAGGGGCACTGAACATATGATAAAATGTTTCTTTCTCATGCAGAAGCATTCTACACATCCAATCAGCTAGTGTATTCTCTGGTTGCTGCTGCTGCTGCTATCATTATCATTATTATTATCACTATTATATCCCACTTTCTTTCCAAAATTGGGACTCAAAATGGCTCACAATTTATAAGAACAATGCAATTAAAACAATACAAAAAGTTAAACATTAAAACGGAATTAAACTATTTATGCTACTAAAACAGTTCACCGATCAAGTTAAATGGAAAAAAATGCAATTCAAAAGCTCTTAAAAACTGTTCAGTTAAAACAATATAGCTCAAGTCCATTCTTTAAAAACTTTCTGTTTTAAAAGCCCGAAAAAGGTTTCAGCCTGGACAAGGAAAATGAGCTGGTAGACATGCCGGCCTCCCTGTGAAAGGAATTCCAGAGTCTAGGGGCAGCCACCAAGAAGTCCTGCACTCACATCCCCACCACTAATGCTTCCAATAGTGATGGGACTCAGAGAAGACCGTCTTCTGATGATCTCAGAGCCCAGGTCGGCTCATACAGGGAGATATGGTCTGCCAAATAGCCTGGATCTGAGCCATATAGGGCTGTATAGGTCAAAAAGAGAGCTTTAAACTGTGCCAGGAAACAAACTGGCACCCAATGAAGCTGTTTCAACAGGGGTATAGCATGATCTCTATAAGCTGCCCTAGTTAACAATCTGGCTGCAGCACCTTGTACCTGCTGAAGTTCCTGAATGTTCTTCAAAGGCAGCCCCTAGCAGAGCACATTACAATAGTTTAAACACTATGTAACTACGACATGTACCACCATGGCCAGATCTGATGTCCTAAGGAATGTGTTATCAGGCTGTACCCCCCACACTTTGATATGGCTTAATTGGCAAAATGTGATTTAATTGGCAAAATATATTAATTGACTTTGATATAAAACATGTCCTGCTATGGCTGTATAGCCAAACTGGATAAGAGAAGATAACTGGCCGAACACGTGTGCTGCAAATTAGGTCAGAAAACACTTCTAGATGTAACCACATCAGAGTCAAGAAATCACCAGGAAACTCAAGAGATAATAGGCTTGCAATTAGCCTTAAAGACTCTACATTTTGGACAACAACATCTGAGAGACTCCCATGAGACTGCTGATTGTGTTAACTCCTCTACCTCTGACCACACAAACCACTCCTTTGTCCCAAAAACCTGTCTGGCAAGCACTGAGCTATCAGGGCAACCATTAGCCCTTTGTCACCAAATGCTAAGACCATTAGTCAATTCTGGACCTCATTTCCAGTCAATGAAATCCATTGTTTACTCAGCCGGAAAGCCATTCACATCCTTGCCTTCCAGGCAGGAATCAGGTATATAAACTCTTAGTTTTGACCAGTTAACTCGCATTACACCGATTGCTGGTTGCTACTCTGCAGCTCCAATTTCTGATTGTGTCCTTAGATAGAGTCTAAGCCACAACTGCTGTTCCTTTGCAGCTCTTCTACACTGGTAAATAATACCAACTACGCCCTGAAATCTCACTATCTGAAACTTTCCTCCCTTTTTCTTCAGTTAGCCTTGTGTGAGTGTGTGACTGGATCTTCTGTGTGTGATCAACTCCCCCAAAAAACACAATTAAGCTTAGTTTGGATCTCTGGCTGGTTCTTCCCTGCAAAAGTACTGGAAAATATTTGTGTAAAAGATCTCATTAGATTACCCCTCCCCATCACAGGCCTCCTCTTTGAGCTAATATTCCCCACTGTTTCGCGGATGTACTGGCATCACGAGTGGACCCCCGCGTCACCCACATTTTGGGGTAACATACTGAATATCAGGACCAAAATCACATGCACTGGAACTATATTAACTACAGTGTCCAACAGATCCAACCTATTTTATCTGGAAAATGGTATGCAGATTATTCACAGTAACCTGTCAAGCAGTCACAAGTCAGTATATAATAAAGCTGATAATTGCTCAAAACCACTCTTCTGAACAACAGAGAACAGGCACAATGCTTGCAGAAAAAAGATGCTTTCTTACGAGCTCTAGCACACTTTTTATCAGACTCACTTTCCAGATCAGCCACCATTAGTTCTGATCCCGCCACTATATACTATAACTAGATAGTTTTGCCCTAGAATGCATCACTTTACACTAGTTTATTGAACTGTACTTTCCACATTAATGCCAATTTATGCAGTATTGAAAGATCTTTGTGTATCTTCTTTGATACTCTGTTCTAGTCAACGTAAATAATTTGGCAATAAACCAATAAAATTTTGCCACGTTGTCACTCAGTCCTAACTCCACATCATCACCAGGATAAATATTTATTGTTTTCTACTATTTCTTTATTACAACAGTGTGATAATGGGGCTTCCCATTATCTAGACTTGGCTGAAGGGGGATACTTCCCTCCTCAGGTAAACCAAGGGTTAATGAGGTGTTGGGATTAGGTTACACATTTTATTGTGGGTCAACCTCACAGGTCACGGGGGGGAGAATTGCCCAATCAAGGGAAAAGAGGTGAGCATCTTCGAGATGCTTCGAAGGAAAAGCTAATAATAATAATAATAATAATAATAATAATAATAATAATCAACAACAACAACAACAACAACAACAATAATAATAATAATAATAATAATAATAATAATAATAATAATAATATTTATTTTTACCCCGTCTCTCCCAATGGATCGAGGCGGCATTACAGCAATATATAAAATACATTAAAAACATTAAAATGTAGCCCATTCTCCCCACCCACCAACCCTTCTAACCCCCTAAAACACATTAACTATTAACAAATTAAAAACAAAATTATAAGTTATAACAAAGTTATAAAAATCCTAGAGAGGCCATGTGGCAGAGAGGCAACAAAGGAACCTCCTGGAGATGGGATCTGTGCCAGTAGTAGGCTGCAGGCCTAGGCCTCGCCTCCTGGTCTCATTCCTCTCTTAGACCAGCTAAGCCTGTGAACCCAAATGTGAGTAACTAGAATAAGGTAGTTAGTCACGTTAGGGCTTTTTATTATTTTGGAGATTGGCTGATCTTAAAGAATGTATCTGTTTTTATAACTACTTGTAACTTAAGCATACCTGGGAGGGGGGAGCCTCCCATGTGTATTATTGTCTTGTTTATGTGCATGCCTTAAAATAAATACCTTTCTGTAAAACCTCTGTTTCCTCTCCATTCCCACACCATTCTTCAGCACACGCTAGATAGAACTTCTCTCACTCAGAAGGAGGAGGAAAGGGAAAGATCCTTAAGCATAGAGATTGTCAATCCACTGAGCAGAGTCCCACTGTATAGCTCAGATATTCAGAATTCAGTGGATGGTGGCAGCAAGAGAGAATTAGTGAACGCTTTGAAATTTCCTGCTCCTTTTCAAGGGTAGAAGTCAGGTTGGGGGTGGGGGGGGGGGGTCTGGAAGTAAACTCAGTATGACAAACAGCATGAGCATTCTGTTGATCTAACCCCTGTTTAACACATATAATAAATCATCCATCCATGTGATTGCCAGAAGTCCCCACTCCATCACAATCACATGGATGTGTACAAAAGAAAGCTGGCCTCTGATTAGTTGAGATAGGGAATTTATCATAACATGGTCTCAAACATAGGGACTTCCCACAACTTTAAGCAGAGCATACCAAGGACAAATCTACAGACTTCACTGTTCCAAGGCTGAAAAGCTATTCCCCATAAAACAGCCTTGAAACATTTTTCAACAATAGAAAAAAAATTAAAAAATTAATTCAACCATAAATGTAAATACATACACACTTAAATAAGAAATAGATTATTTGAAATTAAAATGTCAATGATAAAATGGATAACAGCAATCCAAAAGACAAATTATACCAAACATACTTGTCTACTGTATTTTAACTCATTGAGACAAAGAGAATCACAGAAGAGAGCTCCATCTTTCACACTGATGTCATTGATAATAAAAATGCTCCTGATGAACAGGTATAACAGGTTTGGAGATGCATGAAAAAGTGCTTCAGTAATTAATCTACAAAATATACAAGAAGTAAATTATGTAAAATATTTTATATTTTATATGTTTTACATAGTGCAAATCATAACATAGAAAAGAAGAATAGTAACACAGCAACCAACTGTAATTCTTCAGAAGTGGGATATATACCTTCATGTATACTGTTTCTCCATGTTAGAATATAACATGTCAAAATACAATGTTGTGGGCAAAAAAACAGCAAGAACTGTTTTTATTTACTTAACTTTTGTACTACTATAGAAAATATTTTGCACCATCTGTGTTGGGCAGCTTGTGTAGATTAAGTGATAACAATGTCAATTCCATATTGTAGCATAACAAAATGTGTAAAAGATGAAGGAGAGGGAATACATTTGCAATGCAGTGCAAACACTACCTTGTTTCTAGTTATAAGAAATGTTTTTGAACAAAGAATAGTAGATACCAGAACAAAGATAGCTATAGCTGCTCTGTCAATACAAAACCAATGAAATAGTTAGCAAAGCCTAAAACCCAATATAGGGAGAAAAACACCTATTTCTCTAAATGAAAAGGCATGCCCTTTATGAGTCGTTAGTTTGAGCATATGGACACAATGATACAAGTATGATTTTAGTGTATTCCAGTCCAAAACAGATTTTGTACATATAGTACAGCTGCACTAAAAGATCAGGGCCACTATTTACTGGAAGGCTATTGCAGACAATATTATTTATCTCTGTATCTTGGCCTTAAGATAAATTGGGAGGTTGAGGACAAACTGATTTTTTTCCTTGCAATGAGCTAATTAGTTTATGACTTAGAGGATTACAGTCTTTATGGCTGAGATGGCCAATTTAAGAAACAAATAAAAGTGAAAGCTATCTGAATAAACAAGTCACGTTTCACATTTTAAATCATTTGGGGATTTTAATGGGTTTTTCAGTTTATTCTGTTGGACCTATATATAACTGTAATGTTTTATTATTTCAATCTTAGAAATACTTCATGATTGTTTTTTATATGTGCACATTGTATTTGATAAGAGATGTGTAAAGTTATTTGACAAAAACTTAACTATTTAGTATAAATACTCTACAATTTCTGTCTTCAACAAGCCAACATATAAATCCATTAATAATTTCAAAATGAGTTCTTCTGATTACCTGTTCTGAGGTATAGTCAGAGTGCTGCTTACAGAAACATCTGTGACATTAGAAATAGTAGTACAAGGTACTGAGACAAAACAGTCCCAGAGTGGTTGAAATGCCTTCTTACATAATGTGTAGTTTTCTATTAGAAAAGCTGACTGAAAGAAAAGAAAGGAGTTTTTAAATGTCTCTCCAAAATACTAACATGTTAGATCTACACGTAAAAATAATCATTAATTTTTGGCTATATGTAAAACACAGCAAATACAAAATATAAAGCAGTATTTTCCAGAAAAAAAGGCAGATCTTGCTAGTAGCATGAGACAACAGTGTGAGCAAAACTTTGTATATCTTACTGGTCCTAGAGTGGACACATGTCCTAGTTAACCTAATCAAATACTTTGGCTGAGTCCCTAGAAAATACAAAGTTCAGTGAAAGTCAGAAGACACGACTAACCATCCCAGGATCTCTACCAAGAATGATGCCTCAATGAAGGAAGTCACACCAATAGTGAATTCCAGGCCGATGAAGACCCAAAGGCAGCAACATACTCAAATAAAAGCTCAGAGCCAGAGACATAGTACTATCTGGCAGTGTGTCAAATATCCAGAAACCCTACACTCATAAGAAGCAAGCATGCTCCAGATTGGTCCTAACGATAATTCAGGAATGAGTGGGCCAAAAATAATTCCTATAAAAGCAAAGGAGGGCAACATGCAGACAACAGATCACATTCAGTCTCAGTCCCTTCTCTGGACACAACCTATAGCATCACAAAAAAATGAAATTTTTTAAAAAAACCTGATCTGCAGCTGAAAACCAGAGGTGCAATTTGCTGTCAAAAGTAAGCTAGAAACAATTAAATGAATTAAATGCACTTAAATAACATAGTCAATTACTGCGTGAATTACCAATCTAAATGCTAAATGCACTAACACAGCACAATTAATTAACTCAATAAATTACCCAATCAGTCTGAATAGGAAGCATTTAATTTGCTAATTTTGTCACCACTTCTACTGTTCATGGTACTCTGCCATAGTAGGTTATTATAAAAGTGTGTGGCTTCCTAATGGATTTGAAATTAAATATTATTCTATAATGAATTAGAAACATTCTGTAATGAACTTAATCATTCTATAATACTATAATGATTTAATTTAAATACTAAATAAACTATAATATTACAATAATATTTAATGTGTTAAAGATAATCTTCTCCAAAAAAATTATTAAGGAGTGGGCCAGGAATGTTTTTTTTTTACAATAAATATCCAATAGCTTTATGTGTTCCTAATAAAACATACATTTTTCATTTTTTTTCTTTGATTAACATCAATTTTTGTCAATTTTATCTTTTAAATAGTTCTATTAAACTTTGCCCACTTTCCCTTAAGCCACACTCCCTTTTGGTATACTCCCCTTGAGCAGTCTGCCATCCAGAAAAATTATTTGCTTGTTAATAATATATACTACCTGAATCAAATATGCTCGGACAGTGGCAGCTGAAAGAGGAGGGTATGCAAGGATTGGCTTAGTTGTTTCTCCAATGTTATCACCAATAAGTTTTCCATCTGAGTCATATGCTGCGACTGCAAATATGTACTTTTGATTGGGCTCCAAATCTTTCACTTCTAAGATGCACATTTTGTCAACTGGTAACTGATAATAAAGAATGCTTTTGTTAGGATTCAATAAATAAAGAGCATAATGTCTGACACCAACACAAATAATGGTACTACTGATTTTTCAAAAAAACAGATGCTACGCAGAAAACTTAAGAAACCTGTCACAGTCATGATGACGACGGATATTACCAAGCCTCTGAAAGGATACAAAACCCATCCTGTGGACACCACAGTACCCCACCACCACTTGCGCCTCCCTACAAAAATATTTTTTGCCCCCAAAAGACTAATCAGGATCTCTAAAGAATACAGTTGATGATTCTGCTTTATTTCCTCCAACTTTGTTTTAATTGTGGTATGAGGTGGGCTTTTTGAAAGAATAGAAGTGACCACAAAAAGCCTAAACATCCCTCATGCCTAAACATGTTGGGGAAGCAAAATGTATGAAATGGTCAAATGTGCCTCCTAGAGGATGTGACCAGCTATACGAACGCAAACAGTGGGGGATCTGTGGATCATGGGTATGAGTACAGCCCTTCAACCTCCAAAGTGGTAAATGTGGCCTCAGATCCCTTGAAGTTAATCATCTTGGTTCTAAGCACTGGCTGAGTCCTGGCTGAGAATTCCATGTGATTTGCTTCTGTACAAGACAATCACCCATTCTCGGACTGACAGGAGGACCAATCCATCACGCATGGGTTCGATCCTCGCGCCAGCATATGCAGGAGCCGTCCACAAGCCAGATGAAAACCGTTTAACTGACTCCTGTCCCTCTCCGGCCAGTTTTTAGTTTCTCCTGTGTACAGCTAGACGCAGTTTAATCCCTCTCTGGTTGTATACCAGAATTAGGATTGGAAGATAGGAATTTAGGATGGATTTGGAGAGAAACACGGAAAGGAAGGAGAATGGCAAATCGGTGCCTGACAAAGTGCTCCAGAGTGCCACAGAAATGTTGGGCTCGGGCACAGCGAGTGTAAATTCCATCCAGAAAACCGCCACGGACAAGGTGAATGGCAAAAATAGCCAAAAGAGCAGATCGCAGCAGATTGCGGAAGACGACCGCTCTGCAGACCTTCGCAAAATTTTCCTGACCTCGAGTGAAAGCAAGGCAGATGAGTGCTGAGTGGCTACAAAGAAAAAGGCGTCAGGTAAAATGTCCATGGATAAAAAGGATGGAAAAACGGTAAAGAAGGCAGATAAGCTGGGGGAGAATAAGTCCCTTAATAGCAATGTAAGTAGCCAGAAACTTACCGGAGACAGTATGGGATGCCATCTTGGGAAGAAAGAGTCCAAGATGGCATCACAAGAGTCAGCAGCTCATTCTGGAGGCTCAGACGCCATGTTGAGTGTGGCGGCGTCGCGAGAGTCAGCAGCTCATTCCGGAGGTTCAGGCACCATGTTGGGTGCGGTGGCGCGCGTTTGCAGTGATGCACTGCTGGATGGAATGGCAGTGGAGGGCACGCGCACTGCAGCCACGGCAGTTACATCAGAGCTGCACCCAGAGTTTTTAAACACAGGCAGACCAAGCCATGTGGAACTGCCAGTTGAGCTGACGCACTTTATGTCTCAATGTTTGGCTAATGCCCCAAAGCACAGAGAGAAGGTTCAAAAAGAACCAGATGAGGCTTGGCAGGGTGACCAGCTTAATCAGGGGCAACACTCAGTGGAGGTTTTTGCGTAATGAAATGCACCACATGATTAGGGAGTCAGTATCAGCGCAAATACAGACGGCGCTGGCGACTCAATTGGGGCAAAGGAATTTGTTTGCTCCTGATCTTATGGAGCAATTAGCTATGGCCAGGTTAATGTCTGTTAATCAACAATTGGGAGTGCAAGATCAGCTAAGTAACACACAGTTGATAGGTGTACAGATGAATGCACAACAACAACAAGGTGAAGAGGTACTGCACACAGAACCACAAGCAAATAAAAGGCTCATGCAGCAGGAGTGCGGTGTTGAGCGCCATCTAGTGAAAAAAAGGAGAATAGAACATGAGGAAAGGCCAAGTATGAAGGATAAGAGCCTGTCGAAAGGGATGCAACAGTCAGCAAGAGAAAGTGCAAAAAGTAGCATAGAGGAGATAGATCTCAGTGAGGAGGAAACGCCTCAGGAGGAAGTCATAGATTGGGAGGATAAGGAGTATCAATACTCAGAGGATGAAGAGGATGATAAGCAGGATACTGATAGGATGTTTGAAGCACAATTCTTTAATAGAACTTTAAGAAGGGTGATTCAGACATTAGGTTTGGATACTGACAAGGTAGCGAAGGAGAATGATAAGGAATGTAAAGTAGCGGCAGTGATTAGGAGAAAGGAGAAGAGGGGCACTGATATGCGTTTACCGGAATTGTTCAAGGATATGATTTTGACAGAGTGGTCTTCTCATGGAAGGGGAAGGAAAACTTGGGCATCATGTCAAAAGTTATACTCATTTGTAAAGGAGGATACAGAGTTTCTTAAAGTGCCTCCTGTGGACGCCCCAATTGCGGGGCTAGTCTCTGGTGCCATTGTTCCCAGAAAGGGGGACACCCAGTTAAAGGAGGTAGACGAACGTAGGGCAGAGTCATCGCTTCAGAAAGCACAAGAAGCAGCCTCGCTGACAATCAAAGCATCTACTGCCGCTTCAATGTTCGCTAGAGCAGGGGTACTGTGGACCCAGGATATTTTGGACACACAGGACTTGAGTATGCAGGAATTAATGAAAGCAGTAGTGCGGATACAGAGAATTCTAAGATATGTGGCAGACACGGGTCTGGATGCTGCAGCGTCTGCAGCAAGAAATATTAGCATGTTAACAGTGGCCAGGCATTCATTATGGTTACGCCATTGGGAGGCAGACCAAAAGTCCCAAAATAACTTGGCTTTTGTGCCCTACTATGGAGACTTGCTATTTGGAGAGAAGGCTTTAGAGAAGGTTTTGGTGGAGACAAAGGAGAAAAGCAGGTAATGCCAACATTACAGAAAAGAAAGGTGGAATGGAGAAATTACAGATCTTCAAACTACTCCTTTCGTGGGGAAGATCTTACGGATTTTCAGGGAGAAGCTCTGAATATAGAGCTGGAAGATACCAGTGGAACAGGCAGAGGCCCCAGTTCTCAAAGCAATACCAAAACAATAGACAAGGACAAGGGAAGCTTGGGGGGAATCCCAAGTGAGGAAAGACCCAATATTGATAAACAGCAGAAAGTGGGGGGAAGACTTCTGGACTTTGGACACAGATAGGCCCAGATAACATCGGACCAATGGGTTCTGAGGGTGGTAACACAAGGTTACCGTATATATTTCCATACGAGTCCAAAGGACAGGTTTCTTCCATCTCCAGTTCCAAAGGAGGAAAGCAAAGAGCAGGTGGTATGTCAAGAAATAATGCATTTGCTAGCAATAGGAGCAATAGAGGAGGTTCCGCAACATCAAAGGTACACAGTGGTGTACTCAGTTTTCTTTGTAGTGCCAAAAACAAATGGCAAATACAGGCCAGTATTGAATCTTCAGTATCTCAATCGGTTCGTGGAATACCGCAAGTTCAAGATGGAAACCTTGCAAACCATAAGGGAGAATTTGCTTGTGGGGGACTACATGGCGTCAATATATCTCAAGGAGGCCTACCTCCATGTCCCCATGTGTTTACACAACCAGAGATATCTAAGATTCAATTACAAGGAGGGCCACTACCAATTCAGGGCCTTACCTTTTGGTCTGGCATCAGCACCACGAGTGTTTACCAAGGTGCTAGTTCCACTGATAGCCTTCCTGAGGCTGCAGGGAGTTACTTTGTTCCCATATTTAGATGACATCCTGCTGAAGGCACATTCGCAGGACAAGTTAAGGAAGGATTTAGGGTTAACAATGAAAATTCTATCAGATTATGACTTTCTTCTGAATGTCGAGAAGAGTATGTCGAACCCTACAAGGGTGCTGACACACTTAGGAGCAATAATAGACATGACGAAAGGGAGATTATTCCTTTTGAAAGAGAGGCTGGAAAATCTGCAGCGAGTGGCTCGCAGCTTGAGTCAGAGCAGGTCAACAGACTTAATGAAGCTGGCAAAGGTGTTGGGAATCCTAATTTCCTCAACACAATTAGTGGAATGGGGGAGTTTCCATGCAAAGCCGCTACAGAGGCTTCTGATGGGACATCAGCTGGCAATAGCTGTCAGAAAACATTACAGGTGCCTCTACATATCCGGGTCGAGATGACTTGGTGGCTACAAGAGAGGAACGTGAATATGGGAATTCCTTTCCAGAAACAGGACATGATCTATATCGCTACGGATGCGAGTTTGTCAGGATGGGGAGCCCACTGTGAAGGTTTGGCGGTGCAGGGGTGTTGGACGGCCTTGGACAGGCGTTTCAACATCAATTACCTGGAGATGAAGGCGGTCCGTTTGGCCCTCCAGAAATGCTGCGATTTGGTGAGAGATCGCCATGTGAAAGTCTTTACAAACAACATGACAGTAAAGGCGTATATTTGCAAACAGGGTGGATTACACTCAGCACCCCTGGTATTGGAGTCAACTCGGCTTTTCAAGTGGGCAGAACGGAATGTGAAATCAATTATGGCAGTACATTTAAAAGGGGAGTTAAATATACAAGCGGACTACCTGAGCAGAAACTGGCTCCATCCAGGGGAGTGGTCTCTAAACAACGAAATATTTTGAGAGACAGAAAAACGTTTTGGTCCATTACAAGTGGACTTGTTTGCCACTGGAGGAAATGCCAAATTAAAAAGATATTTTTCCATTTCTGGAGAAGGCGGAGCAGAGGCTCACAATGCGTTGTCAGTAAAGTGGCCTCGGGGAACTCACTATGCATTCCCGCTGATTCATATCATACAGAGAGTATTGGTGAAGGTCCGCATGGAAAGGGCATCAGTAGTGCTTGTGGCTCCACACTGGTCAAGGAGGCCCTGGTTCCCATTGCTGCTAGAATTGGCACAGGGGCATCCGTGGAAGTTACCCATGAGGGAGGACCTATTGATGCAGCGTCGAGTGAGCTATCCGGACCCGAAATGGTTGAATCTGGCTGCATGGCAATTGAAAGACAATTTCTAACGCAGCACGGCTATGCGGAAAATGTGGTCAAAACTATTTTGGATTCCCGTAGGGAGACTACACGAAAGATATATGACAGGACATGGAAGTTTTTCTGTGGATGGTGTGAGGAGAAGAACATTCTAATATCGGATGTGGGGGTGCCACAAATATTACAGTTCCTTCAGGACGGTTTGGAGAAAGGATACCGCCCCAATACTTTGAAGAGACAAGTGGTGGCTCTGTCATCAGTTCTATCGGAGGATGGAGACTCCTATACTAAACACCTTCACATCAAGCAGTTTCTCAGAGGAGCTACATTGTCATCTTTCCCAACCGTTCACAGGTTTCTGTCCTGGGACTCAAACCTGGTATTGAATGCTTTGACAAACCCTCCGTTTGAACCTATGAAGGAGACATCTTTGAGGCTGCTGTCCTTTAAAACAGCATTCTTGCTGGTTATCACTTCAGTTAGAAGGGTGTCAAGAGTTGGCAGCTCTGTCGATAAATAAGAACTTGTGTAAGTTTGAGCAAGATAAGCTTACGTTAACATTTGACCCATCCTTCTTGCCTAAATGCTTAACCTCAACATCCAGACAGCAGACAATTCATTTGCCAACTTTTTGTCCGAAGCCAGTGCATCCTTTGGAAAAGAAGTGGCACAAGCTGGATGTCAGGAGGGCTGTCAAAGTATATATGAAAAGGACTAAGGAGTTCAGGCACTCGGAAGCATTGCTGATATCGTTCTAGCCAAAGACGCTGGGCCAAAGGGCAAGTAAGACAGTCATTGCAGCCTGGATTAAAACTTGCATATTTATTTGCTATGATTATGCAAAGCAGCCGCAGCCACAGAATGTGTGGCCTCATTCTACTAGATCAATGGCAGCTTCAGTGGCTTACAGTTCCTCTGGTTCTCTGGAGGATGTCTGCGATGCAGCTGGATGGAAGGAATCAACAACCTTCATTAAGCATTATAAGCTTGATAAATACAGATCGGCACAGGCAGCTTTTGGGCGCCGAGTGCTTCAAGCAGTGATGTAATTGCCCACCCATGTGTCAGCTTGGGGAAGTCCCATGTGTGATGGATTGATCCTCCTGTCAGCCCGAGAATGAGGAGTTGGTACTTACGTGAATGATTATTCTGGGATGACAGGAGGAGCAATCCATACCCACCGCTGAAAAAAAAAAGAGAGAGAGAAAAGGACAGAGTGTGTATGAAGTGGTGGGGAAGATAGGGTACAGTTAGTTACGCTAGAGAAAGGAAACTGGCCGGAGAGGGACAGGAGTCAGTTAAACAGTTTTCATCTGGCTCGTGGACGGCTCCTGCGTATGCTGGCGCAAGGATCGAACCCATGCATGATGGATTGCTCCTCCTGTCATCCCAGAATGATCATTCACGTAAGTATCAACTCCTCATTTCCTCACCATCAGCTACTAATCTGATACAACACGAGTAAGCAAACATTCTCCTAACATTTGCTTCCAGTTTTTAAAATCTATTCTTTATAGTTTTTCTCATCACTAGAGGAAATATCATAATTTGACAGAGAATGTTACTTGTGTCTGCAGTGACTATGTAATGGAATTCTAGGGGGTGTGCCTATCCTGAGAGAGAGTGAGAGTAACCTAGCAACATGTTGCCAGGCAACCAGACTAGCTACACAAGAGAGAAACCCAGACCATTAGTGGGAGTGAGGGGCTGGAGATAAAAAGGCAAGCATTAAGTATCATTTTGCAGTCCTTCAATGAGTCCTTCAGCCAGAGAGAGCTCTGGAATAAAGTTCCTCAGTAAGTCAGAGGCTTGTCTGAGTAGGAGGGTTTGTTTCTCAGGGAAAGCCTAGAGAGAGGCAGAAGAGAAATCAAACTACTAAGCAATCTGGTCAGAGTGTAACCCAGATTTGAGGGCTCAGCCTGTGGTGATAATGTAGCCAAAGGGCTGTTTGTGATATTGGTGCTTATATGAGAGTTTCAAGACACAAAGGGATTGTCCAAAAGAACTCTGAAGAACTGTATTGGCTTTGATCTGCATACATACTCCAATTCTGTTTGTTTTTTTAATAAAAATTATTGTTTATTTTTATAAATTTTTGACTCAGCTGAGTACTATACAGTATTTCAAACACAAGCAGAAAGCACAGTACCATAAAACTCTGAAGGGGTTCTTCATAACCAATGGAATGCCTCACTCTTTACTCAGAAGTAGTGCTTAGAGTGGAAGGCAGAGCTCTGTGTGTGTGAAGTGACAGGGCACTTTATCAGACTGGGAAGCTGCCCTACCCATCTAAGACAGAAAGAAGCAGGCCCAGTCACAGACTGCTAGAGTTAGCACTCAGTAGTTTGATTCAGTTTATGAACGTTAGCAACATTAAAATGCAACGCTCTACTCTTCATATATCTTTATAAATATATACAAAAATACATTTAATTATCATTGTTCGTAAATAATTTTGTGATTTTAATATACAGCTACGTCTTGGCTCTGTTATTTAATAGGCTATATGTTATCAACCCCCTGGCTTTAACCCTCGATATGCTACCCAATCCTAGAAGTTAGGAATAGCCTAGACATTGGTGGTTTGTTCTTGTGATTCCCTGTCAGATAAGCAGTGATGAAGTATCTCAGTCTGAATATCATTCTTGTGTGCCTCAAATCATTTCCAACTTATGGCAACTCTAAGGCAAACCTATCACAGAGTTTTTCTGGGGTTGAAAGTGTGTGATGCATCCAAGGTCATCCAGTGGGTTTCCATGGCCAAGTAAAGAGTTGAACCCTGGTCTCCAGGGTCACAGTCCAACGCTCAAATCACAACACCACATAGGTCAACCCTAAATTCACAATATCTTTAATTTCTCTTTGTGCTAGCACCTTTATTGATTGATTTACCCTTGTCTATGAAGCTGCAGACATTAGCTTCTTGAACTGAATCATAGTTGTCTCATCACAATGTTGTATTTCATCTTCAACTCTTACTGTTGGGGCTTGTGGGGTTTCAGGGTTTTGTTTTATTCTATTTTTTTGTGGGGGTTGGGGGGTCATTAGAGTCACTTTGACTTGAAATAGTCTCATTTCAACACACTACATTGCTTGTTAGGCAAGAAAACAGATTTGAAATGAAGCAGAAAAGTAGAATGTTTGCTGTAGATAATGTAGGGGAAACCATGACTATTTCTTATGCAGTTCTTAAGGACAACAGGAATTTAAATGGACTCTCTCAAGTGAAGGCTTTGCCTTCCTCACGCATAGTCTGTTTTGTCTGTCATCCTCTCATTTAACAGTGATAACTCACTGATGAGAGAAAAAACACTTCAGACTTTTTTTTTTTGAAAGATTGGAATCCATTAATATACTTCTTTGCAAGACAAAAAGAGAACAATCTGTTGACTATAGACTTTAATAATTAATATATCAGAAAAATCATAACAGAAGTTGTTTTTAAACAGTATTTGATTTACAGAATTTTCTACAGTATCTGTGTAGAGTTTGGACTCCCTTGCTAATACAACTTGTCAGGCTAACTTGGATACTTGTCAGACCCTTTATGAAAGATTGGAGCCATTTGATTTAGAGGAGAATGCTCTTATATGTTCATTTTGGTCTTGGCCTCCCTGTGTTCAAAAAGAGATACTGGACAGAATTGATCGGTTGAGAAACTGTTTAGAGCATAATTCATCTGTTGCTCCAAAATGCTCAGTGGTCTCTAAAGAGAGCCAAGTTACTCTCAAGCAGCAGACAGCTGCTAATAATGGATCTGATGTCCAGAAGACCTGCCCAATGGTAGTAGAGCCAGGAGGTGTAGAGTGTATGAATACAGGAAAAAATGGGAGTAATCAGGTTGTCTCAGTAGAGATAAATCATGGGGCACCCCCACTTCTTGTGACTCAAGTAGAGGGAGAAGCCTCTGTGTTATCCAAGATTTCTTCTAACACCCTTCTGGATAATAATAATTGGGTTAAAATGAGATTCCTGGATGCTGAGGAGTTGGGAAGTATACCAGGTCCTTGTGGGGTAAAACCCCCTGATTTAGTTGTTATCCATCCGATAAGTTCTAATGTTAGTAAATTAGGTCCCTTTGAAGATGAGCTTGTTTATTTAGATGATGAAGATATCCAGCCTGTTAACCAGTCTGTTAGGACAGTTAAAACAGACTGAATAGCTATTAATTACCAGGTACAGCTTAGGGTCCCTTTATCACTGTATTCACCCCCTTGCTACCCAGTGTATAGTGAGTTTTTCGGTCCAATTGGGATCAGCGATGGTCATTGTTCCCTCATTCCAGCTAAAATGGTCCCACTTACAGAGGTTGCAAAAAAGATGATTACTGACATCAATGATTCCATTGATAAATGTATTAAAATTATGTCTTGGAACATAGCAGGATGGAAGGGAAGGGTATGTGATGGTGACATTATAGAGTATTTGTCTAGACATTCTGTGATAGCTCTTCAGGAAACTTGGCTTACTGACAAAGAGGAGTTAATAATCCCAGGTTTTAAAACATGGGTTAAACCAGCACAAAAAACAAACATCAGAGGTAGAGCCATAGGAGGTTTAGCTCTTTTGATTAAGGAAGATCTAGGTTGGATACAAGACTTGGTGGTTACCGAGGTATTTTCCAACAATTTTTTGGTGGTAAAACTTGAGGCAAGGAGTACTGTGTTTATTTTAGTAAATGTTTATACACCTCCAGTTTCTTCACAATATTTCTCTGCTAATGTATGGATACACTTAGAACATTTATTAGAAGAGTTAGCTACAAGGTTTCCCAGTGCATTGTTAATTTTATTGGGAGATTTTAATGCCAGACTAGGAACATCTTTATTAAAGGTGGCAGAACAGTGTGGAATTGTGGGAGATGAGTTGGCTGGTTTAGAGGATCTGTCCCAATGGAGTTCCAGGGATGAGAAAATAAATAAGGTTGGCATCAACCTGTTTAGGATAACATACATGTTTGGTCTGCAGATCTTAGGTAGTAATAACTTGAATGATCCATATCCCTTCACCTACTTCTCAAAAAGCTCTGCTAGTACTTTGGATTATATCTGCGTTACCAGAGCTGACGTTCAACAGTTTTCTGGCATTATTGTGAACCATAGAGAAGAAAGTGATCATCAACCCATTATTGTAAGTCTAGTAGCTAAAGTTGATGAGAGGATAGTGACTTCTGCAGACCAATGGTTAGTCCAGAGACTGGAAGCTCAGGGAGAAAGGAGATTGAAATGGCAAAAAGTTAATGTGAGCAACCTAAAAGATTTCTATAATTCTATGCAGGGAAGATCACTGAGTAATATAGTGTCATCCTCAGAAGCCAATATTAGTGAGGTATTGGAGGCATATCAGAATATATGTAAGAATCTGAGACCTTTTCTAAAATTTAACCAGAATTTAAAAGAACAGCAGCAAAGGAAGCCCTCATGGTTTGATACAGAATGCAGTGTACTGAGAAAAGAATTGAGAAAATGTATTCGTAAAGTACATGACACGAATGACCAAATGGACATGAATCTGATGCTGAAACTCAGAAGTACTTATAAAAAACCAATTGCAGTAAAGAAGGCCCAGCTTCAGGAACAATTCTGGGCTGATCTAGAATAAGCGGCATTACAATTAAATTCAGCTCATTTTTGGCATTTGGTCATAAATAGACTTAAAGGGTCAAAAGTTATGTTTGACATCCCTATTTCTGCTTCAAGTTGGGAAAGGTTTTACTTAGAGCTTTTTAAAGAAGATGAGGAACAATCTTCTGATAGAGTTGCTGGGACACAAGATTTTAATTTACTTTCAGGGTGGTTCCCAGTAACAATATCAGAGGTTAAATCCATTATTCAGTCAACAAAGGATAATAAGGCCCCCGGTATTGATCTTTTGCCTGCAGAATTATTTAAATGCAATGTAGACTGGTGGGCACCAGTTCTGGCAGGGCTATTCACCCACATAAACAACACTGGTTGTATCCCAAAAGACTGGAAAGCTAGTGTAGTAGTGCCAATATTTAAAAAAGGAAATCATTATGATCCTAAGAACTATCGACCAATTAGCCTGATTAGCATTCCTGCTAAAATGTATGCAAAACATCTTCTTCACAAACTAGAGGATTGGGCAGAAGCAAATTCCATCTTAGCCGAAGAACAGGCAGGCTTTAGAAAAGGGAGATCTGTATTGGACAATTGTTTTATATTACACCATCTGATAACAAAGTATTTAAAACAAGGCAGTCAACTCTTTGCAGCTTTTATTGACCTAAGTGCAGCTTTTGATACCATAAACAGGTATCATTTATGGGATAAGCTGTCAAAGACAAATATAGATCAGAGACTTTTAGCACTTTTGAAATCTCTTTATACTGAAACCTCTTTGAAGGTTAGAACAGGAGCCAATTTGGCTTTAACAGATACTATCCCCACATATAAAGGGGTACAACAAGGCTGTATTTTAGCTCCATTTCTTTTTAACTTTTATATTAATGATATTGTTACCTCTCTTCATAAATACGAGTTTCATATGCCAAAAATTTCAAACAAAGCAATTAATATTTTATTGTATGCAGATGATATGATTCTCCTTTCAACATCACACGTTGGTTTGAGAAGATTACTTAGACATCTTAATTTATATTGCATAGAAAATGATTTGGTCATCAATAATGATAAGTCAAAGGTGGTAGTCTTGGGCAGGAAAAGGAAACAATACAGATGGCTTATCAACTTAAAAGAATTAGAGCAAGTAAAATCCTATTGCTACCTTGGTATCCATTTTTCATCATTAGGCTCCTGAGTGCAACAAATAAGGAAAAGTGAAATGAAAGCTATGGCCAGTCTGCAGTCCTTAAATAGATTATTAAACTATAGGTACCCAGGTTCTTTACGCCCTATTATAAATATTTTTAAAGCAAAAGTAATTCCAGCACTCATTTTTGGGGCTGAAATTTGGGGCTTTACAAATCTTGCAAAAATTGAAAATATCCAATCCCAATTCCTGCGTATGATCTTAGGTGTTTCTAAATCTACTCCGGCTTATTTAGTTAGATCTGAACTTGGGATGGATAGGATTGAGGGCCTAATATATTCCAGGATGGAAAATTTCTGGTGTAGAATAAGTAATTTAACAGAAGATAGGCTCCCCAAGGTTTGTCTAGAAGAACAAAGAACTTGTCAGCAAGGAACATTTTGGCCACAGAATTTTTCAAATATGTTATTAACTTTTGGTTTTTCATATCAGTTATTGAATCCAAGGTTGCCTGATACTAAAAAGATGGTTAAACAAAGAGTGTCCGATGTGAATGCTCAGTTAGACATCGCTGCCCTAACATCTTGTAGATCAACTAAATGGCTAGCCAAACTGAAATTAGAACATAAATTTGAAAAATATCTGACACTCTCACTGTCCATGGAAGCTCACAGAGCCCTTACATGCTTACATTTTGAACAAATGGATACAATGATGAAATGGGGTAGATTTTGTAATATCCCAGTCCAAGAAAGGCTGTGCATATGTGGTGAGCTGGTGTTAGAAGATTTAGCTCATTATTTACTCGAATGTCAGATATACTCTGAGATAAGAACAGGTTGCTTACCTGTAACTGTAGTTCTTCGAGTGGTCATCTGTGCCCTCACACACTAGGAGCTTTCGCGCATGCTCAGTAACATTCGGAAGATTCCAGAGCTCTGCAGCTCGGCAGGAACCCCTCCCCCATGCCCTCACTGAGCATGCTCAGCCTGCCGAGCAACAGTCTCTCCTCAGTTCTGTAGTCCGCCAATAAGGGACCTGAGAAAGAGGGGATGGTTGGGCGGGTGTGTTTGAGGGCACAGATGACCACTCGAAGAACTACAGTTACAGGTAAGCAACCTGTTCTTCTTCTTCGTGGCCTCTGTACCTCACACACTAGGAGACTTTGTAGCTTAATGGTTGGACGGTGGATCAGGTCCTAGAGAACGGAAACCAGCACCACATGTCCAAAGCGGGCATCTCCACGGGACCGGCAGTCTAGTTTGTAGTGGTGCACGAAGGTCGATGGTTGGGACCATGTCACCAGACGGCACAGTTTCAGCAGACCAACTCCTCGCAGGAGAACTGCTGATGTCGCCACGGTTGCGGTAGAATGAGGCCAGAGCAACGCTGGCGAAGGCTTCCTGGCCTATTCCTATGCCAGCAGGATAGTCTGAGCCACCCCTTACAAGAAAACATTGGGTGGATACCATGGGGTCTGTTCGACACCTGCCATATCACACAAAATGGGGTCTATCGAAAGGAAGCAGCCCTGTCTGCCCGTGCAGAAGGCCAAGGCCCGATGAACATCCCGGGAGTGAGGAGATTGCTCCAAAGGTGTAGTTGGGTCCGGATGGAAGGTTGGCGAGATGATGTCGTGACCGAGATGGAAGGTAGACATCACCTTCGGCAAGAAGGAGATGTCAGGCCAAAAGACCATGGTGTACTTGCAGAACACGAGGTAGGGGTCATCAGAACTTAAGGCTGTCAGCTCAACTGCCCTCCTGGCTGAGGTGACAGCCAGCAGGAGGGCATTTTCTTTCTTCCTTTTTTTTTTTATGGTGAAAACCCTGTCATCAGGGCTCGAAGGGCAGCCTCATCAACTGCGATAGCAACAAAGAAGCAATCACAGCAGTAGCAGCGGTGATACTGGTGGCAAAGTTGCTGCAGGCCCTTCATAAACCACCTTACAGTAGCTGCCGATGGAGACCGTGGAGGTTGGAAAGCCACGAAAGCAGCAAAGTAAAGATGGAGCACCGTAGGTAGGATCACAAGCGGTACTGGCTCCCGGTGCGCTTCGGCAAAAAGCAAGCAATCATTGCCATTTGTAGTGATAGTGGCGGCATGTCAACTCCTTCCTGGCCGCGATCAAGACGTTACTGATGACGGGATCGTCTAGGGTGGTATCCGCCCTGTATGGGAGGCCAGGAGTGGCAGGACTGGACAGAGAAAAAACCGTTTGGGGTCCGGCAGGAGATCCGGCGCTGTCGGAAGCTTAAGGAGTCGATCGCGAGCGGCCTCGAACAGGGGTCTGAAGCCGTGCTGCCTCGGCCATGAGGACAACATTGGCTCGGTCCACGAGGATGCCCACTAGGTACATGAGGGGAAAGGAAAAACGGAGGAAATGCATAGAGGAACCCGCCGTGCCACCTGGAGTGGAAGCGTCGCCGATGGAATCGCAACCCAGGCCAGCCCTCGAGGAGTACCGGCAAAAAAAACTTTGCGTTCTGGTCGGTGGGGAAGAGCTCGATCATCGACTCGCCCCTCCAGTGTCATAACATCTGGAATGTCTCACTCGAGAGGGAGCACTTAAGATGACAAGTGGCATCCCTGCTGGGGCGACCGCTGTGGTATTTTCCTGCTCCACCAGGTGCACCGCTACTGGCTGGGTGTGAAGCAAGATTCACCAGTGCCAGAGGTCTAGGGCTATGTTGAGGAGGGCGTGGAATGAGTCCCTCCTTGCTTGTTGACATAACAAACTGCCGTTGTGTTATTTGTCAAGATGCACACCATACAGTCCGCAACCAAGTGGCCAAAAATGCCCTCGGCAAAAACGCACTCGGCTTTCCCAATGGCAAGTGGTTCGAGGGCGTTGATGTGGAGGATGGTCTCGTTGTCGACCCACCGGACCTGGGCTTAAGGCCACTACAGTGGGCTCCCTATCCGAAAAAAGGGAAGTGTCCATTGTCACCTACAGTGGGCTCACCATCCGAAGAAAGGGGGTGCCTATTGTTACCTTGAGCCATGAAAATGGTTCCCAAAAAGGGATCCCTGACAGGAGATGGTTGTAAGACTGCCACCGTAGCAGGGAGTGACACACCTGCGGAGGTATTCAACGCAGACGTCTTTGCTCGTATAGAGGCGGGTTGAAACTGAACCGAACAGTGCTGAAGAAGTCATTCAGGTAGGGGTAGGTCACCACAACCTTTGTCCGGAGGTATGATATCACAGGGGCCGTGTATTTGGTGAAGGCCCTGAGTGTGGTAGAGAGTTTGAACGCTAACCCCCCGTACTGGTAACAGGTGCGGTTGACCACGAGCCATAGGTATCATCTGCGCTGCGGGCAAAGCGATGCGAAAGTAAGCATCTCGGGATCGATGGAGGCGAGCCAGTTTTGAGGAGAGAGAGAGTGGCCATCTTGACCCTTTTGGGAGGATACTCTCATTCACCCCTCCGTGGTCCAAGATAGACCACAGGGTTCTGTCCGATGTTCGGCACCGTGAAATACGGGGAGAAGGGGCCAGTGGTACTGGGCGAGGACAGAAGTTTCTCAATCGCTCCTCTTTGAAGCAGGGACTGGATCTCTTCCGGCAGAGTGGAGCTGGCCGGGGAAGAATAGTAGACGCCACGCGGGGGTATACTTCCAAATTGTGTGGCACAGGTAAGAGGGGTAATGGAGATATTCCCCAATTCCGTGGTAACGCGGTGCCAGGTGGTGGTGACCTGCAAAGGAGACCAAGTACGGGACTTCGTCCCTGGTGAGCGCTTCTTCGCAGAAGAAGATCGGCGCCTCCAGGACAGCAGACGGTCAGGAAGGGGCCAAGCGAGGAGACCGGGGTTGAGAAGTCGAGGGTGATGACCTGCGTACGGTCATCACCCTCGACAGTCAGGCGTATCACCCTCGACAGTCAGGCGTATCGTGACTGGATGGTTCATCGCCTGATCCAATACGGCATTAAACAGCCCCTGGCCATCGAAGGAGAGGTTCTTGAACCTTCTCCTGCTGTCCTCTTAGATGCCCAATGATCTGTGCCACACATTTGTTTGCCGTGGCTCGGGCCTTAAGTAGTTGCATGGAGGAGACCCGGGCCGTCAATGGGAGGCCTTCAATGCACCTGTGGCTTTCCTTCTGCAGATCTGTGGAGCTCGGCCGCACAAGGTGCCGGAGGGGGGCGAAGTTTACCATCGCAGCAGCAGCAGCACAGCGGAATGAGTAGCCCACATGATGGCTGTGCACTGGTCCCCTGGCACTGAGTGACGAGGCGGAACAGAACCGAATGCCAGAGTGTCCAAACAGGATGGGCTGTGGCCCACAAGTACTTCTGGTGAAGTCGGTGTGCCTCAGATGGCGGGCACCGGGTCCTAGACTGATGGAGCCGCATCCAACACGTCTCCTAAGGCCAGGATTGAGACAAGTGAGTGGCCGGTGTCAACCCTACAGACTCAATTTCAAGTTGTAAGATCTCAATTTGGAGGAAAAATATGTGTCTGGTAACGGTTGCAGGTCCGTGAAATCACAGGCACGGACGGGGTACCGTAATTGGTTGGTACCGGCGGAGCAGCTGGAGGTGGAGATACTGTGGTGGCCCTAACAGTAGGAACCACGGGATGGAGACCGCAGCAGGCGATCACTCGATCGGTGCCTCACATTGGGGTGGGATCGGTCCCTATACGTTGGGGAATAGGAATGGTATGACATCAGTTGAAAACCTACCATATTCCCAAGCAGTCTCCCATGCAAGTACTAACCAGGCCCGACCCTGCTCAGTTTCCGAGATCAGACGAGATCATCTGTGTAGGAAAAGGGCCATGGAGGGGTGGGGTGAGAAAAGGCCCGGTAGAGCAGGTCTCCCGCCGCTGTGAGGACGAACTCCTTGCATCCTCAGGGCGGTCCATCCTCCGAGGGCGATCGGCAGAGACACCACAGAAGCAAGGATAGGCGGGGCCATAAGCACGAGCCTTACCACCGATGCACGGCGCGTTCAGGGGTGGGAGAGGAGGGATCCCGTTACTCACGAGGTGTACTCCTCTCTTTCCCCGTAACAGTCCACGCGCGCACGCACGCACGCTGCTGCTGCTGCAGACGACTGGGTGCTGTGGCGCGGTCCCGACGGGCAGGCCCGTGGTTCAACCGCTCAGGGTGACCAGGCGGGAAAAAACGCAGCCGTAAAGATAGGCCAGTCCGAAAGGCACGGCCGAGGCGGTGATGTAGTCGTCGTCATCCTCAGGACGGTTCATCCACTCAGGGTGATCAGGAGGAAAAACCCGCGGCAGCAAGGGTAGGCAGGCCTGAAGGCGCAGCCAAGCCAGCGGTCTTGTCGCCATCACCCCTTAGGGTGACCGAGCGGAAAGACTGCGGCAGCTAAGATAGGCGGGGCTGACGGCGCAGCCAGGCCAGCGGTCTTGTCGTTGTCTTCCGGGCGGGCCAACCCCTCAAGGTAACCGTGCGGGGAGACCGAGGCAGCGAGGATAGGCAGGCCCGAAGGCGCAGCCGAGCCAGCGGTCTGATCTTCATCCTCCAGGAGGTCCAACCCGTCAGGGCAACCAGGTGGAGAGTCCGCAGCAGTAAAGATAGGCGGGCCTGAAGGCGCAGCCAAGCCAGCAGTCTCGTTTCCGTGCTCCGGCGGTCCATCCCATTAGGGTGACCGGGCAGAGAGAACGCGGCAGCGAGGATAGGCGGGCCCGAAGGCCAGCCAAGCCGGTGGTCTGATCCTCCTCCTCCAGGTGGTGCATCCCATTAGGGTGACCGAGCAGAGACACCGTGGCAGCGAGGATAGGTGGGCCCGAAGGCGCAGCCAAGCCGGCGGTCTGATCCTCCTCCTCCAGGCGGTGCATCCTTTTAGGGTGACCGAGCGGAGACACTGCGGCAGGAAGGATAGGCAGGCCTGAAGGTGCAGCCAAGCCGGCGGTTTGATCCTCCTCCTCCAGGCAGTGCATCCCGTTAGGGTGACCGAGCAGAGACACCGCAGCAGCCAGGATAGGCAGGCCCAAAGGCACAGTCAAGTCAGTGGTTTCGACCTTGAGTATCTCTGGGGGGTCCATTTTCTCAGCCACACGTAAGGTATGTTTCCTTTCTTCTCTATCTCCTTTCAGGTGCTCTGAGAAGGAGGCCATTTGCACTGGGCGGGAGGGAGTGGCCTGGAGGATTAGGCCATCTGCGAGTCCAGTGTAGCCTCCCTGAAGAATGGTGTGCCCGATCAGGGCGTGGTCGCCAGGCGCGCTGAGAAGACATTGTGGGCAGTCTAGCTGCACATTAGGTTTTTTTGTTTTGTTTTTTACACAGCCTTTTTCTGGTGGTGAAGCCACAAGACAACAGAGTCCAATTCCTTTCAGGTGTTTCCCAGGAAAAAGGAGGGAATCCGACCTTGCGACCACAAGGACGCAAGATTTGAAAAAAGGGGGGGGAGTTTGAAGAGAAAGTAAAAAAACACGAACCAAAAGCCTTATAGGCAGCTGCAAAGCTAAGAACCTTCCGTTCGCTAAGGCGAACGAAAAGAACTGAGGAGAGACTGTTGCTCGGCAGGCTGAGCATGCTCAGTGAGGGCATGGGGGAGGGGTTCCTGCCGAGCTGCAGAGCTCTGGAATCTTCCGAACGTTACTGAGCATGCGTGAAAGCTCCTAGTGTGTGAGGCACAGAGACCACGAAGAAGAAGGGAAAGTTATTTAGCGTCTTTCCTAAGAAAAATGAAATACTGGACAGCAAAGGAGAAACTTGCTTTTTTAGTACAATCAACAAATCAACATGTGATTAGAAAGGTCGCTGCATTTGCAGTGAAGGCTGCTAGGGCAAGAGAAAACTTTTTAGAGCTCATACCAGATAAAAAGCATCAGAGTTCTGTAGAGTAAGAGATGGTATCTGTAATCGTAATTATGTAATGTATGCAATTTTATATGAGAATATGTAATCTATGTTTTAACCTTGTGTTTTATTTTATTATGAAGATGTTTATGGTGTTGTTTTATTATGAAGATGTTTATGGTGTTGTTTTATTATGTGATGAGGGCGATCTGTTCTGAAGAGATCTTGGATGTTTTGTTTTGTTTTTGTACTTGTTGGATTGCAATGGTCTTTGGACTGAGCAAATAAATAAACTATACATACAGTATCTGTGATTTAAAGCCTGCATTGGGAAAGCTGGAAATCAGCTTTTAGCTACAGTGCGTAATAGCAAGTACATTTGCTGTAATTGTATTTTTTTGTTTGGGTTGGGTATGTAACTGATAATGATGTCATAGTTTTTCTCTTTTTTTCTGTTCATTTGTACATGTGTGGTTTTGTAGTGTTGTAAGGTCATTCTCTCAGTTACGTCTGGGCATATCCAAGAGACAGTTCAGAATGAAAAGCCAGAGACAGACTTACAGAGGATGAGCAGGAAGAGAAGGAGGATTTCAAATGTAATGTGTGTTGCAGTTCTGAGGGAAAAGGCAAGATATATAAAGAATATGTATTATAATGACCTTACCACGTCTCCTGTGTTCTTAAGATTGTAGTTATTTAATCGGACTTTGAGCTTGCTTCCTTCTGCTACACATCCAAAAATACTGTACCATGAAGCCTTTAAACAAAAAAAAAAGGACAATTGCTATATATAGATAAAACACAGGGGTGAGCAACCTGCTAAGTGTTGGAGGACATTCTACCATTCATGCACAAGCAGAGGACTGCAATCCCCAGTCACCCCTATACACCCCACAATTTTGGGAGGCATCAGTCTTTTTGCTCTCAAACAGCCCATCTCTGGAAGATGCTACCAGCAGTTTTGCCATATTTTATGCCTTTTCTCCTGCTATCTTTTTTTTAAGGACTGCAAAGGTTTTCTTTTATTGTCAAACCAAGAAGTAATCAAACTTCTTTATTCTTATGACTTCTTGTTTTTAAGAATGCACCTACTAAAAATGACGAGAGGGCAATTTTTGGCCTCCCAAAAGCTGAGAAGGAAAGAGGAGGCTGCAAAAAATGGCCTTGGAGCTACAGGCCACATTTTGTCCACCCTTGTTGTAACATCTCCAAAGTTGCAGCTGTAAGCATACTTAATAGGAAGTAGATTTTGCCAATTACAGTGAGACTTAATAGTAAATATGTTTAGGATTAGTACAAATCAAAGGTAACCAGTATCCTTTCAGATGTTGTTATACTGAAACTCTAGCCTATCTATCCAATAGTGAGGGAGGATGGGAATTTAGTCCAATAATATCCACTTGTGAGATAAATTATCAAACCACTGAAGAGTATATCACTGGAAAATGTTTGGAGTCTAACAGAAGTTCACTTCTGTGCCTCCCAAAAGGCCAGTGGCATAGGACAGGGAGTAGAGGGATTCTGAACAGATTAATGTCATACAGGTCTATGGCTTCTAGAAAATGGAACATACCTTTTTATATAATTAAAAACTGCTAACAACATTTAATCATTTTAATCAATGTATCCCCCAATTTATACTAGAGTGAAAATTCAAAACTGAGTAAACACAAAACTGAAAAAAATGGCAGCTAAGAAGGAATAAAAGCTGTAATTTTTATTTCCAATGATCAAGAAAAATATAAGTAAATGAAGAGTATATTCATCCTATCAGTTCATATTTCAAATATACTTAACTATATGCTAAAATGCATTACCTTCACATGCGACTCGAATGGTGCTGGCGTAAACGCCATAGAACAGTGTGATCTGTAAAGCAATATAGGAGGAGGCGGAACTTTCTTTTTTATACTACTTGCTGGTCGTGTGAAAGTGGCACATAATGCATTTTGTTCAGCTTCTGTTTTCTGAATTAGAGTAAGTGCTTCCTATGATTCAAAAAGCCCAAGAAAAAGTGTTATTTCACACACACACACACACACATATATATATATCAAATGCAAACAAAAAAGGTATAAACAGGCATTCACAAAATGACAGTTGAAATAAAGAATCGTCCAGTTGAAAGACAGTTAGTGCATCCAAGACAGTTTTTCACATTATCTACTACTGACATTTATCCATGGAACTGGTTCATTCTAATGTAACCAATGATTTCTGACTGCTTTTATTTTAGAGGAGAGATCGAGAGGGAGGGAGGGAGAGAGAGATGGCTTGCCACTTATTAAGAAGTCTTCATTCTCCATCTCTCCATCTGTTGTTGTATGCCTTCATGTACTTTCTGACTTATGGCGTCCGTAAAGTGCCATCACTGGGTTTCCCTGACAAGATTTGTTCAGAAGGCTTTTCCACTGCCTTCTTCTTACTCCATTTTGTCCTGTCTTATTTTATAGCATGTGTATGTGCATTTAAACACGTGCAATTTACACCACTAAAATGTGTACCTTTCATTTCAGGAAGAAAAATCATGTATGTATGTATGTATGTATGTATGTATGTGTATGATCTATAAAAACTAATGCTGGAAAAAAATGAAATGAAAATCATTAGAATGCAACAAGAACACTGGCCTAGATACACTCTTATAGCTGTGGCTAAGAAGTTACATGTCCTACCATAAACGTACTGGACAGCCTTAAGTTAGTTACCACTTCTACTTCAGTTACCAAACTATAAAAATAATAATTCAGCTATCAGAGTTGTGGTGAGGACTAAATAACTAAAGAGTAAAAAATAATTTAGTAGTACAACTTCTATATAAACACCGAAAAACCCTCATTCCAAAAGAAAAGCCAGCACTGTGTAGTAGTTGAAGCATTGGATCTACAACTCTGGAGATCAGGATTCAATTCCCTGCTTGGCCATGGAAACCCACTGAGTGACCTTCAATGCATCACACACACACTCATCCCCAGAAAAGTCCATGGGTCACCATAAGTTGGAAATGACTGGAAAGCACACAACAATGATATTTCAATGGACATATTAAAGTTGTCCATGTGTATTTAAACATAGTACATTTTTAAATGCCTTTAATTTATATTTTATTTAAATAACTTGCAGGTTCCAAAATCAAAACAAGATCAAATGGCTACAACTGCATCTGGGATGTTAAGTATAATGGAGTAATGATACAATCTTTTATCTACAGTGCTCGATGGCACCAAAACTGTGCTCCAGAGGGGATTTAGGCTGGATGTAGTTTGGACTGCAGGTAGGAAGAGAGACCTGTGATGCTGGTGGAAGCAATACCATGCAACAGAAGTGCACTACTAGATCCCACAACATATGCTAAATATCTACCTGTTTTGAGCACAAATCATCTCAAATTCTTTGAAGGAAACACATGAATTCTTTTTACAAAAAAGCAAGTAGAGAACAATGTTTCTAATATCTCCTGAGAAAGGGTGATTGTGTTCAAACTCATCTAATGAACAACACAATCCTAATATTTTAGGCAGAAAACACTTTGGGTAACGGCCACATTCTATTCCCATCTAGGATGTTATCGCAGTACTACCTAGCTCTTCAGAGGGTGCAGACGTATTCTTACTTCTCTATACTTAACTCTCTGTACCAACTCTACTGTGTACACATGTGTAAGACAAAGAGCCAAACAGAAACAGAGAGCAGGCAGTAAATGGTGACTGTGAAGGGGGCCAGAATAAAATAAGCACCAATAGACAGGGAGTCCAAATGGAGAAAAGAAGGGGAAGTGGAAGTAGAATTAAAATCTAGCTGCTTTCACTTTCAATCTCCCTTTGAACAACACTCACAGCACCAAGGCACAAACTTAAGGAAAGTTTATTGGTCCTATTCACCTCACCATCTGTAACATCAGATTTAGACTTTTTAAAAAAAATTTTAAAAAATTCTTGTTTTTATTTCCTCATATTTTTTTAAAAAAAGATCTGACAGGCCAGGCAAGAGTCTCCATTTTAAGGACTGCTGTTTCAGCAAACAGTTGTAACAATTACAAAGAATTCAGTACATCATATTAAGACCTCCTTTTATTTACAATATAATTGGTGTACCTCAAGGAGCTGACTTGGAGAAGTAGTTATTAATCCTCCTGGAAGCATCAATGTGGCCTTCTGCATCAAGTACAGAGCTTTGGACAATCTGTTCTTTTTTATTTTGTTCATTATATCTGATTCTGTAAAGCAATTTTTAAAGCAAAGTAATATATTTACTTCATAGAAAGTAGAGCATTTACATCAGCTACTTGAAAAGTGAGCACAGTAGGCCCTTCACATTCGCGAGGGATAGGGACAGAGAACCCTCGTGAATGTCAAAAAATTGCAAATAATTTCTGTGGCCAGCGCACTCCCTCCAGGTTCCTGCCAGCTGCCAGCCTGCATATGCTGCGGTCCAGGATATGCAAGGAATGGGCGAGCACTGGCCCTGCATGGGTGGAGACCTCAGGTGTGCAGGGAACAGGCGATCATCTGCCTTGCATGATCCTACAGGTCTCCTCCACAGTGCCCACAGGGCAGAGGTTGCAGGTCATGCAGGGAAGGGGCAATCGCCTGCCCTGCACAATCCTGCCTCTGCTGCCGGAGCACCGGTGAGGGTGGCAGCAAGGGAGTGGAAGGAAGGAATGATCTTTCCCCCTCCTTGGCCAGGGAATGGGAGGGAGAGAATGGGGGGGCAAGCGGGCACTTCACGAATAATCAAATCCGCGAAAGTGAAACCCACACATGTGGTGGGAGAACTGTATCAGGTAAGCATTACCTGTTAAAATATTTAACTGGTTTACATTTTTTGCAGAGACATTGACTTTTAAAATTCTGCCATCCATTTGCACATCTAAAAGAAAATAAAGATAATTTTATATCACACACCTATACTATTTACTTAAAGCAAAGTAATGCATATAGATATAGATAAGTTATATATTAATTATGCCACCATGACATTTGAATTACTCTCTTCTATTATGATTCACTTATTTGGATTCTATACAGTCAGAGCATATGCTAGAATGTGCAATTGTTACTATTTTAATTGAATTTAATTTTATCCATTCTGGGCAACTTTACTTGACAGACACAGTGGATGTATATGTAGTTGCTATAACAGAAATACACCAATAGCTGTATCTTTATACAAGCACTTGGCCCTCCTGACTGAAATGAAGAGTTCTCCTGCGTGTAGCTAGTGTCTAAAGATACATGTTATGTATTTTTTATTTTACTTATATTCCACCTTTCTCCCAGCATGGGACACAAGACAGGTTACAACATAGATTAAAACAAAATATAGCTGTACTTTGCTTTAAGATGCTTCATTTTAAAGTGCTTCACTAATATTGTACTTTTCAATTTTACAGTACAGTGCAATTTTATATTCTTAGTCTGTTGACCATAGTTGTACACTTTGTGTCTCAAGATTGTATTTTGAATCACACGCTGTATCCCTTTTCTCTGAATAAGTCTTGTATGGATTAAGTTCCAATTTGTCACTTTCATGCAGTCTGTTACTCTCTCCAAACACTGGTTTAGCACTGAAACAACTATCTTGAGATTATATAGGAAAGAGAGACACAACGTGGGTATCATCAGCATAATTGTAACAGCAAACCCAAGATTGCCTCTTCCAGCAGCTTCGTGCATATGTTAAACATCAAGGGGGCCAAAACATAACCCCAAGGAACCCTTCAGGCCAACGGCCAAGTTACCGAATGAGAAAATTTCAGCACCACCATCTAATGCCCACCCCACCCCCAGAAAGGAAAAAACCCACTGTAAAATAGTACCTCCAAGTCCCATCCCAGTGAGGCAACACAGAAGATTAGTATGAACGATCATTTCAAAGGTTGCCAAGAGGTCCAACAGAACCAACAGGGGACACAGGTCTCCTGCTCGCTCCTGGCATAGGCAGCCAATAATATCTCTGTTATATGATTGCACCCAAAGCTTGATCAAACTGTATTTAGATAATCCATCCAATTCAGGAACACTGAGCTGGAAACCACTACATGCTCCAGTGCCTTGCAGTAACAAAGCATCTGCCATTCCCACTGCCTACTCAGCCAGTCCCCATCAGAGCAATTTTATGAGCTACGCCTGTGGTGGCCCTCACTTTTTCCAAGGATCCTGTCTACACCCTCAGGCTATAGAAACTAAAATGTATCCAATAACATGGGACAAAGTAGGCCCAAAGTGGACCCATATAATGGACCTGTATCTAGAAATTCAGAGGATGACGGTAGCCTGGTTGTTCACCAAACATTGCCCAGAAAACATATATTCTTCAGGATGAGCTGGACAAACATTGTCTTCAAGAAAACTCAGTGATACAATTTGATTATTCCCCAGCTATCCTAAGAGCACTACAAGTGAATGAAGTGACTTGTCTAATGACCACACCATAAACCATAATGAGAGAGAGAGAGAGACCCTGTTTGTGAGATCCTTTTCAAAGCCTTTCTGGGAGTGAGATTTGCTAACTGACCGGGACTGGCATTCCTGAAAAATTTACTGGCTTTTCCCTTCTCCTTGCTACTCGATAACCTTCTCCTTTCAAGCTCAACTCCTACCACCACTTGAGTGCCAAGAAAACATAAACACACAAAATGCAAAAACAGAAAAACAAAAGTTGGCAAACTGTTCACTGTCACTGAATCATATGCACTGTCCAAGAAGTGCCTACAACAGACAGGACAACATGCTGCAGACAGGAACAATTCTATGTAGAATATTTTTTTTTATTCTTTAGTTTTTTGTTTTTATTTTAAAGATTAAAATGTTACAGTCTAAATCCCAGGAATATGTAATATATATTCAATGATAGCACTGTCCTGACAGAAGTATCCAGCAAAATAAAAGAGTAATCACTGAATATTTTAAAACTATAACATATAATATTATATATCATATACTGATGAAGCTAAAAAGATCATCCTGAATGAATTGTGTCCAAAAATTAATGTAAAATAGCATAGTTTTATTTGAACCCACCTTGTCTTAAGTTAAATAGTTTAACAGCTACTCGGTGCTGAGCTTGAATAAGTTCAATGTGTAGATCCATAATAAAATTGTTTCCTGTTGATGATCTCTCATTGGTTTCAAATGTTGAAGACCTATTGAAATTCTGGTCACCTATAGGAATCTGAGGGGAAAAGAGTTAAGAATATTGAATTTGAAACATTTTATGAAAGACATGTTAGTCTTGACTATTAAGGATTTTTTTAAAAAATCATTAAGTGATTTATTTGTTCCATTAAAAAACCACAACAGAAAATAATAACTATTACATTACAAGAACACAATGCAGAGATAGAACAGAGCTTAAACACAAAAATAAGTAGCAACATTTATGCATGTACACAATATACTCTAAAAAAAGTAAACAAAAAACCCCAATCCCTTTAACCTAAACATTCTGTTCCAAGCAAACTTTGTCATCACTAACATATTTCATGTTTGCCACAACCACTTTAGCGGAAGTACTTTTTTGACTCAGAAGAAATGTTAGTTCTTGCTGCAATTAATGGCTTATTATGAATCTTCTACCTTTCCTTCTTACACAATTTCTATTGCAACTAAAGAAACATACAAAAATCAAAGAATTTTAATTACAATTCATAATAAATGATACAATTAAGATTTGGTAGATGGGAGGAAACCTTTTAATTTCTTCTCTAATAAAATAAGGAGGCTTATATGTACAGAATGATGCTTCACATTACATTCTTGAGCTTTAATTTATATATATATATATATATATATATATATATTTAAATTAATAATAACACATTTGCTATGGACGTGTACACTTTCTATGGATAACTTCTTGTATTTCTGAAGATTTACGTTAGCACAAGTGTGTCTAAGCTGCACACAGAACATACCAACACAGTTCCTGAGCAGCTTGCCACGTATATCCCATTAATAAAATAGAAACAGGGACAGGAAAAGGAATAGTAAATGCAGAGGAATAGGGGATGAGGAAATCAGATTAATCCGTTTTGAAAAACATTCCAAACAAATTTGAATCCAGAACCTAATGAATGAAGAGTTGGTACTTATGTGAACAATCATTCTGGGATGACAGGAGGAGCAATCCACTACGCCTGGGTTGATCCTCGTGCCAGCTGACGCAGGAGCCGTTTGTGAGCTTTCAGAATTCCGTTAAACCGACTCCCTGTCCCTCTCCCTTCAGTTTACTTTTCTAGCATCCAGTACTTACTAATCCACCTATTCAAATCTGTACTTAACCTAGTGGTGGGTGTGGATTGCTCCTCCTGTCATCCCAGAATGATTGTTCACGTAAGTACCAACTCTTCATTCTCGGGCTGACAGGAAGATCAATCCACTACACCTGGGATTTCCCCAAGCTGTTCCCTGGGCGGGTAATGATCTTTACAGTACAGCTTGCAGCACCCTGCACCCAAAGGCCACTTGAGAT